>OZ010598.1:330000-365000 GCA_963932145.1 Acanthosepion lycidas | reverse complement strand
ATACAATCGATTTCGCTGACGAAACAAACTACATTTTGGCATATCTCGACATCATGTCAATACGCACACATAAGGATATATTTACGTTCTTTTTGCTTATGTATTTATCACTTTTGTGATTAATACCCCACATTGAAATAATAATAGAAATCATATTCAAGTGGAGATGTGATATATATATATATATATATATATATATATATATATATATATATATATATATATTGATGGATGTTTCATTAAATAATATAGACAAGTTTTGTCTATTTATTTTAACCAAATTCCTTTCATATTGTCTGATAAGAGGTAGAGAGAGAGTATTCTAATACCGTAGTATCAGCCGCGTACGACTACCAATATTGCACACTAGCACATAGTAAGCTCCGCTTACATTTACACTATCTTTGTAACCTTTTTGTTTAATATATCTTTTTACCTCTAATCCGTGTTCTGTGTTTTACTTCCGTGGTCCCGACTTTGGGCCCACATCAGTGGCGACGAAAAATTCGAGAAACGCACTCACGCCAAAACCTCAATACCTTACCAGTCCCACAACAATGGCGACGAAGAATTCGAGAAACGCATTCACGTCGAAAACCTCAATACCTTGCCAGTCCCACATCAGTGGCGACAGAAAGATTCGAGAATTTCGTTCTCACCATATCAATAGCGATAGAGTACTCGAAAAATACACAGAAACTCCACACGTTCCCACAGCACTGTTGAACGAGAAATTAAGCTGGTATTACTACATTAGCGATTTAAACGCAACACCCAGCGTCTACATATAAACGAAATATTCCGATACCAAACAGCAATGACGAACTAGCGATTTGACATCTACGGAATATTAAAGTTTGTCCAAATAACATTACGAGAACGATTTCTTACACACCTACACAAAAAAAACAGTCTGTTCATAAAACAAACTGACAACACAAGAGCCGATGTACTACTTACGACTCAAAAATCTTTTTATGTAACTGAGTTGAATCTCGTGGATAAAATTATTCTCCCCTCAAATTCACTGAGGCGAGTTTTCTCTTTGTTGTACCTCTATAAAAAAAATACATGATAAGTGTGGTGAGAATTTATACAATTACGTTAAAATTAACGGAATTATGGAATCTCAAAAAAGCTAAACACATAATTAGTTTAGTTTAACTAATTGTCTGTCCATATTTTTATTTTTTGCTTTTTTTTGTAAAAAAAAAATCTATCAAGATTTTTTTGTGTACCTACCCTTGGTACACTGGTTTCAAAGCAACAAAAAATCGCTGTCATTTTTGTTTGTCTAAATATGGAAGATTTTCAAAAAGTAATCGTCCAAATGCTAAAAGTAAATTTGGATCAGTAACAAAAATCAGAAGAAAGACAACAACTATTTTTGGAATTACATAAACAACAAATGGAATTCCAACAAATTACGCTTCAGAACTACAACAGAAACAACTTAAAGAATTACTCGTAAATGCATTAGAAGGCTCAAACTCTGAAAAAGATACAATATTTTCCCAGAGTACAATCTACAATTCAATGGAAAACTTTGAATACGTACCAGAGAACGACAAAACTTTCGAGGCTTTTTATAGGTGCTAACGAAGATATTTTCAACGTAGACTGTGAACAATGGCCCAGTAAAAAAAAAGGTACGTCTACTATTGAGAAAACTGGTAACTACAGAACATACTTCATACTACCCAAGAAAACCAATGACTTGGATTTTTCAGAGACTATTAAGCTCCTATCGGAACTATTCGGGCCTAGCACAACCTTGTTCCACAAACGTTGGAAATGTCTGAACACAGTCAAAGACAACCAGCAAGATTTTCTAACGTTTGCAGCATCGGTAAACAAGCTCTGTAATGATTTTAAACTAGCCGAACTGACTGCCGATGATTTCAAGTGCTTAATTTTCGCACAAGGTCTAGTATCAGCAGAAGACGCCGTAGTCAGACGACGGGTACTGACCAAGCTTGAGAACGGACAAGGATTGACTCACCAAAAACTGGCAGAGGACTGTCAAAGAGTAATATCTGTAAAGTGTGACTCAAACACTATCGAGGAATCAGGTGTGGCTCAGATTAATAAAATCAGAAGCAAGTCTACCTCCTATTCCCCTCAAAAAGACAAAAGGCATATCTCATGTCCTAAATTCCACAGTAATCAAAACCCAAATAGGTTAAAGAAACTACCCGGACCATATTACCATTGTGGTAAATGGCACTGGATGAAATTCTGTCCAGTTAAGAACAAAAAATTTTGCAAAAATTGCAATAAAAGTGGGCATACTTTAACTCGGTGCTGGTACGCCAACAGAACGAGAAAACCCAAAAATAAAATTAGGCAAGCTCAATCTGACAATATTGTCGATAGGAATTTAAGGAAATATGTAACTGAATATTTTCACTAATTCCATTAAATTCCAGCTTGACTCGGGTTCCGATCTTTCAACTATTAACTGGCGTACTTGGCAAAAATTAAACAAGCCGACCTTATTAAAAACGGATAAAACAGCAATATCCGTAACTGGCGAAAAGATTAACATTTTAGGCGAGGTAATACTTACAGTAACACTAAATGGAGTTACCAAAAAGCTCAAATCCTACGTATTGAAAACTTCAGATAACTTATTTGGAACAGATTGGATAGAAAAATTCAATCTTTGGGATTGCCCAATGAGTACATTTTGTCACAAGATACAATGTACAACGTCCAATTTGGTAAATCTAAAAAAGGAACTCAAACAACAATTTCCACAGGTTTTTTTTCTGGCGGCCTTGGGAAATGTACTAAAATGAAAGCTAAGTTCAAAGTGAAGGACGGTTCACAACCGGTATTTAAGAAGAAACGGAATGTCCCATTCTAGAGCAAATCAACAAAGAGTTAGACAGACTCGAATAAGCAGGTATTCTGTCAAAAACAGATTTCAGCGAGTGGACAGCACCTACGGTCTACGTAAAAAAGAAGTCCAATCAAATACGAGTATGCTCAGATTTTTCCATAGGGTTCAACGATGCCTTGCAAGATCACCACTATCCTCTCCCAAGTCCTGAAGACATTTTCAATAAACTCAATGGTGGAAAATTTTTTTCTAAAATTGACCTCTCGGACGCATACCTTCAGATAGAGGTGGAAGAATAAAGTTCCAAATTGATCTGCATAAACACCTATAGAGGGTTGTACAAATGCAACAGACAGGCTTTTGGAGTAAAGGTTGCGCCTGCAATTTTCCAGCAGATCATGGACGCCATGATGGGCGACCTTGACTACGCAACAGCCTATTTGGATGATATACTGGTTACTAGTAAAACTACGGCAGAGCACCGGAACCATATAATAAACGTCTTCGAAAAGATACAAGAATACGGATTTAAGGTTAAGGAGGAAAAGTGACTTTTTGTTACCAGAGATTAAATACTTAGGTCACATTAAAAATAAAGATGGTCGTCGGCCGGATCCAGAAAGAGCCAACGCGATCAGAAACATGCCGGCCCCAGATAACGTTCAAGCGTTACAAAGCTTCCTCGGCCTAGCTAATTTTTACCAAGGGTTCATTATGAACATGCAAAATTTGAGAGGGCCTCTCAACCAACTCTTAAAAAAGGACAAACCATGGTCATGGACCCTGGAATGCCAAGATGCATTCGAGAAGATCAAGAAAACTCTTACTTCGGACCTCTCCCTCACCCATTACGACCCTAGTCTCGACATCATAGTCGCAAGTGATGCAAGCACGTATGGCATCGGTGCTTGCATTCTACAGAAACTGCCAGATGGTTCGCGAAAAGCTGTGGCTCACGCATCAAGATCTCTACTTTCAGCTGAGAAACAATATTCCCAAATAGCGAAAGAGGCTCTAGGGATAATATTCGCTGTGACAAAGTTTCACAGTTATCTACATGGTAGACGGTTCATACTACAGACGGACCATAAACCTCTAATTACAATTTTTGGTACTAAAAAAGGTCTGCCAGTGTATACTGCAAATAGACTACTTCGTTGGGGAACTATTCTCTTAAACTAACATTTCAAAAGAGTTCCTAACATCCAATAATATTTGCCATGCAGACAGTTTATCGCGACTCATTCCAAAAAATACAGAAGTCTTTGAAGACTCCATCATTGCTACTCTAAGGAAAAATTGTGAAATCAAAAACATGATCGCGAGTACCATAAGAGAGCTCTCAGTTACTTTGGCCGACATAAAAAGGGAGTCTCGAGAGGATGAATTCATTCAATCCATAAAAAGCAAAATTCTCAACAAAGACCCCAATGTGCCTGAAGTTTTCTCCCTCTGCGATGATGTCCTACTATACAATGACCCTGGAGTGATTCCAAACAGCCTACAAAGAAAAATTCTCAGGGATTTTTACATGGGACATCCGGGGAAGAACCGTACGAAAAGCCTCATGGGCTGCTATGTTTATTGGCCAATCATGGACAAGGACATAGCAGACATGATAGAATCATGCAAAGGATGCACGCTTGCAGCAAAAGCTCCAATCAAGACGTGCAAACCATGGCCAAACACAGACCATCCATGGAAAAGAATTCATGTCGATTTTGCAGGGCCTATAGACAACATGTACTACCTCATTGTTGTGGAGAGCCACTCAAAATGGCCTGAGGTCCTACAATGCAAACGACCAACCACAAACTGCACGATCGGATTTCTATACGAGCTATTCGCGCGTTTTGGTGTGGTAGATTGTGTAGTTACAGATAATGGCACTCAATTCACATCAAGTGAATTTAGAGACTTCTGCAAGTCATATCAGATGGACCACATTACAACGCCTCAGTACCACCCTAGGTCGAATGGCCAGGCCGAAAGTTTCGTGGACACTAAAAATGGCTTTAAAAAAGGCACTAGGCACACCGACAGATAAAGCATTGCAACAGTTTCTGCAGGCGTATCGGATAACCCCTAATCCGAACACGCCTATGGGAAGCTCGCCTGCAGAAACAATGTTCGCAAGGAAAATCAAGTCTGTCTTCGACAAACTTATTCCACGGCAAGCAAAGTTCCAAAAAACCGTATCGCCTCATAAGAAATATTTCAATCCTGGCGATAAAGTCTTTTTCAAGGCTTACAAAAACAACATAACATTCTGGGAAATAGGCACCATAAAACAAAGAATTGGCGAACTGGTCTATATTGTCCAAGGACCGAAAAACACTCACAAACGCCATTGGAACCAGCTCAGAAAATACCGTTTGAAGGAATCGGAGGAATCACTACAAAATAGCTGTGAAGAGCCGATCGACGTAATTTTCGATCACTTCGATCTCGACACGCCCCAAGTCTCTGCTGAAGTGCGACGCTCAGGAAGGAAAAGGAAATTTATTCAACCGCTCAACGTAAATCCCAAGAGAAAAAAGTATTAACAGTTTTCTCCTTTTCAGAAGAAAAAAAAAGAAAACTGTTGGAAGAGGGGGTGAGTTCGTAACATACCTACAACATGGACTCTTCCAGGCCTATATAATGTATGCGATATAACACTCTAGGAGAAGAGGATGAAAGATAGAGAGAGAAAGTATTCTAATACCGTAGTATCAGCCGCGTACGACTACCAATATTGGACACTAGCACATAATAAGCTCCGCTTACACTTACACTATCTTCGTAACCTTTTTGTTTAATATATCTTTCTTACCTCTAATCCGTGTTCCGTGTTTTACTTCCGTGGTCCCGACTTTGGGCCCACATCATATATATAACGAGAGAGTGAGAAGGATGGAGAGAGAGATGTAAAAATATATATATGTATACATATATAGTTAATTATATATATATATATATATATATATATATATATATATATATATATATATATGTAGTTATCTATACATAAACAGACAAACACACACGCACATATATATATATACAACTGAATTAGGAGAATTTAACATACTTTATCTCGCGAAAAGGACACAGTTACAAGAACATAAATAAAAGGCTTAATCACAGTACTGTGTTGGTGGTCTTTAATTAAACTTATATATATATATGTGTGTGTGTGTGTGTGTGTGCGTAGTACTCCACGTAGATAGACAAAATCTTCAAATTCTCGAGCCCCATTATATAAAAAGCAACCAACCAACATTCAACAAAATTTATTACGAGTGTAGCAGCTACGTGTTGTAGTGCGTTTATGCTATTTTGCATTTATACCGATTTCTGGTCATCTCTCTTGTATTGGATGTCTTGTTTTGCAAAATATTCCATTGCTACAACAAAATTTAGAAATAATTATAGCAGAACGCGTACTTGTATGATTTTTAAAAATAACCATCCGAATGCTCTCTGTTACAATAAGTTTGTCTTTATAATTCACCACTGAGAATTATCTTGGAGGAGATCGAAAGCACTTGGGTAGGAAAAACTACAGCTCCTTCCTTGTTGAATTTCATCATAACATCAAGAAACTGATTAGAGAAGTGTAAAGGATCATTATAAAAGTAAATAGACATAATATGTCTATATTATTCAATGAAACATATTTGAATGAAGATATTCTGCTTAAATATAGATTTACTTTTTAAATTTATTAATATGTGTGCGTGTGTGTGTGTGTGTGCGTCTGTGGGTGTGTTTTGTGTGCCTGTGTGTGACAGGTGTAACATACCGACACACAGAACATGGTACCTGCACGGATGATAGAACTCATCGCATTGGCGAAAAGGTCACGAGATATTCATCACTCACACAAGATAAACCTTTCCAAAACAGAACAATGGTATAGAATCAGAATGAAAGCTGTGATGGTACCTAAGATGGATGGAAATTTAGACTGTGGAAGTAGTAAATATGAAACATTTCAAATACCTCGGTGTACGGATCAGTTATAACTAATTTATTACAGAAGATGAGGAAATTGAAAATAGAATATGCTTCGTTAAAAGTAATTTCGCTCACCAAAGCAAATTGTTACAAAAAAAAAACAACCTAGACCTAAAAACTCGAGTCGTATTTTTAATACTCTAGCCAGGTTCAAAGACATGTAACCTGTCAGCTGATCAATGGCTGAAAATGTATTTGAGCAAATGAATTATGTTTGTCTTAATTAGGACCATCCTTCTTCATACTTTGTGGACTCGTAATACAGAATCTCTAACAAAAATATTATCTAATGTCAGTATCATATCTCTTGAAAACTTTCAATAACAGCAAAAATTATAATGGTTATCACATGTAACTCGAAGAGAAAATATTGGTGCAATCACGATATTGACGTTCCACACTACATCAAACAAAAGGCAAGAAAGGAAATCCCCATCAATACTGGAAATAGCGATAACTATAAATACTTTCTTGAAAAATTGTTTTAATAAATAGAAATATTTTATAAATGTAAATAATATTTGCTGCTCGGTCAATGAATGTCAAATATTTCCTTATTAGGAAATGGCTAATATTACTATTACCATTGTCATTACAAAAGTTGCCTTTAATTTCTCACAGATTATCATATTTGATCATCGAATAGCAACGTACTTTTACAAAGAGTAAAGACGTATCTGCTAATCAATTTTTAATTATTAAGAAATGGAAGTATTCAGACGCAGAGTGGGGATCGTATTCACACAAGCGATTGACCCTCATGACAAATAATCACGCACCGGTTAATCGTGTATTCCTATTTCTTTAAGTATTTATGAATGTCTGGCGTGTTTCTTACCCTTAAAAACTCAATGGAATTTGCTTTGCATCTACCTGTTTCTTGGGGGTGGTTTCCGTCAAGTATCGACACCTCCTCTTACAAATTTTTGTTTCTATGCACGTATCTTTTTCTCCGTTATATATTCTCTATTGTAAATTTTTTTTATAACAGAATAGAAACAGACTTCTCCTTTTCAAACAAAATTGTTTACCCAAGGTCCGCGACATTCAAAAAATATTTCCTTTGATTTCTGGTGTATACTCATTTCTTTCCGGGTCCCGGCCAGAGACCTCAGATCAGAAATGGCATCATGACATTTTTTACTGATCATTTTTGAAAAAAAATCACACATTTTACATAAAGCTCTTCGTAAGGCGTGGACTGCTCTTATGAGAACAGTCTTTTGTATTTCTTTAAGGCATAGGGTATCAGGAATCTTTTCAATGAATCTATTGGAATCTTTTCCAATCAATCCGAGGTCTCCAACTCAACTGAAATTGTTGATGTCTTCGTGTGCTACAAAATTTTAAATTTTTTAAGATCCTTGTATTTCGATAGTTTTTGAAGATCTTCAAAGATGTATTACAATCTCCTTGGACTGTCATGTCAATAAGAAGGTAAATTTTATTTTTGCAGTCTCTAATAACGATGTCTGGGTGATTAGCTTTGATTGTTCTGCCTGTATGTATTGTAAATTCCCATAAAATTGTTACCGATCCTATCTCCGTGACCGGGTCTAGGTGATACTCATACCAATTGCTTCAGTTTCGTTTTCGTAAAAGTTGCAGATTTTCCAGTGCAGATATTGGCCTATTCTGTCATATCGAGTTTAATATTCAGTGGGTGCCAACTCAGTTATTCTACTTATTTTTTTTTGTTTTTGTTATTGTTTTTCAGCTTGGTATTCAACACCAGACGACACGCTTGTAGTACTCCTTCCTTACTATCTTCTTCATTTGGTACGCTGTATTCCCTCCCCTTCGCCAATTCCAAGGTAATATAGACTTCTTGTTCCAGTTCCCTAATCTTTTGACAAAATCTAAATCTATTGAGTGTGTTTCCGTAAGTCTCCCTTCCTTAAATATTAATTTTACACATTTATCTAATCCGAAATTCATAGCGATGTCATTACTGAAACATTTTACTGCAGATGACAACCTTCAATTCATTGTAGTCTTTGGAAAAGAATTTGATATCATCCCTTTAGAATAGGTGATTAAACAATTTCTTTTTTAATTTATATCCATAAATATTTTTGTTTAGGTCATATGAAAGGGGGATTAACGACAGAAGAGACGACAGGGAATCTCCTTGAAAGATTCCTCGTCGGATATTCAAACAATTGCAAATGACGTGATTTAGGTATAATATGGTTTCTGCGGTAGGTGTATTATGGTTTATTTGCATTTCTTCACCCACTTAAAATTTCATTTTGAACTTTTGGGCTTCCTTCATTACTGAATAAAGTTTCTTACTTCTTTCATGTTCTTTGACACAGATTATCATCAAGTCTTCCGTGGTATCCAGGTATCTTTGAAGACCGATTATTGTGGTTTTGTAAGACAGTTCTAGTTGAACTAATTCTCTACCTCCTTCAGATCAGGACACAAATAAACGATCAACATCAGCCTTAGGAAGATGCAGGCGGTGACAAGTTTTGATATCCATTCTAGTTTTGATATCCATTCCTTTAATGTCAGTTATGGTCCAATTGAGGATGTTGAAACTATTGCATCACAGGAACAGCCGAAATATTTATGGCTAATATTCTGTTTTGTGGATTCAAATCGGTATTTAACACCAGACGCACACGATTGTAGTATTCTTTTCTTACTTTCTCCTTCATTTGCGTATACTGTATTTCATTTCTCGTCGGATATTTAAACAATTGGAAGTGGCAGTATCTTCAGTGTGATTTAAGTATAATGTGGTTTTACACAGTTTCATACTATGTTTAAGAAAAGTTACTATCACCGAGGAGACTTTGAACAATTTTAAAGCCTTATGGATCCAAAAGTGTGACACAGTATCAAAGGTTTTACCGTAATCAATTCAAGCTGTACTGAGAGTTCTGCCTCAGTACAGAATTAAAGAAATACACTCAATAAATCTAGGAACTGGAACAAGAAGACTATAAATACCTAGGAGTCAGTGAAAGGGATAGAATATAGCATACTCAAATGAAAGAGAAAGAAAGAAAATAATACTACAGACGAGGCGTCTGTTGTTAAATACAGAGTTGAATTCACAAAATAGAATATCAGCCATAAACATTTTAGCCGTCCACGTGGTGATCTATAGTTTCGATATCCTTAATTGGGCCATAGCTGACATTAAGCGAATGGTTGTCAAAACGAGTAAATTTATCACTGGCCACCGCATACATCATCCTAAGGCCGATGTTGATCGTCGATATGTGTCCAGATTGGAAGTAGGCAGAGGACTAGTTTAAATAGAACTTTCTTACAAAACCACAACAATCGGTCTTCAAAGATATCTGGAAACTACAGAAGACTAGATGATGATATGTATCAAAGAATATGTAAGAAATAAGAAATTTTATTCAGTAATAAATGAAGCCAACAAATTCAAAATGGAATTTCAAGTGCAAATAAACCATAATACGCCTACTACAGCGACAAAGAACGTTAAAAATAATCAAAAGCGAATGCAATGTATCAAATGCATAATCGATGGCAAGATAAATCTCTTCATGGTAACCACACAAGCTAATGTAAACAAACAACGTGCACACCAGTGGTTACGTAGTGCAGGATTAAAAGTTGAAACCGAAAGTTTTATTCTTTCTGCACATGACCGATGCTTGCTAACTAGAGAGTTGTGTTAACCCCAAAATGCAGATTCTATGATAAATATTCAGAAACAATTTTCAAGTTGCACTGTGTTAGCACCCATTGAATATAAAAAAAACAGCATGATAGAATGGGTCAATATCTGCAGTGGAAAATATGCAACATTTACGGGAAGGAAACTGCAAGAAACTGATACGAACATCACCAGATTACAGAGATAGGACCATTAACGATTTTATAGGATTTTACAATGCACACATACTGAACAATCAAAACTAATTCCCCAGACATTGTAATCAAAGACCACCAAACCCTGCATATTCTAATATATCTTTGAAGATCTCCAAAAAAACTATCAAAACACAAAGATCTTGAATTGGAAATCTTAAAAATTTTGGCACATCAGAACAACAATAATTCCCGCTGAGGTTGGAGTCCTCGGATTGATTGAAATGTTCCGATAGACTAATTGAAGTGATTATTTGTAGTCTTTGTCTTAAAGGAATAAAAAAGTACAGCTCACACAATACTAATATGTAACATGTGTGATCTTAGTTTAGTTTAGTTTTTTATCCAAATGCTCAGTGGAAAATATCATGATGTCATGTCTGACCTTAGGTCTCCTATTCGGACACCGAAGGAAATCTGTATACAATATAAATCAAAGGAATTAATAATGATAATAAAAATAATAATAATAATAATTTGTATCTTTTGTTTCAGAGGTTATAATAGTTTATATTGGTATTGAGATTCAAGCCATTTTGAAATAGTATTTTAAACTGGTCTTCAAAACAGGTCATAGAATTCATAATGCGGGCAGACATTAAACAATGTTTTATCTTACTGTCCAAAATTCAAAATCATTTTCAATTGGTAATTTATCCGATAAAATAAAGCTCATGTAAAATAAAATAGACGCTTTTATCACATTATGGTATCATCATGATCACAATTATTTATTCAGTTAACGCATTTCTGCGACGCTCTTGTTGCCACACACCTCCCACAATTGTGGTTCATGGTGACACTCAAGGAAGAATAGCGCAATGGCTTGCTGGTTCTTTTTGCACCGGGAATATTGAGAATCAGAAGTTAATGAGACAAAACTTATAAGGCAGCAGGTGGTGCGAATTCAGAATTTTACTGGTTGGCAACCAAGTTTATAAGGCCCGGTATGTCCTACTATTTGTCCATGGTTTTGTGGAAGAGATGAATTTATACTTTCCCAATTGGTTTATCACATAAGTAAATGCAATTAACTCGACTGGAATTCGAACTGGAATTCCTCAATCCATTATTCCACCGTGCCTCCATTCGTATTATACACGAGCACTAAATATTCAGATTTTTCCGTTCATATGCATCGGTTTTATGTGATTGATTCGTTTTCTATGGCTTATCTACCATTTACAGGTTATTTAAAACCAGAAAATACTTTTTCGATTATCAGAATTTTGTTTGAGATAATGAGTGATATATGTCTTACTAATTAACCCATATCTTGAGGGGAGAAAAGGTGAATTCATACCTTTCCTAAAGTATTTACGTATGCGAATATAACGAACTCAAGGGAAATTGGAACTCGACTCTCCGATTAACAATTGCGAGCCGTTCTCTTTCTCATGTTTTTTTTTTAATAATTTCCCGCTTTAATTCAAGCAAATTCATACGTTTCGGCTTTTCACTACTGCTCTTTACATTTACTTTCTTCGGACCCATGATGTCACTAAAGGAATTTTGCAAAATAACGACAAAGACGACACAAAACAACATATCAGAGAACCTTCCAGAACGACGTGAACACATGTACTGACAGGGAAAATACTCTCGAAGCTTGGTACTCTCTGCACCAACTAGCAGATGCTTAACTGGAATTCGCTCGTTTCACAAAATTGAGCTTAATATTCAATATCTCAAAAAAAAAAACTCGTATGTAGGTACGCTCGTATCTCAAGGCTTTACTGTATAACCAAGGATAGAGCCCTGGGGGACACCTGCATCAGTGCCAAAAATATAGAAGAGTGTCCATTTAGGATAAATTTCATTTCATGAGTTTATTTGAATGACTCTTTCAGTTCAAAACTTCGCCCGGAGACATAATAGCTTTTCAATTTGTGAAGACCTGTATGCTAAACACTTTCTAACGCTTTCGAGATGTCCAAAGCAACAGAGAAAGAGTTTCAGATATTAAACAAAACTGCGTTTGTTTAAAAGAATACTATATAGATATTATGGGTTGCCATGTCATTGCTTGTTATTGACAGTGGGGTGGTTTCCAATTGCCTCTTCCGCAATATTTTTATTGAGATAACTCGAGTTAGCAGGTCTAACGGGTATAAAAAAAGATAAATTTTATAATAGAAGCCGATAATAAAAATACCTATTTGAATATTTGTCTCTATTAAATTTTTCTGATTTTTTCTTAAAAAAATATAGGCGATTTCATTAGATACAAAAATATACATTTATTGAAAAATATCGAAATATAAATGATGTATGCATTTACTATGGAAAGATTAAAAATAAAATATTCAAGCTAAAATACTAATGCCTATGATACATTTGAAAATTTTCCAAAAATAGAAAATATACATAAAAGGTATTTTAAAAAAAAAAAGTTAAATTAAAACTATTAGACTGGGCGCCACAGTCTCCCAATTGAAACCCTATTGAAAATATATGGTATATAATGAAAAGAAAAATGAAAGGCAAAGTCTTTAAAAATATCAATGAATTAAAGGAAAAAATTATAGATATTTGGAATAACATCTATAAAAATTTAATTTCTAAGCTAATTATATGAAGAACAGGAGAATGCCATACGGCAAACCACTCTAAATATGTTTTTCATAAAAAAATCAGAATAATAAACATTAATTCATAGCATTTTTATTGTATCTTCTTATATTTACCTATATTTATTTTTTTAAAAATACGCAGACAAGAAATTAATTGTGAATGAACCTAAAATTTGAGGTACAAATTATATCATATCTTATAAGTTATTATATACGATTAATGCGTTTTCGATTAGTACGTATCTTTTAATGTAAGCATGTAATACCGTATCCTCACCCCACTGGACCCACGCACTCCACAAGACCGGCCGTTGGACCGGTATGGTCCAGTATTAGAGGCTAGATACAAGTCTTCGGTTCCCAATGTCAATTCAAAGCCACGCTCCACGTTGTGATTTTTTTTTCTTTTTATCCTGGAGAGTGGTTATCAGATCGTAGAAATCCGGAAGCTCCCCTTTGGTCCATCTGTGAGTTTGTCGAGTGAGAATTGGGTTAACAGAAAAAAGTCAATTCGATTTTGAAAGGACAAAAGTTTATATATATATATATATATATATATATATATATATATATATATATATATATATATATATGAAAGCAAACACACACTAAATAATTTTTGTTACACAAGGTTGAATGTTTCTTGTATGTGGGCAACACAAATATTTCGAATAATTACTGTAAGGAGAAATGTGGCCTTCGTTTTAACCTTTTTAGGTCTGTCCTTAGCGCCACTACTACAACCTTCGATTTTTCCGTTCTCGGTAGTAGTAATAGTAGTATTAGTAGTAGTATTAGTAGTAGCAGGAGTAGCGGCATTTAGATGTTAGCGGTGGCATTTCGCTTCTTCGCGCTCCGTTTCAGCAACACACACAGCCAAAGCTTTCTTTTCAATCTCTGACATCTCTCAACTCAGTTCGACTGCATTCGAAGACAGACGAACCTAAAAACTCTTTCTTCTGGTGGGCTCAGCTCTTTATTTAGAGAACTGGTGACGTTTCTGTTTCTCTAGTACGAACGTACTGACATACTTACAAAGTACAATTTCACTCCTCCGAGAGTAAACAATTTACTTTTTCATCGATTGGTTTCCAAGGTCCACAACAAGAATCTATTGTTTATCACCTCACTATCAACCACTCTGCCGCTTTTTGTAAACTACAGAGAATCTTGTTTCAAAAATAAATTCTAGGTCAAAACATCCTTTATTTTAATGTCGATTCTTATAGTGTCAAAATGCATTTCTTTTTCTAAAAGTTCCAAATCATCACTGTTTTAGTAATTTTCTATTAGTAATTTGATATCCTTTGCACACTTACAAAAAGATTATATTTCGTGTTCTAAATTAACTTTCTATAACATTTACATTTCAAAGTCTTTACAGCATTTTAACATCTTGGTTATTTGAAAACGCCTCTCTTCACTTGATGTTTTCTGTTTTACAGCATATCCCTCTTTATTATCATTATTATTATTTCAGGGGCGATATGACCCCTGCCACGAACATTAGACGCACTAATCGAGGGATTTCTATATTCGAATTAATATCAGAGTGTTTGTTAAAAAAATAAAAGGTAGAAAAAAATGAAAACTTTTCTCTGATGAAACTGAGGATTCATATTCCTGTTAAAGACTAGAGATGTGACAGAAAATTATAGTAAGAAAAATAACCGTGGACAGTTTCCTCATTAAGTTCTTATGGATGTTCGATAAACATATACGTAAATTTGGAAAATATATATGTATATTTATAATTAAATTGGCCGTATTTAGGCATGAGATTTTCATTAATAAATGCTACATATTATACAGGGTGGGTCAGAAATACGAGAAGAGACAATTCAACACCACCGGCAGAGCGTCAAGATAACTCAGGACGGAGACAACTCAGCACCAGAAAAACATTTTTTTATAAAGTAATTTATTATGGATTAAAACCTTAATTAGTGAATGTTTTTCTTCAAATAAGGTTCTTGAAAAAGCATTATGTAAAATAAAATGTATATAAAATAATATTATTATGTAAAATGTATATATTTTAAAATAAATCGTAACGTAATTTATTTTTTAAATTATTAAAACAAAAATTACATTACGGTTTACTTTATTAAAAATAATTAAAAACAAAAAACAGCTCCTTTTTGTTTTGCATTTTTCGATTTACTTAATTAAAAAATAATTAAAAACATGAGTTTTATTGAATTCTTTTTTAGATGTCAATTTATTTTATTAAAAAATAAATTTCTTTGTCTTAGTCATAAGTTATCCCTGCACTCAGTCGGCGGTGTTAAGTTGTCCTGCGCCTCCAAATGAAGGATTACAGTTGTTTCATTATTTCTTTTACTTTTTACATCTAACTTTGCCGAACTATTCGTTCAGCAAGATGGAGCATGTTTCCGTTAGGATTTGGCAGTAAGGGACTACTTTAACCAAAACTTCCCACGGTGTTGGTTCGGAAGACGGGGCAGTATCGAATAGCCACCACGTTCATCTGACCTAACACCAACGGATGTAGTAAATTATAAAGTTTATGAGAGAAATCCCCACAGAGAGGATGAATTAAAAGAGCACATCTCAGAAGTATTTATTGAAATTGATGTAGATCGGGATTTGTGTCGCGCTGTGTATCATAGTATTCTGGACTTGTTCGAGGAATGTTGCAAATTTAAAGAACATTTTGATCATAAGTGAAGTGTTAAACAAATATGCATAAACAGTTTTAAACAAAATAGTAATAAATATACAGATGTAATAAAATGTTTTAAAAAATGTGAGTGCATACCTACTAAGTTAGGTACCTTCATGAAATCGTTAAAAAAAAGAGCATAGCATGATGAAAAAGACGCCAAACTTGACGAAAACAAAATTTTATCGTCTAAATGTTAAAGTTATTATTAAGAGGAAAGATCAAAATATTTTTGGGGTATTTTTTTTACATTTTTAATCGTTCCTAGCACGTCCGAAATTTTCGTTAAAAATCTTGTTTTTTTTTTGAGTCAGCAAAATTGACAGATAATCGATTATGGCATCCATTTTTTTCCATTTTATAAAAAATGAAAATCTCACTTTGAAATTCTTTTAAAAATCAATTATCATTTTTTCAAAATTTATTTTAAGAAAATCAGAAATTATAATGTTCATTTAAAATATTTTGAACCAAGGTCGGCTTAGATTCTGCGTCGAAAAGATGTAATTTGAAAATAAAACAAAGCAGGTCATAACCTTTCGCGTCACTTGACAGGTGTTAAATGACTTATTGACGGATTTACGTGATCATAATTTGTTCTACGGAAGGCGAAAAGTGAAGTTATTTAGATTTAAGTGAACAAATTATTTATCTCGTTATTTTTAAGGAAAACTTTCAGCGCTCTAATTTTTGTTTTGTACTTAGCTTTCACCTTTACGTTTACGATGGTTTATGGAAAATATATTATAAAGAAATTAAAATAAGACAGATAAGAGTGAGATTAAGTTTCATATGTCATAAGAAAGGTATCTAATTAATTTGTAGGTACCTTTCTTAAGAAATTTTATCAGAAGTGTACATAAAATATTATAATTTTATGTACATTTATTATATTTTACTGTGTTATTTGTATTTCCATTCATTTTATTGTTAATTTTGATATTTCATTTATGGAAAAATGTCATAACTGAAATTAATATAAAAATAAGATCATATAAATTTCATAAAATGATACTAATACTTGTAAGTACCCTTCTCAGTTGAAATTGAAAAAACAAATTAACTTCTCCACGCGTGTTTCGCAAAAGTAAAGGCCTTAACAGCGGAGAACAATGCTTAATTCAAATAACGCAACTTAATTGTATTCTGGTTGGTCTTCCGTACTTTATAATTACAGCCTGATTATAAACACAAAATTATATTTCTTAATTACTGCAGATCTTTTGATTAGTCAAAATGATACAATCTACAACGCGCTAAAAAAGATCTATCTCATAAGAACACTCAGGAAACTCTATGGGGCTTTTAACTAATTTATAATATTTTAACAACTTAAATGTAAAAATCTATTATAATTAAAGAAATAACAAATAATTGTATTAAAAATTCATTTTTCATCGAATTTTTTTTTTTTTTTTTTTGCTTTCAGAAATTATTGTCCATATTCACAACAGCTAAAACAAATAAAAGCATTTGAAATTAAATAATATCTTTGTTTTATTGACTTTTGTATGCTACAATTCAGAGCTGATTTTCAGGTAGGGTGGATCAAATTAAAAACAAAATAAAACATGATTTGCATTCCTCAAAGCCTTGTGCTTTTACATATTGTAATCACTAAACCCGATGCGATCGAATTTCTAGCATTTTCATAAAATTAGTTATGGGGAAGCTAATAAATAAATAAAAAATTTCTGCCATGACTTTAATAAAAAAAATCATATGTATAATAATTTCGATCATCTGTGAATAGTTTCTGAAAGTTTCATTAACAACTGATAATTATTTTTATTTTTGCAAGATTTTCAAAATTAATGTGCGTCATACAAAAAAAAAATGTGCTAAAAATTGTGTGTTATTTTACTAGTTCCCGTGATACAAAGAGAAACAAAGTTTTTTTTTAATCAAAATTTTGAATGTTCTAAAAAAAGGAAACATTTTTTTAAAATAATTTAAAAACACTTTGGTCTTTCCTCCTAATAATAACATAAGCATTTAGACGATAAAATTTTGTTTTCGTCAAGTTTGGCGTCTTTTTCATCATGCTATGCTCATTTTTTAGCGATCTCATGGAGGTACCTGTAAGTGTAAGCCTCCTCTTGGCCGCTCTGTATTTTAAAATATTTTATCTAAATGACGGATTAATCTTCGTATGTTCAGATTGAATTTATGATGGAATTGTTTAGAGTAGATTTTATGTCTGTCAAATATTTAAAATTTTCATCTTTTTTTGTTAAAAATGAATGTCCAATGCTGAATTTGTACTTCTTTTTGGTTAACTATGACGAGTTAGACGCTTTAAAATTTTGAATGTCTTCAATGACTTAAGAGCGTGATTTAGTGATTTATTTAAATTTAAATGTGATGTCACTTGAATATGACTTTATTTGGCTTCTCTGAATTTAAGTATATTTTATATCCGGCGTTACTAAGATTAAGATGTATTATTTAAAGAATTACTGTAATATAATCAGTTTATAAGGTGAGGGAGTGATCATGATCAATATTTGAAAAAAAAAGACCTACATTGTTTTTCTATTTCATGTGCATTTCTGTATAAGAAAAAAGAAATTTAAATGAGCTCAACGCCTATTCTATTTATGTATGCATATATATATATATATATATATATATATATTATATATATATATATATATATATATATACCACTTGTTATAAGAAAAAAGATATGAGATGTCTCTCATTTCTACCCAATATGCGCCTAGCTGCATACTTAAATATGGATGATATAACAAAATTACCTAAAAAAATATGCCAATCTGAAAAGCTATTTTGCCCAAACAACATAGAATAACCTTGCAAGTGTTTTTTAACGAACACACACACGCCCCTATACATAAAAATAAAAAAAGAGCTAAAAAATACATAAAATAAAACGCTGTTTTCTATCTGAAATGTAAACGCACGCCATTGACTGGACTACAGTGATTATGCACAAAACATTCCCGCTCTCTCGCCTGAAGTCTCGTTCACGCGAAACAAAACGAGAACTCGTTCATTGTCTTTCTCGATTCAACCGCTAAAATATATAAAGCGAGTTTTCTTTGCCCAGTTTTTTTAATCATCGCTGACAATGCATTCATTCTCTTTTATTTATTTTATTTCAGCTATTTTTAGATCGTGTTGTATTCTTATATTTTTTTTTAGCTTCTTAAGGAGGACCGGCTGCAGAGACCTTATGTCTATTCATTATTTAAATGGTATGCGTCATTTTTCTTATAGGTTTATTTCTTCTCATGTTTTTAAAGTAATTTTCTTTTATCATCATCCGTTTCTTTTTTTTTTTATCTGTTTCATTCCATTCTTTATCTTTCCTCATTTTCTTCTGTGTCGTTAGCGTATTACTTCTTCTAAATTATTACTTCTTATTTTCGTATATTTGTTTTATTTCTTCCCTGAAAAATTGTTTCTTAAATATGATTCATTTGTTTAGATACACATTTTTTCTTTTTATTTGTTGTATTTTCTTTCTTTTTTTATTTCTTTTTTTGTTTTTGTTTTTGCTTTCCGTCATATTTTCTTCTCTTTTTATCGTTCTTCTTTTAATTTTGCTACCTTTCATTTTCTATTACCTTCTTCCAAACATTGATTTTAACTTCCTTTCTTTTTTGAGTGATGTATTTTATAAATATTTGTAAATGTACGTTTCACTTTTATTTAAAAAAAAAACTTTTTCATATGTCACTACCTTATATTACTTTCTTTAAAGTTAACGTCCTTTTCAATTTCCTTCGTTACTTTTCTTTCTTTTTCTTTCTGTCAAGATGAATTTTGTTTTCATTTGGTTTAAATGTTACCTCTTTCGTGTATTTTTGGCTTTTTTATATTTCTATTTAAACATTTTTCTTCATTTTAGTTATTTCTTTTTCTCTCTATTCTTTTGAAATGTTTTTATTTTCACTTCATCTTTTTCCTTCGTATTTTCTTTTTCATCATCTAGCTTCTTCACACTCTTTTAATTCGTTCGTTATTAAGACTTTCTTCTGTTTTCCCTGTTTTCGTCTTTATTCAATTCACTGCGTTCATTTATCCCTATTTTTTTTATCAAATATAACTTCCTAGCTCATATATTCATTGTAATCAATTTGATATCTCTTAAACTTTTACAATTTTTTAAAGTATTGGCGATTGTTTCCGTGTTTCTTGCAATGACAAACAAAGCTTTGATAAATACAGAAAAACGCTTAAGAGATGCACCAAAATATCGACTAATATAAGTAAATCTTTTTATCTCATAATTAAACGGATAAATGTAACTCCGAGGAAAATACTTGCTTGTCACCCTAATTACATTATGCTGTCATTTTCTACTTTGAAAGTTAAAGTTTCTATAGTAAAATTACTAGTAGTCAATGTTGTTTACAGATGCATTTTTTTAGGTGGTGGGGATATCACTTCCCCCCAAGCAAGGCAGGAATAATATTAAGACGCAATGTGCTACTGGGCGTGAAAAAATGTAAAAACTTTAGAAAGAACTGGAAACACAATCTTAAACCAGGAACAAAGGATAAACCTGTACTCCTGTTCAAAAGTGTTGTGAGGTGTGTGTGCCAAACGACAGGCGAACCTATATACTCTTATTTAGGAGAAAAATAGTACATAAAGTTTGTGTTCAGGCGTAGACGTTAGAAGTATAGCGTTTAATTAGATTTTAATAGGAACAGCAAACACAATCCTAAATAAGAAATAAGGGACAAAGCTCTACTGTTGTTCAAAAGACCGAGGATGTTTATTTATATGATCAATATATCAAGTGAATTTCAGTAATAATGTCAATTCTTATTAAATATATCCATAATAACATGCTTCGGTGGTGTATATCTTATTAAATAAACAAAGTAAATATTCCTTGGACGTGTGTGTGATATAATTGATAGTGGTTTGAAATGAAAAACACGAGATCAGTGTTCGAATTCCAGACGAATTCGTTGCAATCACACGTAAATAGCTTTGAGAAATGTATGACTTCATCTATTCTCCCCAACTATGGATTAAGTAGTAATTAGTATTATTTACAAAATATAGTTAATGCAATATTCACTTGCCAAAAATTAATTATTCTTACAATAAAAAATTGTTTCGGCATTAAATAACTCATAAAATGTTAATAAACCGTAAAATCAAATAAAAATATCAAGAAAATCAAAGTATGTAAATCATGGAGACATATTTTGATTTGCCCGATATTCCATACATCTGAATAAGTAAATACTTTAATATCTTGCATAGACTCCTTGACATTCTATAACCTTCATCAATCTTTCAAACAGTGAATATCGTTTTCCATTCTCATACACGTGCATTTCGATGAAATAGATTGACGAATCTGTAGAGATTGGAGTTCATTCCATTAATCTGATATCTTTGAAAACTTTCTTAATATTCATATTTGGCAAGTGTTGAGTGGCATTGTCTTCTGGGAATATTTAATTAACTTAATGCTTCGTGGTTTCGACAAACTGCTGAAAGTCACATTGTTTAAGGATTTATTATAATATAATTATATTTGTTTTGGCACCATCGAAGTTTTGAAATTTAATAACCGCAATTCTAGTCAAAATATTTCCTGCATATCCCCCAGTTGTCTTTTTAAGGAAGCACGGTAGAGTAATGGATTGCGGTTCAGAGAGTTGAGTCCGAATTCAAAGACAAAATATAGCGATTAACATTGCATTGAAATACATGAAGATGAAAGTTGACTAGAGAGAAGTCGAAATTGAGTTATAAAAGCGAGAAGTGTGAGGGAAGAAACTATTAGCAGCGAACAACCGGTTATGCCTAAACATTTAAACTGTAAAATGAGACTTTTCTACCTAATATTGCGTTTAAATTACATTTCTAGATGCCAAAGAGGAATGCTCATCAGGAGAATTAACATAAAACTATTTATAGATAAGGCACAGGGAAGCTACATTACGGCGGTGGGAATGTGATTGAAGCTGAGATGCCAGTTTGGATCGATAACATTGTAGATTATTTGGATTTTTATCTAGAATTTCTAAATACATTGTAGAAGCATCAGACCAGATGTAACGGAAATATGCAATGCATTAGCTTCATAAAATATTTTTGTGCCAGTGATCTAACTTTCTTTTTTCTTAAGCTTTTGATTTTTCTCATCCTTTTTGTAACATTCTAAAATAATGTTTCTTGATATTGTCAATGAAATTCTCTTTTTATTGTTTTTCTCTGTGGCGATCCTTCTTGGGATTTCTAAAATGCAGGTACCACATCTTTTGACAGTGTTTCTCCCAAGTACAGTTTCTCCAGTGATTCGCTGTTCATGGAGTTTCTGGCATTTGTGTTGCTTGCGTTATTCACCATTACTTTGTTGAGTTCCATATGCGTCGGCTCTTTCAACGACTTTGTTGTTCAGGTCTTGCATCCCACTGTTACTGCCCGCTATAAGGCCAATATCGTCTGCGAAACACAGGTTGCAGACATGTCTACCACCAATAAATATAGATAAGTGTTCGTGGAGGGTTTCCCAGATAATTATCTCCAGAAACAGGTTGAAGAATGTTGGAGAGAGAAGGCATCCCTGCCTGACGCCGAAAGTCGTCTGGAAGAAATCTCCCTCTTGTTTACTCAACAGAAATGCGCGGATGGCATGGTCATAGAGGGATCGGATGACTTGTATGAGTCCTTCTATGAGTCCGTTGATTCCTCTGAGGACGTACTATACCCGATCAAATGCTTTCTTGAAGTCAATGAACTTGTGCAAGAAGTTCTACTGGTTTTGCAGATCATTCTCGATTGAAACTCAAAAGTTGAAGATAGGTTTCACTATGTTCCGTCCGGCACTAAAACCTATCTAATCTTCTGACAGTAGTCCTTCAGCTTTTGATTTCAGACGGTCGAAGATAATACGGAGTATGGTCTTATTGGGGTGGCTGATCAGGCTTATTGTTCTATAATTCTGTCATTGTTTGAAATTACCCATCAATGGTAGGGGTATCAACAGTGATTGGATTCACTCTTATGGCCACTTCTTTTGCTCCCAAATCTGCTGGTTGAGAGCTGTTAGAGCATAATGCCACACGGCATACCAGCCTATGCAAGACCATCATGCAAGGTACTATTGAAGGCGGACGCAAGCGAGGACGGTGACACAAGAGTTGGTCAGACATTAGTATAGACGGACATGACAATGCCGGAAATACTGAAAGACAGTACCAACAGGTCTTTCTGAAGGATGTTCTCTCTTTCTTCTACCCTTAGGTCTCCGCGATGATTGCAGCAGTTTTGATACTGATGCTCATGATGAGGATGGTGATCTCTGTTAAAATCTATTGCAGTAACCTGAAAATATCTTCTATGTGCCGTGCCCATTCAGGTCATAGGTAATCATGGTTCTCCACAGCTTCCTATCTCGTGTGGTTTTTAGCAGTTTATCTCCCTTTGCTAAGACTCTCATCCTCCGTCCCACCATTCATTTATACAAGTTCGTCAGGTAAATGGCTCTCTGCCTTCACCTATCTCTTTTGCCCAGTATATGCAGCGCGGGTGTTAAGCCCTCATTCCTCATTTTTTTTGTTCAAGGAATTTCAACTGTTCTTTATTCTCTGTAGAATTTTGTTGCCATTTTCTTAAAGACTTCCTTGTTGCTTACACACTCCATCCATAGACCTTTCAATATCCTTCTGTAGAACCACATTTCTGCTGCCTCCAGTATTTTTTCTCATTGGTGAAGAAATTATCCAGCATTCCCTACCATATAAGAGGATGTATATTACATAGTAATCTAGCACTCTTTTCTTTGTTTCTAACGAAATGTTTCCGTTTTCAGTACCTTGCTTAGCTTTTGGAAGGCTTCTTTCGCTATTCCAAATGTATGTCCGAATCTTGGTGTCATATTTCCTATCCTCTACTAAACCGCATCCCAGATATTTAAACATCAGCGCCTGCTTGATGTTTATATCTCTAATTCGTAACTCGTCAGTTGGTATTTTTCTCTTGCTTAATGGCCCTAATTTCTGTCTTTTTGCAGTTGATGGTTAGCCCTTTTTTCACGGTTCCTTCTACCACCTTTACTAGGAAGTCTTGCAGTTTTCTTTCCGTGTCGGCCATAAACAGTGTCACCTGTGTATCTGATATTATTCATATTACGCCCCAAAATAATTGATCCTAGTAGGGTTTCCCTTAGGGTAGCGTCGCTGTAGAAGTTGAATATATCTGGGGAGAAATCCAATTTTAATTTTTATCTTAAAATAAAGATAGATATCTACAACAAGACTGCTGTATTTATTTAGTACTCTAAGATAAACAATCCTACTGTTGTATAATAAAACATCGTACCAACAAATAAATTATTGTAGATAAGAGAAATGAATATTTTTAATACTAAAGTTTCTCCAATGCAAAATCTATTCAAGCTGAACGGTTAATATTAAAATGGTTATGATGAATTTGGTGCGGGATATTCGTGAAAGACGAGGTTGAAGGAAGTGTATGAGGATAAGAAGCATAGATAAAGTTTGACCTTTTATTGAAAATGTTACGATTGAAGTATTCTGGGAAGCATCCTGCTCGTCGTGTATTCATTTCTTTGAAAAAAGATCGCTGTATGGAAGTTACTTCTTAAATCTGTAATATGGAGGAAATGATGCGGATTCTATCTCGTTAAATTGATTGATTCTTTTTCAGGTTATTTAAAGCCAGAAAATATTTCTAGACTGTAAGAATTTTTTTTAAGTAATAATAATTTAGTGATACAAGTTTTACTAATTAACACTCAACTGGAGGAGAAAAGGTGGATTCACATCTAATCAGAATTTGATAAGCAAGCAAGAAATTTTAATGTGGATATAAAATGGAGTATCAATTCTATATTAAAATCAATATATAAAATGACTACTCACTTTGTGGCCACAATAGTTTCTAAATATTTATATTTTAGGGAATTTAAATAAATCTAAAAGATATGCCTGTGTAGCTAATCAGTATTTGATTGACTCGTTTCATATGTCTTTGCAGGTTATTTAAAGCCAGAAAATATCTTTAGATTATAAAAATGTTTTTAGATAATAATGGTTTAATGAAACAAGTCTTACTAATTAATCCATAGCTGGAAGGGAGAAGAGGTGGATTCATACCTTTCACGAGGGTAGTTGCAAATCACACAGGATTTGGAACACGGCTCGTCGATTAACAATTTCGAACCATTATCCATTACACCACCCGCACATACAAGCTTACAACACTTAGTATTCGGAAACGGTCACCCAATTAGGTACTAATCAGGTTCGACGTTGATTAACTTCGGTGATCATACGGGATCTGGTGTTTTAATGTGATGCGGCTGTAAGCTGATCTCGTTAAAATTGCATGGCATGTATTATCTGTAAATATATAAACTGCTAGAAGTAAATAATAGAGCTCATCAGAACATTTTTTATGTAACTAGCGAGAGCTTAGCCATAAGTTTGCAATGTTGAGTCTGTGAGAAAGAGACTGCCGAGGGAAGGAATACCCCTTCTGCACAGAAAACAGTGAAAATGCTTTTGAGTTCTATCAAGAATGGAAAGTGGCTGAAATCCACATGCTATGTTTATCGTATATCCAGAAATGTTTACCAACATCGCTTGATAAATGAAATGCAATATGTCCTTTATTTTTTTTTTACAAAAGAATGGCTTAGAAAATATTCGTTTGAAAAAAAATTGAATTTCATCTGAAAAGTAATGTTAGGTTTGGCAGAAATCTTATTTTTTTATTTTCTTATTGTTGAATGTGTTTTATTTCTGCAATTTTGATAAAAATTTAACATTAGAATCAAAGTTATATCATAGATTAAAAAAAAAACATAACAGCCAGTAGCAGAAATTGCAACCTCATCAGCAACCAGGTTAATTTTAAAGCTCTGAGATTACTACAGCAAATTGCCCTCGTCATATTCATGGGAAAGAAATAAGGGACTATGTTCTAGTGGATAAAAACGATATTTGATGAAATAATAGTTGTGAGTTCAATTCCTGAGTTGGGCAGTGTGTACTTATACTCAGTAGAAAACGGGCAAGCAATAACTGAACAATCAATAACTGAACAGTATTAAACAAAATGAGAACTAGACGATATCCGTTGACATGAGTAGTGGAACGATAATAGCCTACCCTCGTAGATTAAATAAAGGGTGCAATTCAGAGTTACTCGTAGGTTACTCAGATCGGTATACACCTGATGAAGGCACAACGGCCGAAACGTTTTGATAACAGCAACAAAGATGAGGACAATAGTCCGAATATAAATAGTATGAATAATGATAACTCCTCATCCCAGAAATTCTGACAAAAATTAAAATGACTATGAAATTGTTCCAGAAGCTCATAAATTCATCCATGCGCATGTTCGACTATCCTACGAATGTGTTTCAGCAGTTATTGACTTAATGTTACCTAGTTTTGCACTCACGGTTTCCTGTCGTATAGCAATGGAAATGTAGTTACATAAACTATTATTTTCAAGTTCAGTCTTCACTAGGTGACTACTAATATATCCTTGTGTTTGACTCAGACAAGATTTGCACAGAAAATGTGTCTTAAAGTGAGCTTTGTCAAGCTTGTGTTATATGCTTTTGTTAATGCAGTAAATTCACTCACCGTTGCGCAAATTTATTATAACCATAAATCAGACTAAACTCTTTGAAGGCGCCTGCCTTAAAGTAAGCTTTTCTGGTCGGCCATTGTTGTCCATCGATTACGCTCTCCAAGGTGTGTTTTTGCACTATATTAAAAAATGCTTAATAGAAAAAACAAAACAAAAACAAAAAAAAACATGAGAGACCACCTTAATAGAAATAGTTAGCAGGCTTGTTCTCAGTTTGTCCTTGAAGTTATGAATTCGATCTCTCTACGCTCTTCACTAATGGGACCTTAGATTATTAACTAGAGTTGAATGCTTATATAACTAAAAAAAACACCTTTTTCTATTCGGATTAGGGTTTTGACTTTTGTGCGCCAATATCATTTTCACAAAACTATATATACATAAAATCGGCATTTCTTACTATCAATTTAATTTACCTTGGCTCATTTTCTTGGAATTGTCACGCTGTTCTCAACAACAATGTTAACATGGAACGTTTATTTCTGAAAAGATTCACTCTCTTGGATAAACGTCCTTTATTCTATCGTTGCATTCATAGAAAAGAATTACGTGTCTACTGCCAGAGTCTAAACAATTGTTCCTCTTAAACTAAACTCAATTTAATATGAGAGAAAGAAAATAATGACCGCTTGGTTTCGACATAAAAGAAAGATATATACTACGCAAAGTTAACTGTTTGCACGTCTTCATAAAATTAGAAAGATGGCAGTGCTTTCCGTGAACGTAACTGTTTCCTCTTGATATTTCTATGCGATATAAATTAGGCTGGACGCTTATAGTCGAGCAAGTGTAGAGTGAGTGTTCGATCCACATTAGAAAAACATTGATGTGTCAAAGGTTTCTAAATATTTATATAAATTAATGTTTCTTATTTTATGCGTGTGTGCGGATGGTTGGATGAGAAAGAAAGATTATGTTTGAAAGTTAAAAAAAACATACGTAAAAAATGATGCCTTCGTAGGGATGAAAATATATCGACCCGATCCACTTCTTACGGAAATAATTTAACATGAGAATCTTTGTTATTATCACAATGTTTCAACCGCTGCTCCCCATTAGCTTGTTCAGCTACCATTGGAGGAATTTCGAACGGAACCCTTTATTTTAGCGCAGCAGGTACATTGTTCTCGTCCGCAGTTCCTGACTCTGTATTTAGTATTGTTCAGTTGTTGCTCAACCTGTTGAAGCTGAACACCAATCTGCAATAAGCTGCCTAGATACTGAATTCTCAATTAAATTCAACAAATTTACGAAACAGACCATTAATCCACAATGTTTTCTTCCATGGATTAAATAATGTAAATAACGATAACTCCTCATCACAGGAATTTATCAATGTTTGCTGAACGTTTAAGGAGATCAAATGATAGATATCGCATTGATGGTGAGTAAAATGTTTTCTCAGTATGCACACTCACCCCATAGATAGATAGATAGATAGATAGATAGATAGATAGATAGATAGATAGATAGATAGATAGATAGATAGTATTTCCCAAAAAGGTAGTATTTCGCACCAAAACGGTCGCTCATGTTATTTCGTCCAAATAAAAGTAGTGATATCAATAATAATAAAATATGATAAAATAAAATTAAAATTAAACTACTAATAATAATAATACATATCAATGACAATAAAATAAGATAAAATTAGATAAAATAAAAGCCATATAAATACGAACATACAAATATATAAATAATAGAAAAAATAAATGAATAAATAAATAATGAATGCAAATAACTACAATCACTACTTTTATGAAGTTTATTTATAAGAATATTAGTAATATTATTAATTACTTTATTGATTTTCATGAAAAAATTAGAGTTACCCCACTTGATTTCAAAATGTTTTTCTTGTTTGTTCCTTTTGATAACAATAGCTTCTCTCTAAATTATAATTTATTATTCTTATTTCCAACCTTATTTTCATTCTCGAATGTTAATCTGGGCCTAAATTCAAATCCAAAATTAAACTACAATTCATTTAAATAATTTAACAACAATAATAATCCACCCCAACAATAAACTATCTCGCGAACACCAGAAATATTTAAAAAAAAAAAACAAAAAAAAAACGGTGTTAACCCCCCAAAAGTATCAGCACTTGAAAATTGCGTTGGCATGGAACTTGTTTAATCAATGTAAGGTATATTTTTTAATATATATATATATATATATATATATATATATATATATATATATATATATATATATAAATTAAGTGTACATTTATCTTGTCTGTTTTGCAAAAAACTGTCATGAAGGAGACATTTTGATATTATATGCCTGAGGAGGTGATACAAGCATGTGGTATGTTTGGAAAGTGCCTGAAATTGTGAATTGGTTAGGCTGAAGTATTTGGGACCCGTCGATGGTTATGCTAGCATGAAATAACAAGCCATCGTGACCGATGGTTTGAGATTACTGGCACTATTCAAAATTTGATACTGCTAGATAATACACTCTCCCCCAGAATCTTTAATTAAGGTCCGCTCAGCATAGGCCACAGGTAGTCTTTGTGAGTGTTGATAATCACAGCTGTGTCTGAATAAGCGTCTGCAGCAGGGATTGTCTATCCACTCTAGTAGAAAGGCATAATCGGAAAACAGCGTTCAGACATTATCTATAAGATCTTATTTTACGTTCATACATGCGTTTTTTTTTCTGCGTGTTTCCCCAATACATTATAAGGAACAGTTGTGACAATTTATTTTCTAAAGCTTTTCTATTATACAATATTATCATAAATAAATTGTCACGACTTTTTCTTACAATATATTAGGAAAACTTGCAGAAATTTAAAAATTCATATCTATGAACACGAAAAGGATAATATACATAAAAACTTATCAAATGTACTAGTGATACATCAAAATAAATCCAACCACAACTTCGATCTAAATGAAATATTATCATTATTATTAAAGGAAAAATAAATTATTTACATGGTATCATCTTGAGAGTGTCGCTAACATAACTTGGAAAAATGTAAATCTATGCCTCGTAAATTTCCCAAAATCTAATTCCTAAAAGATATACTCCTTTCCCAAGCAATATATAGTACCATATATTTAATTAAAAGAAAACAGTTAAATCAAAACCTATTTTATTTAAAATAAATAAATACATGAATAATTTATCAATTCGAAATAAAATAATAAAAAATAATTACATTAATAATAAAGTAAATAAATAAAAATAAATAAGAGAAAACATTCAACAACAATAACATTTACTCAGTTTTGTTTATTAGATCTTGTTTTGTTTATAACTTCATTATCATCATTCAGAGTTTAGATTGACTTTCCAAGTTACCATGAAGATTATTTATGAGCGGTTTTTTATTCAAAATATTTTGAAAGCCTAGCGATATATTTTTATTTTTGCTTATGAATGTATTTTACAAAATAAATCGTCGGAGGACTAAACGCGTAAGTTAATATATATATATATATATATATATATATATATATATATATATATATATATATATATATATATATATGAGGTTAGATGGGTAAATTGTCGCTATTTTATATTTTTAATTTCGCGCGTTCCTTGTTTTTTATTTTGTCGATTGCACAATATAGTAGGATCAGTTGGGCACCATCTGTGAGAAAAAGGGCATTTTGACGCAATACACTCCCCCAGAAATTTGAAAGCAGCATGCTGTACTGTTTGGCATTTGCGCCCAATGCTCCGATACGAACATTTCAGAGTGTTTGGGTGTCAATCTGTGGACAATGCAGAGGATTCGGAAAGAGTTCGATGAATCCAATGATGATTATGAAGGTGTTTGGAGTTATGACTGCTGATGGCTACGTTATGCCTCCATTCATCTTCCCACAGGACTTCGGAATCAACACGGAGGCCTACATCAAGTAAATTGAGGAGGTTGTGCTGCCCTGGGTCAAGAGGGTGGCTATTGAAAGACAATATGTCTAGCAATCGAGCTCTCCACCATGCCACACCATCGGTAGAACCAAGTAATGGCTTGTCAGACAATTTCTTCGACCACATTAACCCTTAAATCTGGCCACGTAACTTCCCATACTCTCATTTGAGCGAGAGACCAACTACACTCTTTGTAACGCCAAAGATAAACTGAAGGTAAGTTTTATGACAGCATCCACAAACTTAAACAAGGAGACCGTCCAGAAGAGATGCAGGAGATTCCGAAGTTGTCTGGAGGTCGTGGTTGAAACCAATGGCGATTTTATTGAATAAATTTACTTTTCATTATTACAAGATATTTCGTGTAATTTCGGTAAATATATCTGTTAAAATGAAATGTCAAAGTTATTTTCATTTTGCGTAATTTAGACGATAATTTATGCATCGAACTATATATATATATATATAGATATATATATAGATATATATATAGGTAGTATATTTTCATTCAAGCATGTTTTAGTAAATGATTTAGACGAATTATGTCTGTTTATTCCAATTCCACGAATTTATTTCTGGGTGGCTGTAGAAATTTGACTAAGAAAAATTCAAAAATTTTCTTTCGAATAATTTCTGTTTTCCCAAGTACTTTCAATCTTATCTGAGACCATCTTCAGGGTTTGCATATCCATGGATGTGTTATACTTTAACATCGTAAATTCATTTTATTTTAACCTCTATGCAAAGGAGGAGGTAACTTATGTGATTTTTTTAAAAGTTTTTTAAAAAATTTATTAGATTTAAGTGTAGTATTTTTTTATTTAGTATTTTGCTGCTACATACATTTAAGAACTTTCCATGAAATTTTTTTGTGGGGGGGGGTGCAATTCTCCCAGAATTATAAATTTTTGCTTATTATCATCTTGATGGAGCACTGATGTATTTTCGCCTAATATCTGTCTAAAATATGGATATGGACATGAGTTTAAATGTTATGAGATTGAACTATAATCGTTCAAGTGAAACGTAAGCCTTCTCGTCATCGTCGCTGTTGTAAAACGAACCTATGGAATTACATTTTTATCGGAAATCTAATCTCCCAAAGGATATTTAAATTGATATACGATGTTGGTCATTTGTAAGACGCTTTCATGTTACATGTTTCATTATAAACGACATACAAGTTACTACGGTTAAGCTTTTTATTTAATTTTTCTTGTGTTTGAACAAGACCTTTCTTTTTGGGACACAGACTGTGTAGAAACTGTCCAAATATTTTATAGCTCCGAGCGCTTTCGGCTATACTTTTAGCCATGATCAAGGATGATTTTATTTTTTCAGTTTAATTGAGTGTGTATGTTAAGTGTATGTTTTTAGTGTTATAGAGATGTTTTATTTTCCGAAGATGGTTAGCACATTGTTGCTTAATTTGTACTTAATATTGTTAAGAGTTGGCTTTTTCTTTTTGATTATTAGGTCTTCCATTATTTTTACAGGTAGATGAGGTTATTATGTTTGTGTTTTCTACTAGTATGTTTCGAATGGTTTGTGTTTGTGTTTAAATGTGTTCTAATAGAACTCTGGTCAGATCGGTTTTCTTTGTTTGTTTGGGTTTTATGGCATATCAACCACTGTGGGTTATTTAATGCCAAATCCAGTTTCTATATATATATGCCAAATATATGAATTTGAAATGCCTATTTTGTATGGAACATTTTTAACAACCTAGAGCTTATTTGCTTGCACATTGCAAAATAATCATAGGTATGTTTTGTTTAAGTCAAGAATTTCCATTTGATTGTTGATTGTTTTGTTTAACCGCATCTCAACCTTTGTGGTCACTTTATGCCGAAAGTGATTTTGAGTGACTTTAAAAGTCAAAAACGTATAGCTTGCAACATTGTATTTTCAAAAACGTATAGCTGGCAACATTATTGTTTCAAGAACTTATAGCTGGCAACATTATTGTTTCAAAAACGCATAGCTGGCAACATTATTGTTTCAAAAACGTATAGCTGGCAACATTATTTTTTACAAAAAACGTATAGCTGGCAACATTATGGTTTCAAAAAGGTATAGCCAGCAACATTATGGTTTCAAAAACGCATAGCTGGCAACATTATGGTTTCAAAAATGTATAGCTGGCAACATTATGGTTTCAAAAACGTATAGCCAGCAACATTATGGTTTCAAAAACGCATAGCTGGCAACATTATGGTTTCAAAAATGTATAGCTGGCAACATTATGGTTTCAAAAACGCATAGCTGGCAACATTATTGTTTCAAATAAGTATAGCTGGCAACATTATTCTTTCAAAAAAGCATAGATGGCAACATTATGGTTTCAAAAACGCATAGCTGGCAACATTATTGTTTCATTATTTTTCCGAAAACATTATCTGAGGCCTTGCTGTTGGATGTAGTTTATCGCCGTACCCAGGACGCGGATGTAGTTTATCGTCATACCCAGGTCGTGGTCAGATCGGTGTAACGTATGTCGTCTAGATAGGTATGCAGTTGTGCGACCGATGTAATTATTTATGAGTTCGGTTTGATGAGGAACACAGTTCCTTAAGGGGCATTTGAACTCATAGATAATGTTAGTTCGTTGTAATTTTGACTTAGCTGGTGTGTTGTTATTTTTAAGGATAATATTAGCTGTCTTAAATTTTTTATACTAGATAATTAATTTGATTTTTTTATTCGGATCAATTGGGGTAGTGTATTTCTTTATAACAATTCTAATCGAAGATACATCTTGTTTGTAGTTAATGTGCATTTGTTTTTTATAGAAAATCTTTATGTCTTTTTTGTCTGTATGTTCAGTATCGTTGTTATTTAATATATATTTTAATTATATATATATATATATATATATATATATATATATATATATATATATATATATATATATATATATATATATGTTGAAACTTGACTAATGCATGGAATAATAATGCAACACAAAACGTACTTAGAACAAAATGTATTGAAACAAGAAAGTGTACACAATATTTACATATAGTCTTTTGTATATTCCTGGGAAGACCGTTCCTGAAATGTGTGTTGCCTGAGTCGCAGTCGGGCAGAGTATCTGGTTGGATCTCTCAATTCCTTCCACCTCTTCCCGGTACCAACCATATTTATATGGTCGGTACTCCACTATGCAAATTAGGTGGATCCTACCACAACGATATATATAAATATATTCATGTATTAGGCGCTTAGATAACATACGGTCATATCACGTTAAAACACCGTTTCCCGTAAGATCACCGAAGTTAAGCAACGTCGAGCCTGACCGGTGACCTCTTGAAATTAACAGGTGCTGTACGCTTAAATGTGCGTATGATATAATTGATAATGGCTCAAAATTTTTAATCACTTAACCGATTTCCAAGTTCTGTTGGGTTCGTTACATTTACTTACGCAGAAATACCATTAGATAATGTATGAATCCACCGCTTCTCCCCTCCCCCAGATTTGGGTTAATTAATAAGAATTCTATCACAAAATCATTATTATTCCAAAATAAAATTTTCTACAACCTAAAAATATTTTGGGTATTTAAATAACCCGCAAAGTGTTGATAAACCGTAAAAAATGTAACAATCAATCAATGTGTACTAAGATGAAATTTATTCGTTATCCTATGTTTTGTTAATGATTATTTTTCATCGTTGTTGCTCCTACTACTTTTCACTAGATAATTTGAAAGTTAGCTATAATGAACTCTACACATAGAAGTTTTTAGTTTTGTCGTTCCTTGAAGTGAATAGAGAGTGAATTTAATATCTTATCTGGTCTCTTATTAATACTAAAGACTCACAACTCTCACGCAGATTCAAGATTCAAAATTTGAATGTTACGTTCTAAGATAAAAAAAAGAATGAAAACATCGATAAATGCATAATCTAAGCGCGTTGTGAACTTCGTCTATGTGTAGGGTCCCTTCAACGTATTGGCGATCATGTCTCTCCACAATTTTCTGTCCAGTGAAGCTCTTAATAACTTTTCTCTTTTTATCATCTCTCACAAATCCTGCTCCGCCATCTATTCGCTCACGCTTGCCTATTACGTTGTGCGTTGCTTTCTTCATAAACAGTTCAATATTATTTTTCTTTGTTTCTAACGATATCTTTCTGTTTTTTAATACCTTGCTCAGCTTTTCTAAGGCATCTTTCGCTATCCCACTACGTCTTCGGATTTTCGTGTCGTAATTTTCGCACTTTGTTAATACGCTTCTATATTGTGTCACCTGCTTGATTTTCGCATCTCCAATCTGGAATTTGCATGTTCAGCTGTTCCATTTGCGAACAACTTTGTGGTACAAACGATAAAAATAAACACAGAAGGGAAAATCACTGAAACAGTTTCCATAGGGAAAGTTAAAAAAAACAAATACTCTTATGTTTATATGAATATCGCAAAATATTTCTGATAATCCTTCTGTCGAAAAATGCAATATGAAAGCCGTCAATAATTGTGTGCCCTCAAATCACAAGAAAAG
>OZ010598.1:255000-327500 GCA_963932145.1 Acanthosepion lycidas | reverse complement strand
TTTCCAATTGTGAAATGATGATATGCAGTCTGTATGACTTTGAATGCTGGACTATTTTCTGACAGATGAAGAAGAGACTTGAAACGTCAGATGTTTAGAATATCATGAACTGAACATCTAAGGAAATTTTAAATGGAACGGAAAATAAATTAAACAGATAGTCGAAATTTCTGGGACAAAGAGCTTAGAAAGATTAACACCATCAAGATTTATTTTAATTGACGGCATACCGAAAACAAGCAAGGATAGAAAGATGTTAAAAGTTGCTGACAAGAAGTTGTATAGGGCCATGAACGCCCACGTCTTGAAAGGACACGGCAAATGAAAGAAGACAGATGGAAATAACCGTAGATGAACTTAGTTGTCTTAGATCTGAGAGTACAGTTGATTAAACACTGCTTTACGGTAGGTGCCCGCATCCCTACACAAATGTTTCAGTTTCGCTTTTTGAAGTCTGGCTCTGCGAATCGCCAATGATCATTTCTTAACTATATTAACTTATGTACCATTTTTCTCATTTATTCTAAAACTTAGTGGCTGTCTTTTACTATTATTTTTCTTATTTATTTATTTATTTGTTTTATTTTATTTATTTATTTATTTGATAGCATTGTTATGCTAACATGTCGACAATGGATTACGGTATTTAAAATCTTAAATGAAGTAAGTGAAATTCCAGAGTGTATACATAACGATTTCGACTGGCCAGACGATTGTAATTATTTTTGATCTCATAGAATGGCGAGAAAATCACAAACAAAAAATTTTACTCGATAACAAACATCATATCACTTGAAGATATCCAAAGGCGGAAACAACAAAAATGGATAGTCCATATAACTCGAAGAGAAAACAATAACATAATCAAGATGTTGACTTCCCACGTTACCTTAAACAAAATTTAGGAAGGAAACCGCCATTATTACTAGAAAGAACGGAAGCCTATGATTCTTGAAAAGCTGTTTTAAAAGAAAAATTTTATAACTTTCACCCAACAGTAACTGTAGAGTCAATGAAACCGATCATTCTTTATAAAAAAAAGTTCAATATCACCAACTCCATTACTATTATGCAAAAATACGTGGATTACATAAAGATTATCGGCTTAAATATCCTATAGCTGTGCACGAACTGAATCTATGATCAACAGTTTTTGAACGATTCTGAACAGAATGCTTGCAATGACCCGAATGATGTAGAAACAATAATGAAGGCTACAGGAAACATCTGTTAGCAGTGATCAGTGCCAAAGGAGTTTTAAATAATCATTAATTTAAAAGGTTTAATATTTTCGTGAAATGTATTACAATAAACTACTGATAATTACGAAAATAAAATAATTAATAATATACTTTTATTCTTATTTATTATTAAATAACGTATCAAATTTGAACCTTAATTATAGCCTTTCAACTAACAGTAGATTTAACATATATTTCAGATCTTTGACATACGGAATCTTTCGACAAGAAAATCATTAAAATATTTGCAAGTAATGGCGACTAAAAATAGTCATATAAATGCAAATTAACGACATACAAACATAGAGACTTCATGATAGATCGTGAAAAATATGGAAAACTTTGTCTTTCTTGAATCAGTTGTCCCAGCTACATATGATGACATAAAGCGAAAAATTGGAGTTTCATCAACTGATTTTGGAAGAAGTGTAAAGATCTGGGACAAAAACACTCCATATTACATTAAGACGAGGATCTACTATTCTCTGATCATCCACATCACAGTGAAGAATGAAGCTGAATTGGTTTGTCTATGTTACCAAAGGAGGAAAACAGTGTTCGTGTATGGATCCGACAAAGACAATTTCGCTGTCAAAAGACCACGCGGAAGAATAACTAATAAATGTGAAAACCAAATCAGAGAGGACACCAGAATCCTACTTCTGACACCTGAAAGCTTTGCCTTGGACAGTAAGAAATGGTAATAGTATGTGCACAAGTGCGCAAATATCTATTTTGGGTAATATAAATAAGGTTCAGAATAAAGGTTAAAAATAACTGAGTAGATTAAAATCCTTAAATCAATTTATGAGCAGAACCTTTGAGACAAGGATTTGTCTTTATTACATGCTTTATTATCCGAACCATCAATTTTTTTTTGTTATAATCACAACGTTTTGGACCCTCTACTATTCTTTAGGTGATTTTCCCCGTACTAAGTAACCTTCTCGGAATTTTTTATCAAGCACTTTATTCAGTCCAAGGAGTTAGAATGTTCTCATTCCATTGTTCATGCTTTGAGATATGATGTATCAGTTAATACTCACCAGTTTTATTCAACATGATATTGCTTGTTCATTTTTTTCTCTTAACAAGTGTATGTGTCTTGTCAACACTACCAGTGACATAATTGAACTAACAAACAGGTATGTTTTAAGTAACGCTTTAATTCATTAGGTCACGTGTTTATTATCCCACCACCGAAATCAGAAAAATAAAGAATATGAGATACTGGGTCGAATAATTCTATAAATAAATGGTACATTCTTTTTAAATGTCATGACCATTGAAATCGTGGTTTTCCATATATTCCATGTTTTGTTATCTGTGAATTGGCATGCCTTCAAGAGAATCATAATGAAGAAATTTCCAAACGGCCGGGAAAACTGACGAAAGAAGATTTTTGACCATCAGGTTGAAAAGTCTTCTTTGAACAGCTGATGCCAGTTTACCTGGAAATAAACAATGCAGTTATCAACACGAAAAGTTGAAATTATGCAACATTTGACAGCTCCAACATCACCCCTTTATAGTTAGCCTATTCTGTTTCAGAATAGGTAAAGAACAAATAAGAAATGTTTATAAATGTTTCATCAGAGAATGAAAGAAGAGTTTATAAAAGTTTCATCAGAGAATGGGATATGGAGAAAAAGAAAAAAGAGATATTTGTAAAATTTAATGTTCTTTGATTTTCAATGGTTAAACAGTCTTCCCGTGCATTTGACTTCTCAAATAGCGTTCCTGTGCGTGATCTACGTGTGTAAGTGTATCATAATTCTAACGTTTTTCTCTGCAGGATTCGAGCGATAGTGTATATTCGTGTGTGTGTGTGTGTGTGTGTGTGTGTGTGTGTGTGTGTGTGTGTGTGTTTGCGTGCGTGTGCGTGCGCGCGCGTATGTCTATTAAGGATTATTTACATTTGGAGATTATCCGTATGTTGATTTGAGGACCGTGGTAGTGGTCAGATTAGTTTCTTTAAGAATGGATTCTCCTTCATATCTCATTTTCTGCTGAAGCATTTATAAACCCTTCCTATTTGTTCTTTATCTGATATATATATATATATATATATATATATATATATATATATATATATATATATATATATTGATATATATTGTGTTTATTCGTATTTGTTTTTATCTAATATGATAGCCTTATCTAGCTTGGGTTCTGTTATAGAAGGGTAGAATTCTTTTATGTGTAGTTGTATAAATTGACAATTATGTTTGTTTGTTATGTAACCGAACCAGTCTGTAGCTTGTTTTTGTATTTTCCAATGATTTACTCCTAACTTCTTTAGCTCTGAATTAATTCTTTCTAGTATCGTTTTACTTATTTTACCTAGATCACTTTTGCATGAGTTTATGAGTCTGCATGTTGGGTTGGTTTTGAAATTTTCTTTGTGGTCTTTTAGTGAGCCGCAGCGATGCAAATTATTCGATCACCTATGTCTAATTTTTAGGCGATTGTTTGAGTTTCCTTATTGATATCGTGTTCTCTTGTTTTTGGTGCTTTTTTTCTATGTTTAGTCACGTTGTCCTTGAGTAATTTATTGTGTGTAAGGCTATTAGTTCATATAAATTTCTAGTTTTGTCCGCTGCGATAAATACGTTTGCTGAATTGTTTATTTTAGTTATATCTTCTTTTATTTATTTATTTATTTTATTTTTTTTGAAGGCTTCTTGTTGTTTATGGAATTTTATGTTTCTTACTAAATTAGTTAAGTCTTTCTCGAAGTCATCTAGTTTTTTGTGTTGCGGGGTACATTTTTGGGGTTTTAAAGCCGTATTTTTCCTTGAGTGTGGTATTATTGTTAAGTTCCTGCTTTCAAAAAATGGCTTTTCATCTTATTCCTATTCTTCTGACGAAGCTTTCTATTTTTCAATTAATTTTAGCTTATATGTGGATGGGGATGGGGTGGGTATGCTTTTGAGGAAGCAGTCAAGGTCAAAATTTTCTATGTCCATAATGTATTATAAATGTAGCAAAAATGCTCTACTGTTTATCAGGAGCTTAATATGAAGAAATATTCTTTAAGCTTTGCTATATTTATAGGATAAAGTGCTCTCTATCAAAGATAGAGCGTACGTAAATATAAAAGTGAACATTGAAATCAACACCCAGAGGTGACAGACTGTTTCATGCTAAACTCAATCATCAGGCCTCTTGCGTTGTGTTTTTCTTGACTACTTATGGGTCAGTGATTCATTGTTGTGGTTTGTTAATTTGTTTATTATTTACTTTTTATTTGGATTAATTTATTTTAGTTGTTTTTGCTTATTTCCTTTTATATTATTTATTATTATTTATTCTTTTCAGTTTTCGATTTTTAAGTAACATAGCAAAAATCTGTTTTCGTGTGTGCATTTTGAGAAGAGTTCTGATTGTTTATTTAGTAGTTTGTTTCGGTCTGGGAAGGTAATTATAACTATTTTTTCCTCCATACAGAGTTTCCAGTTTTTGGATTGATTGTTGTAGGCTGATGTTATTTTCTCTTATTTTCCATGATATTTTTGGTGTGATTTGCTTTACGTTTTTAATTTCCCAGATGCATTTTGAAAGCATTCGGTTGTTGGCGTATTTACTATTTGTGAAAGATGTTTTGTGTGCGTAGTTTCTTTGCTTCCAGGGTTCTTCAATTACTCCTATGTATTTTTTCTTCTTTCTCTGATGATTTTACCGTGGCTTGGTATATTACATTGTTTTGTAAGCAATTGTCGTTTAAAGGACATTCGTACTTTATTATGCAGTTACACATGGATTTAATTTTTCCGGGTGGTTTGGTGATAGCTTTTCTGTTTTTTATTATTTCTGTCATTTTCTCGGTGCAACTGTAGCTGATTTTTATTGTGTTTTTGCTGAATATTTTGTGGAGAGTGCTTCATTCAGAGAAGTGTTTGTGTAGCAGTTTGATGAATATTATTCCGACGTTTGTTTTTACGTTCTTTTTATACGGTGGGTTGAAATATATGATGTTTCTTTTTTTTTTTTTTTTGGCTTATTTTTTGTCCTCTGTTGTGTGTATGTGAGTGTTGACGGGAATCCGCTATCTTTTAGGGCTACTTCATAGTCTTTCTTCGGCAGAGTCTTGCTTCATTGTCGGAAAGCCTGAGGTTAATTGATTTTAGTATCTGCTAGATTATAGATGGCGGGTGATTGGAAGATATGTGCATATACAGTGGTTTGTCATTGGGTTTTCTGTATGGTTTATATGTACAATTTCTTAGGTTAGGTTATTTGTTTAAGTCTATGTCGAATTCCATACATTTGAAATTTTTTATTATTGATTTTCTAGTTTTGGCTGTGCTTTGTTTGATACAGTTTCTCAAGATTATGAAACTGTCGTCCCTGTAGAGTCCTGTATCATTTCTATCTATCATTTTTCTTCGTGTAGTAAATACATACCTATGAGTTTGTAGATCACTGCAGTATCAAAGTCTCTCGTTGTAGTGTCAAAGATCCCTTCTTTCTTTATCCATGCGTCTTCATTGTCGAAGAGCGGCCATTTTCTGGAGTGACTAATGAATAAAGTAAATAAGAAATAAACTAACAAACCGTTAGAATAGACTACCCACAATGGAATAGACTAACCACAATGCATCACTGACCAGTATATATAAAGTTTCAAATGAAAAACACAGCGCATGTGGTCTGACGATTGCGTTTAACTTGAAACACTCTGTCGATTTTTATATTTACATACGCTCTATTTCTGATATTGAGCACTTTATCCCATAAATATAACATACATTAAAACTATATTTCTTCATATATATATATATATGTGTGTGTGTGTGTGTGTGCGTGCATGCGAGCGTGTATAAGTTTGTGTCTGTGTGTAAAAAGAGAGACAGAGAAGGTGAGAAATTTATTAGAATCTAAGCATTCAATTCCTTAAAGAGGATTTAAAAAAATTGGTTCGATAAGGTGACTGTCTCGCTTATACTGATCTCCCTATGTATTTCAATTTCAATATGAGCTTTTAACTTAACTGTTATTAGTGTTTAATAAGATATTATTTTTGAATGTTTAATGACATTAAAAGTAATCCAATGAATTATTTGGCAATCTTAAATAATCATTTTTTTTACAATATAGATTTATAACAATATAATTCTTAATGCTCATTAACGTTTAAAAAGTTTATCCAACTTTTCCTGATATAGTCTCTTCAGTGATTGCATGTGAACAAAATCAGATATTTTGTTATGATAACGGACATCATTCATTACCTTCTTAAATGAATTTAAGCCACCATCCCTCGAAATGTATTATTCTTTTCTGTTTAAAATGTATTTCATATTTCTTTGCCTTATCCTCAACACAGTTTTTGTTTTCGGATATTTTTTAAAAGATTTGCTGTCATTTTCTCAGTCTTCATTCTGACTATAATTAGTCGTAGATTGTTATGGGAACTTACCCATAAGAACATAATGGACTATTCCATACGTAATAGATACTGCGCCTCAAGAGGAAGCAGAGAGTTCCGTCTGAAGTCTCAGTTCAGTCTGAAGTCTGTCAGTCAGTCAGAGCGAGCGAGTCAGTCAGTCGAGTCAGAGGCAGACCGACACAGAGTCGCGTTCAGACAATTACTACTAAACTTGATTGTTCGTACTAAAACTTTTCTACATCTCTGTATATATTCCTGTTTGTAATATATCTGTGTTATTCCATATCTGTATTCGAGTTCTTCTTTATTGGTTCTACCTTGGACTATCGCCGTGGTACAAGGAACCGGACCATAACATAGATGAATGTAAACACGTCAGAGAAATCGATAATTTTCACCTTTAAAATGGATTCATTGTCATTATAACTCGTAATGTGTTTTCCCTGGCTGGATATGTAAGGCGAGACTTAGAATACACCGGCTGCATCTCCCAAATGAATCTCCCAAACGGGTCACTATTCAAATAATTTTTATGGACACCGCAAAGTTTATGTTTAGGGATACAATATTTATCTATCCCTGAACCAAAATGCTTTTAGATTAAGAAATAAATGGCCGCAATTAATCGATGTCTTAATCGAATATTGATTTTGATACAAATATAAATCAGTAATATTTACTTATCACCAAAACAAGAAAGTGCTTACATGCTAAAATTCATTCGCTCATTATTATTCTATCTATAAAACAAGTAAATGCTTTGCGACACAAATATAAACCTATTTACTTATCCCCAGTTACACCCTCAAATTCGAAGAATTTTCTTTCTTCATTTATTTTTCCCACTTTTTCCGACATTTATGTCAGTACATTTGTTATCTGATTCGAAAAGATGTTTTCATTTCTACAGTAGTTTTAATTTTGAACTAATTTCTTCTATGTTCCACGTTCCTGCAGTTAGTAGGATATCATGGATCTCATATTCTTTCCCTCCCAATCACTTTTCAGAGATACATTTGAATAACTTCGTTAGACTGTTCATTCATTGTTTACCTCTGTCCCTCTTGCCCTTCTGTATGTCCCGTGAGAGCAAAATTCCCCAAGCTTCCTTTCCTGGTTATGTGTCCTAGAAATTTCAACTGTCGTTTTTTTGTGTATTCTAAATATAAACGTCCTTTACCATCTCCATTTTACTTAAAACCACCCCATTATTCACATAATGCATCCGTGGAATTCTCAGTATCCTTTTGTAGAACCACATCTTTGTTGCCTAATCTTTCTTCTTCATCTATGAGAAAATTTTCCAGCATTCATTGTCATATAAGATTACTTCTATTGCAATGCAGACTAACACTCTTTTCTTTATTTCCAACGAAATTGTTTGCTTATCTTATGGAAGGTACGTGACTTCTGATTTCGATGTCACATTTTCTGTCTTCTGTTAAAACACTTCCCAGATATTTAAATATTTGCTTTTGATTGATTTTGATTTTCTGAGTACATTTTGCTGATAACCATACATCCTGCCCCCTTACAACTTATCGTTAACCCTTTCTTCTCGATTTCCTTTAATACCCTTTCTAGGAAATCCTGCAGTTTCTGTGCTTGCCTTCAAAATGATGTCTTCTGCATAAATTACCCAAGTTTATTTATTACGTGATGTATGGAAGCGTACATTAGAAAATTTTTCCAACGAGACTAACCATAACAACAAGACTATCATTTATCTGCATTGTAATACGTATTACACGAATAATCTGCTCATATGTAATGACTCGTAGGCATTTGTAGAATGAGCATTAATGTTTCGACCGTGTGACCCCGGATTCAAAACACACTATTGACGTTTTTTAAGAAGGATATGATTTCCTGATGTGAAAAATAAAAAAAAAGTTGAGATATTTATCTGAAGAACATTATTTGGTCTCTCGAAATATTAAAATAACAGAGCAACCACCCATTAAAACGAATACACACACACACACACACACACACACACACACACACACACACACACACACACACATATATATATATATATATATATATATATATATATATATATATATATATATATATATATATGACATTGTTTGTTTGGACGTTCAGGTCTCCATCTTCTATACGAGCTGTTTTTAAAAGAAAGTTTTGATCGATGCTACTGTCAGATTTCGCCAAGTGTAAAGCAGAAAAAGAAACCTCTTTCTCACTTTACGTGGACTGAAGATCAATATAAATAATGTGTTATAACAAGAGCAATTATACAAAAGATGAAAAATATGCTTTAATTAATGAGCGGATCTCCCTGCTCATTGTGTTGAATGTTTATTGGGACTTAAGTTTACCCCCAAACGCTAAATGTGCTAAAATGATTTTCGATTTCTTGTCCCTCCAGAGGAAGTACACAATCGCCCCAAAGTAGGGACAGTTCAACATACAAGTTGCAAATTGGAAGCGCCAGAATGAGGCAAGTATGGAAATTACCTGGGAAATATTATAAAAAGTGATGGGAAACGTGACACAGAAAACCAAAAGCACATGGTGTTGAGAAAAATACCTTCTAAAAACTAAACAAATTATTAAGAAACAGGAACTTTTCATTAGAAACAAAGGAAATTATGCAAAACTGTGATATCGATCCTTTTTATATAACAGTGAACGCTGGATTGATTGATTAATTGATTTATTGATTGATTTTGTTTTGTTTTATGTCTTATTAACACTTTATATTTTATTTATTCCAGAAAATACTTTTTAGAGTGTACGAATTTTTGAATGATAATATTGCATTAATGATACAATTTCTACTAATCATCCCATAGGCGGTGGGGAGAAGAGGCGACCATTGAAATAACTACATACGATATGTAACAACACAATGAAAAACTCTACCTGGTATGATCTGTAATCTACGGTATTTATAGGAGTTGATGTTGACTTTAATATGTTTACCAGTAAGCCTGACGAATGTCAAATGTTTGCTAAGTTATACCGATACGGTATCTACACGTGTATATTGTAGGTTGTTTGCTATACAACGCATATAGAATGATATTACGTTTAGTGTCTGATATGAACTTATGTAGTTTTGGCAGAGTTTATCGTATACTGTAGCTTAAATTCATTTACCGGTAGGACTAAGTTTTGAGCCTCTAATAGCCTACCGTATGTTTGGGGAGGGGTCGTTCTATAACGTAGGTATAGACCTAGCTCAGAATTCTGAGGTCGATTTGTACATTAGGCCGCAATTGCCTGAACCCCTTTCTTAATTTTAATTATTTATCGTTTCATAATTCAATTCAGGAATTTTGTTTATTTTTTGTAAACAATATCTCTAAAGTCTGAACACATAGGAAATCTCATTAACTACATATTTTTTACCTCCACAAATTAAACATGGTTTTCTCGAAATAAGATAAAATTTACTTTTTTTCTGGGGCATGTTAAAGCGATGATGTACTCAATTCATTGAACTCATAAAGAGAGAATGTGCTAAAATTGGCGGCAATGTGGAGTTAATGCATCGAGTTCTCGTGAATATTGTAAAGCGCATCAACCTTTGCATAAAAAATCATGGAAAACATATGGAAGATGTTATTTGTGAATATTTCATTTCAATAAGATGTTGCTGAAAATTTAATTTCTTGAAAATATGCATTTTTGCTTATGTGTCTAGACTTTAGGGACACCTTGTATAATCGGCAAGGAATCCATATATCATTTTATTTTACTGAATTTGCATGAAAAGATACATGCGTTCAGCAGCCGTTTAATTAGAGTCTTATTTTTATGTGCCGTGTCCCTTCAGGGCGTAGGCGATCATAGTCCTCCACTTCCTCCTGTCCCTTGTAGCTCTCAATAAGCTTAACTGCTTTCTCGTGTCGCTCTTTCTTGATATCTGCCCTGTAAGTATCAGATTTTCTAGGCACTACTTTCTCATTAGGTGTCCCAGAAATTTCAGTTGTCTGTTCCTGATAAAAGTTTCTTCTTTGTTTGCATCCTCTCCCAAACCTCATCGTTTATCATATGTTCGGTTCATGGTATCCTTAGCAACATTCTATAGAATCCTACGTCTTGAGTCTCTTGTTCATCTTTGAGGAGACCATCAAACATTCACTGCCCAAAAGGAGAACAGATATCACGTAGCAGTTCAGTACTATTTTATTTGTTACCGACGAATTCCTCCTGTTTCGTAATACTCTGCCCAACTTTTGAAATGCGTCTTTAGCCATCCCAATACATCTTCGGATCTCAGCGTCGCACTTTCCATCCATTGTCAGAACACTTCCCAGATAGTTAAATTACCGCACCTGCTTGATTTTAGCGTCGCAATTCGGACCCATCTTTTTACTAATGACCATGCATTTTGTCTTCTTGTAGTTTATGTTTAGTCCCTTTTTCACGCTCTCCTTCGCTACCTTCTATAGGAGGTTTTATAGTTTCGTTTCCGTGTCTGTTATCAGCACTGTGTCATTTGCGTACCTTATGTTGTAAAGATTATGGTCGCCAATGATGAATCCTGGTAGGATTTCCAGTTCTCTCAGAGTTGCCTCGCTGTATATGCTGAATAAGTCCGGCGAGAAGCCATATCCTTGCCATACGCCTCTTTTTGTTTTTGTATATCTGCTAAGCACATTTTTTTTTATCTTTATGCAGGCGGTTTTCTGCCAGTATAGCTTTTTGATTATTCTAATGTCTTTCCCGAATATTTCAAGGCTGTGAGCAGCTCTAACAGATCTCTGTGGCGTACTTTGTCGAATGCCTTTGCGTAGTCTATAAAACACTGGTGCACCTTTTTCTGCATTTGTATTGTTCTTTCTGGTAACATTCTGAGCATGAATATCGTGTCCCTTGTTACGATGTTTTTAATGAACCTGCACTGTTCTTGTTCTATCTTTGGTCTTATTCTGCTGCTCACTCAATTCAACAGAATACGGATGATGGGTTTTCTTATGTGGCTCATTAGACTGATTGTTCGATGGAGTTCACATTCGTTTGCGCCTTGTTTCTTAGGTAGTATGATGAAAATAGGTCTGCTAAAATCTTCCGGTATATCCCCACTGTTGTAGATTTCATTTATTATTTCTGTAATCTTGTCTGTGCCAAAATCATATAAGGCTTTCAGCATCTCTGTTACACTTCCGTCTGGCCCTGCCGCCTTGCTTCTGTTTAATTTGAGCAGTGCAGCTTCTACTTAGGATTTTTAGAATTTCAGGCTCGTCGTTAATTCTGTGTATTACCTGTTGTTCTCTTTCATTGTAGAAGAGTTCTCCAATATATTTATTCCGGTGCTGAAGAATTGTTTTCTTTATAAGTGTTCCATCCTTGGATTTTCACCTTTGACGAGAATGTGTTCTGTCCTGTTAGTTCCCTTATATGGTTATGCATATCTCCTTTGTGGTACTCAATCTCTCTATTTCTGTACAACTTTGTTTAGACACTCTTCATTCGTCTGCCTGCATTTAATCCTTATTTCCTTGTGTACTTTTCCGTATTCCGTTCTTGGGACCATTAGTAATTTCTTTTACAAAAATATATTCCTTGTAATATACTTTTATTTTTTTAAAATGCATTTCTGGTAATTTTCTTTTACCATGAAAATGCAATTGCAATACTGGTATTGTACTATAACAATGTTTATACTTTCATGGTGTTTTGATCCCAGTTTGGCTTTTTCCTAGAGGTTATCATTCCAGATAAGGGTGGACATGGGTACAACAGCAATTAAGAGGACGTTCTACGCTCCTCAAAATCTCCCGATCAGAGGACTTGCTGCCAGATGTAGTTTATCGTCATACCCAGTACGGTTGATCATTATAATTATCCGTTTGGACTGAAATGATAAATAACAAACAACCTAGTTGCAAAACAGTAAAAACTGTTTTGTTAGTTGGTGGATTCGTTTTCTGCGATTTATGAAACTCTTGCATGTTATTTAAAACCAGATTTTTTTTTACATTGTAGGAATAGGTTTTATGAGATAATAATGGCTTTAGTGATAAAAATTTTACTAATTAATCCATGGCTGGGGGAAGAGGTTGATTCATACCTTTCCCAAAGTTATTTGCGCGTAAGTGCATATAACGAACCCGACTGGAATTGGAACTCGGCTCTCCAAATCCGAGTCATTATTCATTATACCAATCATATCTAAGTTTACAGCACTTGTTCTCAAGCGGCCAGTCATGTAGTTACTGATCAGGATTTACGTTACTTAACTTGGCTGATCGCACGGGAACTGGTGTTTCAACGTATTGTGGCCGTAAGCCCCAAATTGTTTTTTTAACTTAACCGGAATGTTGCTTAATCCACCAAATCCTCAAAATCAGCCATATTTCTATGGATTGAAATGAATACGGCCAAATAAATAAGGTGGTATAATCGTCAGAAAAGCAATTAACGTTACCTTATGACACATGAGCAAGTATAACATACTGAGAGGTTTCAACAGAACAGACAATCCTCGTCAGGATGTAAATATTTAAATTGAAGACGTTATGTCAATTCTAGAAGAAAGTGAGGTGAAGAGCAGTCAACCTCACCATGAAGGCATTTATTGGATATCAAAACTTTAGTGATCGCAGAAGTAATTAAGATATTCAACGAACATAAAGTTTTTTTTTGTTTTTTGTTTCTTTTCTGTATTTTTCTTATTGCCCGCTATGTTGCTTAGTGCGAGAAAAATTTGAGAAATGTTATTTTTTTAAATGCTAAAATGTACCATGTACAGAACTCGAAAGTCACTCAAAGTAGAGGTTTACTGTTAATTCATGTTGATTGTCTGTTTCACGACTCAAAGGGATTTGAAACCAACTCAGGTCATGTCCACACGGTCTTTGTCTATATATGCTATATCCCTGACGCGAAGAAAGTATTTAAAAATCTGTTATTTGAGTAAATGGTAGAACCAGAATATTTTCAGCACTCACTTGTTCACTAACTTGTTTATATTGGATTAAGAAACTAATTAAGCGGTTGCTGAATGTGTGTATGATTTCACTCTAATCCAGTAAAATAACATAAGACATTTACTCCTTTTAGATAATAAACCAATAAGCAAAATTTCTGACTTGAATTACAAAACAATCAATAATTAAAATTTTAAAAGGGGATGAAGAGAATTTGAAATGTTATAACATCTTTAAATATAGGTACCGTCACAAAAAGTCAGAAAAAATTGATACTAAAGATTTTAAATTAAATTTTATAAATGAAAAATCTTTCTTGAAGCTTTTATTTTAGTTTTAAACTTTTAGTTTTAATTAGCTAATAGCTTACATTTAAAGTTTCCAATATGCAAAATACTTTACTGTATATCAAAAACTAATCTAAAACTAATTTAAATTGGCTATAAGCTTGTTTCATTTTTTTTTTTTTTTTGCCAACATAGCTGACTAGCGTCTAATTTAGTCGTCTTTTATCTTCCAAAAATAAAATATACTTTTCTGAAACTTTGAGAAATATTATTTGATTTAAAATATAATTAATCTGATTTGAAACAAATATTATTTACTTTAAGTTTAAAATATCACAGAAACGCATTTTTCAGCCCGTAAATAGCTGTGTTTTTAACCCAACAGTAGCTGTTTTAAGTATCAACAGCCTAATGACATGTTTAATGTTGTATCTTTTTCTGAAAAATATAATTTAAGAAAATGACGTGAGGATTGTTTTTTATATAATGAGAGTTGTTTTTATACTCAGTAATCTGAATAATTTTGGAAAATATTCTCTGTAATCTAATGTTTTATTAAATCTGAGAAATGGTAACTTTAAATTTACTATAGTCATCGTTTTTATTTTCTGATAATGTCGTCCATACTTAAAAAAATGATCATGTTTATATATATAAAACATAAAAATACATAAAATATTCTTTTTAAAATATTGATGTTTGATGATTTCATATTAAGCTTTTCCTTTTATGATTAGTAACTATAGTTTTCACTTAATAATAATATCATCTAAAAGGCTGATATTAATACACAATTTTAAAAGATTTAAAGCTGAACAAATTTTTCTAATTAATTTTTAAAAAAAATGAAAGCAATTCTTTGAAAAATTCACCATCTATCGAAAATCTGTTATTCTTAAGTCAGTAATGTCCTTAATATATCATATTTATCAAAATAATTAAAAGCTTTTATAATTGAATAATGTCATAGTCATATTGCATTTTATATTTTACGATTCAGAGTAGATTTTTTGTAATTTTTGTTTCTGATTGACAAAAAAAATTGCTTATTTAAATTCCCTATGGAGCTCTGTTTTTAGCTAATATAAATATAAAGAGGCTGAAATTTTAATTTCTTGGAATTTCATAAATTTAAGTAAGTGAGTGTAACAGAAGTAAAAAAATATCTTTAAAATATTTTTTAAAAACAATATTTCTCAAATAATTGCATTCATTTTTTAATAATTCTTTAAAATTTCATTAAAATCCGGCAATTGTTTGATTTTTGCTAAATTTTCCAAAAGAATCTGTTTTTTTACCACAAAAAAGACTCTAAATTTCTCATATTAATCGTTGGCCCAACAGCTAACTAAGAAAAACAACGAAAAATCTGAACTTGCTGGAAAGAATTAAAAATGTAATAAAATAATTAAAATATGCTTTTGTCTTTTCTCTTAACAATAATATAAATATTTTGACGATAAAACTGTATTTTTATCAAGTTTGGAAGATTTTTCATGATAGTATGCTTTTTTTAGATAATTTTTGGATGTATATATTTAAATATTTTTTAATTGTTTTTTGGATCGATCAAAATTTCACTTGAACCAACTTAACCGGTAAAAATGACCGATTGGTCGAATTGACTGATCAGATATTTTCCTGGTTTATTTTTCCCTCTATTTCCCCACATATTTCCGAACCGAATATTCAAGAAAATAAATATATGAAATGTATGATCTAAAGGAAAAAGTAGGTGGTAGAAAATTAAGAAAGATAAATAAGAACTGATCATTGGTTTGAAATCAGTAAAATTTTTACGCTTCGCAAAGCACCCAAGCAGGAGTCTCTTCCACCAATATACGTTCTTTGATAGAAATGAGTTAGAAGTTGCTGTTTATTACCGAAATTGTGCTCGCTGACAATCGCTGTAGCCGCATCCTAATTGTTTTTTCAGAAAGAAAGAAAGAGAATTTTTTGCCGAATCTCTGGCTAGCGTTCCTGCTTTCCCTCTCGAGGCTACGGTACTAATAATGATGGGGATAAGCCGATGACATGTATTCTTACTTGAGATACGAAAGACCGTGAACAGAAAATCAACATCCTCTACTAAGTGTTGCAAGAAACTCAAAATAAACCTTTCCAAAACAGAAACAACTATCAAAAATTGAAGTGAAAGTAGTGTTAGCACATACATTGAAGCCATCATAAAATTTCAGTATGTGGAATAATTAAACACTAAATTTAGAACAGGAGTTAAGGAAATTGAACAGAGAATAGGATGTGATAGGATAGTTTTATGCAACAACGCAAATTGCTAAATAACAAAAACATTAACCTAAAAAAAACTCGGGTCATGTTCTTAAATATCTTCGTTAAATCGAGACTTTCATATGAATGTGGAAACTTGTTCAGACCAATTTGGGACCCAAAAGTTGCTAAATGCACTGATTAAATCATGAGAAATGCAAAAGATGCTTGGCGATGTGTATGCATTTACAACGCTGTGACTGATCGTGCACTGTATACGACATTGTGTACAATGTAGACTTGAAACTACTTGAAAGGTGAAGAGTTCATATGTATCATATGACTTGATGGTAAATAAATAAATAGTTGCTTGCTGGTTTGTTGCACTGACGTATTTTGAAATAAATGCGAGAAGAAAGAAGCATGTATAATAAAACATATACTTATTATTTTGAAAAAGACTATACCTGTTTTACGATAATATTTCAGATTTCCATGCAATGTGTTAACTATGCGACCCAGTGGAATAATAAACATTCTTTTAAGGTTGTAGTATTAATTATTCATTTTGTAATGATTGGATTTATGGGAGAAATTTCTCCTTTAATGTAAAGAATTAAAACATATATCTAATGATATAATAAAATAATCTATTTTCATATTTAAATTAGGATATATTTGAATGTAGGAGTTTTTGGTGCTTTTCATTCGTTTTCAAGCGGTAATTATTTTTTTCCGGACAGAAAATAAAAGAGACAATATTGTAACTCAAACAATAATCGAATGGTTACTGGATAAGGGTGGGAACTGTTATATTTGAAATTATTCGAAAGACTAAAGACTAGCAGAAATAATTATAGCTCAGAATGTGTTTACTATTATATATATTGTATAGGGTTCTTTGTTGACTTTTAGATTATTACTGATTACTGAATGTATTTCTATTCGCGTGTGTATGTGCTCTAACTGATTGAGCTACAGAGAACATAGCTGATCAGGCAAGGCTGAAATAGAGCCTTTAAATGAGATTTCTATATTATATTTGCTCAGTTTCGTATCCAAATGTAATGTATTGTGTATGTATGTTTTAAAATACCTTATACCGTATACTTGTAAGTATAGTTTCGTTTCTCTACGTCTTTTCGTAGAGTCACTTTTGACACACCCTATCTCGACCGACCTATCCCAGCTAAGTCTAAAAATAAGAATTGGCGGTCCGTTTGGCGCCATCAGCAATGTTTATCGCAATAACTCCAGTGGGAGGGCGGACGGTAGGGGTTATTCAAGTGCGCTGATGATGAATCAAAAAGAAAAATAACAGGAGAAATAGATGAGCAGACATTCGTATAAACTAATCGGTTACGAATCAACCAAAGGAAAAATATGAAATCTAAACTTAAGCAATTCGTAAATTCTCGTTTTTATATTGCCTACATATCCGGTCTTTGCCGCGCATGCGTATCTGCGGTCAGTAGCAAGGAGGTGTTGGTAAGTAGTAAAGATAAAAGATGAATGGTTTTATTGTTGTTGGAGCTAACGGCAGCGTGAAACTTTTGGAGTTATTTTATAAATTTAGAAAGAATTCCTTCATAGATGGTGCTGTGTATTTCGGTGATGCTAATATCACTGTCGGCTTCACCAAAAAATCTGTTTAGTCGACGCTGTTAAAAATCAATTCCTCTTAAATTTTGCAAAACTATAAATAATAAATTAAATGCTCGCGCTAATTTTTATTTGCCAGGGAACAGCTATGTTCTGTTGTTATGTTACTAATAATTATATTTTTCATTAATTCAGCCACATATCACTGAATTCTGTCAACGATTTAAAGAGGAAGAAATAAAGAATTTGATTCAGAATTTATAAATACTATTATAAACAAATATACTTTCTGTTATAGACATCCATGGTGTTTTTCTTTTATATATATATATATATATATATATATATATATATATATATATATATATATTCAAACAATATATATATATACACACACACAAACCTACCTAGGTTTCACCTACGTGGATCGTCAGGGTACGCACCAGGGTCCAGCGTACCCTTTTGATCCGTGTAGGTCAAACCTAGGTAGGTTTGCCTGGCACTTTAGGTTCGTAGGTAGATTTTCTCTACTTAGTGTATTGAGCACTTTGCTTGGTTATTTTTTACTTTACTCGTGTCGGAGGTTTTTTCTTTGGACTCTGAGCTTGGATTCTGGTCGATTGTTTTCGCCTGAATTACATGTTCTTAGTTCTTTTTTTTATCCCTTATTTTTCCTTGGGTATTGGTTTGTTCATTTACAAGCCAAAACACCCAAGGTTTTTCCGGACGAGTATACTTACTTATATTTATAAGATTATATATAATTTATAAGATTATATATATATATATATATATATATATATATATATATATATATATATATATATACAGGGTGCATCAAATTACTTTACAAAATACAGAATACACCAAAACAAGGACAAAAGTCCATATAAGCATATGACTGCATATCTTTATTTGTGAGTTATTAAGTTTAAATATAGTTTACAGTTGATGGCGCTGTGTTGCCATGTAGACTAGTTTACATTTGCCATTCATGTATATTTGTGGCTAGTCGGTCTTCAACGTTTAATGCATGTAGTAATGAGTTAACTGAAAAGTGTTCCTTTTAACAATAGAAGAATATTCATATCGTGGACGGGAAAATATGATTTTACATACGGCCGCGCGAATGGTAATGGACGCGAGGTTGCACGGCTATATTAGACAGCGCTTCCAGATTAAGGGCCACCGAGTCATCCAACTTTTGATGCTATTTATCGTCGTGTTGCTGAGGCAGGATCCGTGGCACCACAAACTATGGATCGTGAAAGACCGAAATCTGCACTTGCGCCTGTGCTCGGAGAACAGATTCTACATGCCGTCGGAGACGATCCAGGTATCAGTAAATATCAAGTGGCTCTAGAATGACGTACATTTAGTAGCGCATGGAGGGTAATTTAAGAGCAGCTCCTGTATTCGTACAATCGCAACGTGTCCAGGGTCTTTCACCCTCTGATCACTCAATATGGGAGAAATTTTGCTGATAGTTTATTACCCAAACTGCTGATCCGTTGCTTGTCTCTTCAGTCTTGTTTACGGATGAAGCAACATTTAGAAGAGATAGAATGACAAACTTACGCAGACAGCATTTATGGGTGGATTTGAATCCCAATGGGACAATACAGGTTAGACACCAGCATCAGATTACGATTCCTTCGCACACATTAATCCATGTAGACCGCTCCTGTAAGATGCCTGGTAGGTCCATATATTCTCCCAACACGTCTTACAGGAGCTGTCTACATGGATTTTATCTCGAACGCGTTTCTAGACCTGCTAAATATTGTACCCCTGCGAATAGGAAGTCGCATGTTGTTCGTGCATGATGGGTCTCCATCACATTATCGGTCACATTATTCACAATGCACTGGCTAACATCTACCATCAAAAATGGATAGGTGGAGGAAGACTGATTCTATGTCCTGCACGTTACCCGAACAGCTATTCTTTGGATTTTATCTGTGGAGCCACCTAAAAGAATTGGTTTATGCAACAGACATTAATAATGCAGAGACGCTTCATCAACGTGTCATGGGGTCCTACGAAACCATTCGATACTGTGCAGGAGTATTTGAAAGGATCCACCAGTCAATGACCCGACAAGCAAGCGGAGGACATTTTGTAATGAGATGCTCTGTTGAGGTACAACGATGACCTTTTGGATATATTTTTATACGGACATTTTACCTTTTTTTGTTGAGAAAACTGCCCCAAAGTTTGTAGAATTATTTTTCGATTGTATCTTGGATTGTACATTTAACAGCGTCTACCGTAATCTTTAAACTTAAAAAAAAACTCATTGATTGGGTAATTCTTGCAAAAATCAGATGACATGAGTTCGTTTTGGACATCGGCCGCCATTTTGTCAGGCTGATTAGCCTTACTGTCTAGGTAGAAGTAAATGGTTGTGTCGTCAGCATAAATGCCACTTTGAGAGCTGATGTCATCGGGAAGGACGCAAGATGAAGCCCTGGCGGACACCCGCTTTTGTACGAAAGGATGTAGATGAGTGGCTGTTCAGGATATCTTTCATTTCACGAGTTGATAAGAAAAGACTGGATCGGTTCAAATATGTGTCCAGAACACTGTAAATTTTCAGCTTGCGGATAAAACCTGTATGCCAAACCCTGTCATCTCCAAAGCAACAACCCGGGCTTCACCGTTTTTATCTAGAGCATGATAGATTCTTCGCAATTATCGTCAGTACATCAGCAGTTGACCTGGAGAAACGAAAGCCATATTGCTTGTCTGTGAAAAGGCCCTGCGATGAGGGATGATGAACCAATTCAGCATTGATTAGGGCTTTAGATGTTTCCCAAAATGTGCTAGACGGTTAATAGGCCGGTAAACTGGAAGGGTTAGACGCTTCACCAGAGTTCTTAAAAACTGGAACAATAGACGATGATTTCCAGCAGGTGGGAAATCAGAATTCAGCGAGGCATTCATTATGCAGCTTATAGAGAACAGGGGGCAGTTTGGGAGCACACTTAATGACAATTACAGGGATACCATAGGGTTCACATACTTTGTAAGGATCTAGGTTAGAGATCATAGCATGGAAGGGGTTTAATATCACTTAAGAGAGATTCAGTTCTAAGTGGGAAGTTATCAGGGACACTCCAAACGAGGCAAAAGTTTGAGTATTTACGAGCAAATCTATCAGCGCTATCAGCAGAGGATGATAACACTGATCAAATAACTGATCGAAGCGGGGAAGAAGAGAGGCCTTGCACTTATTCAATAACCGATTACAGAGCTCCTAGTAACCACGAGAGCCAACTCGCTTACATTTATTACGAGCAGTAACGAATACGCGCCAGTTGTGACGAGAGCTGTCCCGTTGATATTGCCGAAAATAGTTGTTCATGTGTACTATAGCGGGCGAGCATGCTGGTGTGAAACATGGAGAGGACTGAGGTTTCACTTGGTATTTCTGAGAAGGGATGAAAGTGTCCATATCTGCTTTAACACAATAAACCTCGGTGGCGCAAATTTTAATTGGGAGGTTAAAGATGTCAGCCGAAGGGGCGTCACGAAGAAAATCACGTAGTAAGTCCTAATCAGCATGATGGTAATGAATAGGGCGTTACTGTTTAATAAATGATTGGAACGAAATATCAATAGCTATCATAGAGTGGTCTGAGGTACCAAGAGGGCAGTGTTGCGAAACTCAGAAAGTGCGAGGAGAGGAGGTGAGAAATAAATCAAGTAGTAATGCTTGTTACTCGGTTTTGCTAGGGAAACACAAAAGGAAGTCCAGAATTTGAGTAAGGGACTGGGCAATGAAAAAATTAATGTCTGAATACCGGCAACATTGGTACATTTAGAATGTATCAGTCACGTGTCATGGTGAGCATTAATGTAACTGAAGACAAAGATGTTCGCAGATGGATGAAGTGAAAGTGCCTTTTCTACACTCTCAGCTCTTATGTCTAATATATTACAGTTTTGGGAGGATGCGGCAATAAAAGAAAAGAGATAGCTAGCAGAGTTTAGTAACGAAAGACGGAAACACATGAAAGAATAGTTGGGGACAATTCTCTGGCCATCGGAAGTTTCTCCCGGATGTAGACACCAAATCAATACATGTGAATGCTGAAATTCTTTTCGAGAGAGGGAAAGATACCAAGTATTCATTGGTACCAGTAGAAGAATTTAACTTGGTTTCATAAAGGGCAAAGATATCTGCTGATCGTTCTGAGAAAAAAGATTCTTCCTGCAGAAGTTGGAACCACAAATATGGGAGAAAGAAAAATTGAGCTGGGTAGGTTTTTTTGCTAACTGATTTAGTTGTATTTTAGTTGTATTTTCCATGAGATTCATTTTAAGGAGAGAGAAAAAAAGACCACTATAATTGACACTGACTATCGTCAATGGTAATACAGTTTAATGTAACCTCGGGGTTGCCCAACGGAAATACATGCAGGAATACATGTCACTATAGATACCCCGACATTATGAGACTGTTGATCAGAGCAGCATCTCTAAGCGCTACCAAAAAGTTTGAGCTCCTAACAACCAGTTGGAAGCAGCAGCCAGTAAACTGTCAACAAGGTACCCTCATAATGGAAGGTCACAGCCACTGGTTAGTCTGATCACCAAAAAGTTAAGATAGTTAAATCATTGTGGCCCTGAAAAAAGAAAGAGAGAGCTGATAAACCATATCCTGGAGAGGGAACAAGGGCTGAATTTCAATGCCTTTTTCAAAGACATGGAAGGAGTGCGGGCCGGACGATAGGTGAGCCTATATACTCCTATTAATCTGTAAAAAACACAGAACAAGAATTCATATTAAATAATAACTCAGTATAAGTTCTAATGCTTACTATCAACTAAAGAAATCGGGATGCTAAAACTCTTAATTTTTCAGCATTGATAACCAAAATAGGTAAGCATATTCTAATTTAAACAAGCTGGTGGGAGGGGCCGAAGTAAAAAGTTTCATAATTAATAGCAATAAAGAAAAGAAAATAAAGACAGAAGGAAGGATATATGAAAACATCGGAAAGAAAACCAACAAAGAAAATTACAGTGTAAAATATCAACAAACACCAAGACGACACAATGCTTTCTAAACTACTTACAAGGGACTCTTCAAAAGCTTCTTTCCACTCTGTAAATTTGACATTTATTATGGACCTAACAAGCCGGCTTGAGTTCAATGGTGGGTTGGTGAAAATTAAGGCGACCGCCTATTTAGGAGAGCACATTCATTTTATGTGCAGACCGGCTGATGCGATTCTCAGTGTTTTCAAAATAAACCAGAGCGTCTACTCAGACATGGGTATCCAGAAAATAAAGTTTAGTGTAGGTTAAAATATATATATATATATATATATATATATATATATGCCTCTGTGTGTGTTTGAGTGAACTTATTTGTATGAATGTATATATAAGTGCCCCTGTGTGCATGTGTGTTTACATGCGTGAAAATATTTGGCTGTGTACTTGTAAACTATTAGTAAAAGTATGTCTGTGGGTGCGTGACGAGACGGATGAAAGATAATAATGTTGGACACCCAGGTACTATCTGAGATGGCTGTCAAGTCGAACCAGAGGAATATGTCGTTCGCAATTTATTTCTTCGCGCCTCCCTACACCCATCACGTAAAATCCACGTCTCCATCTCGGCTGCACCTCACCTACCAGTCATCTTTTCTCCAACTAGTAACCCTAAACAGCCATTTATTTCTGCACGGCCAACTTATTCCTATTATCAAATCAAACTTTCCCTGTTTTTACGCGAATGTTTAACATTAAATATATTAAATTGAATGGACAAGAAATATCTGTTAAGCCTTTTAGTGGATTTCTACTGGTGTCGAATGAATCATTTGATGTCACTTGTAAAAAAAAGTACCGTTTCAATTTCAGCGAGAGCGGGTACAAATCACTTTGAAGTATAAGGTCATTTTTTGCCACATGACGCTAAAATATATTCCTCAGTTATAGCATGTGAATCCACTTTGGACATTTAAAACATGAACGCTATATTGGCAATCTTTCAACTTTCTACCTCTTTCCGTGTAAAAAATCAAAGGTGACCAAAAGAAAACACAGTTTCGGCAAGTACTTTTGCAAGTTTCCTCTCGACATCATACAACTTATTCAACAACAGAAGTTCACCAAAATACTTAACAGATATTTCCTCTTTGTTTTATTAATTTAATCATTAAATCAGTACCCGGGGAACTGAAGCAATCAATTGCCATGCACTTAGATGAGCTCACAAAGTTTCTCGACGAATAATTCCCCACCAGAGAGTTATATTCAACATGGTTGAGACAGCCGTTTATGTTGAGTGTTGCGACAACAGATGCCAATGATGAATACCTCGACAAAATCATTGAACTTTAACAGAACAAGGTTCAATAGCACCTTTCAGAACAATAGCGCTCTCAACGTTTTGGTTTCACGAAATCGTAACGTACCCTCTAGAAAAACCTTTGGGATATTCCTACCGTTTGTTGCGAGCAATCCTTTTCGAGGATGGTAGACATGAAAACGAAGAAAAGGAATAGACTTTGTTGCGAAAATGATATGAGAGTGACACTTGCCAAGGTGAAGCCGCGCATTTCCGAACTTGTCTCTGAAAGGCAACAACAAAATTTACATTCATTTACAGTAAATATTCATTGAATTATGTTTGTGTGTGCGTGTGTGTGTGAAAGTCATGTTTTGTTGGTTTTAGTCTTTGAACATAGTGATTTTGTGTGTACCTGATTCTGTGCTCATTTTTACACAAATAAATACTTATGTTTTGAAGAAATCATATTTTAATTTTTCCACTTATGAAAGGTGCGGTGAATGCACAGATGAAACTTGCTCGATTCAGTATATCCAAGAAGGTTAAGAACCATTGGTTTAATAGAATATATTTAAAGGAAAACCTTCTGCCTAAATATATTACATTAAATGTATGTAAATAAAAAATTAGTTGCAAATTAATTTATGATACATTTATTAATAGAGTTTTATTAATATATATATATATATATATATATATATATATATATATATATATATATATATATAAACTGATTCTCATATATAACCCAATAAATCCATTCCACATAATGGTGGCATTAGCTAGATGAAGACACCATTGCCACTAATGTCCTATTATTATGTGGGGGGTATTTTTTCGTAGGGGGTATATAGGATGTATTTTTGCCGTACCCTATATTTCAATGAAATAGTGTATTTTTTTCATATGCCATATTTTGACACATAATTTATTATGGTTCCTCAAAATTTCTTGTTGTTTTTTATTTCTCTATATAACTTTTGACTGTTTACCATCTTTCTTTGTATTCAAAATATTTAAGATCTACAAAGGACAGAAATTTGTGCAGAGCCATGATCACCGACGCCCTGAAGAATACGGCGCATGGAAGAAAAAGTAGTAGTAGTTTAATCAATGTTTGTCTTTGCTTCATTTGTTTTCAGTATGTTCTGTGAATGTGAAATTCTCCAAGCCTTCTCTAGTTCCTGCTATGACGATAGACTAAATCCAGCAGAGAGGCCTCTTGTCGGGAGATTGGAGGTTTTGAGGAGCCTGGAACCACCTCTTAATTTCTGTTCTTTACAGATCACCCTGACTCGGGGTTGTATAATCTCTTAGGATCCAAGACAAATAGTGAACCCCCAGAAAAAATCAAAACGCTATAAAATTATACTAATACATTTTTTATAGTAAAATTACCAACAATACCTATTTATGGAAATGTATGCGTAGAAAACTTTTCAGCGGAGTATTCATGATATATTTGCCACATTTTTAGTCATCAGTTTAGGTTACAAGTTGGTCTCGAAAGACATGGATATTGATTTCAATCATAGCAAATATCCACGTGTCGATAGCAGCAGATAACATAAACTGTTAAAATTGATAAATATTTACGTTTTTAATTTCTATTTTATCAATATTTTATGTATTTTAATTACTAATATTACAGGAACAATAAATAAAAGGTACGCCTTATACATCATTTACAATCGGAGTAATATCCCCAACCTTGTTGTTCCTCTCACAACGGCCGAAATGTTATGGCAGTAGCAGTAAAGATGAAGACACTGATTGATTCGTTTCCTAAGGCTTATCAACCTTTTGGAGGTTATTTAAAACCAGAAAAATAGTTTCAGGTTTTAATAAATTTTTTGAGTGCGGTAGAAGGGGGAGATAATAAAGATTTAGTGATAAAATTCTTACTAATTAATCCATAGCTGGGTAGATAAGAGGTGAATTCATACATTACCCAAGAGTATTTGCGCGTCAGAGAATATAATCAATCCATTCGGAATTGGAACTCGGCTCTCTGATTAACAATTCCGAACTGTTATCCACTAAGGCATCCACACATCCAAGCTTATTAGGCTGGTGCAAAAATAATGACGTGATAATGTCGTTTTTTGACGTTAAAAAATACCTCAAAAAACGACATTATTACGTCATTATTTTTGCACCAACCTAATAGCACATAGTATTCCCAAGTGATCATCCATATAGGTACTGACATGGATCGACGTTACTTAACTTTGGTGATCGTATAGAAACCGGTGTATCAACGTGTTGTGGCCGTAAGCATGACGACATTTCTCCGGCTATAAATAATATTAATAATTTTAACTCATCAGGGGAAAAATTAAAAACATGTCTTATACATTTAACTCGTGCTGATCCTAATTTTTTAAATATTTAACCACTACATATTATTCTTCTGTGTGTCGTGACCCTTCATGTACATGGGCGATCATGGCTCAACATAACCTCTACGCCTTGTAGCTCTTAGTACTGTTTGGATTTTCGCCATCAGTCTCAAAATTTGTCATTCATTTACACAACCTTGTTAGGTAGTTTCCTTTGTTTTTCTTGCCTTCAATATTTTGTATGTGCTTGTAGTTTACTCACTGCTTTACTTTGTTTTTCTTGCCTTCAGTATCTTGTATGTGCTTGATTCTCCAAACCCTCTTTCTTCATTATGTGCCCTACAAATTCCAATTGTCTTCCTCTATCCCTAAATATAATCGTCTTTTTAGTTTCCATTTTCCTTCAAATTTCTTCGTTATTTAATGTTCAGACCATGGTATTCTCAGCATCCTTCTGTAGAATCACATTTCCGTTGTCTCAGTTCACTTCATATATACAAACTTAATCAGGAACTCGAATTCAATATATTTAGATTTAACAGGAAAATATTCTTTTTTTCTGTATATTTTGCTCCAAATTGAAAATATTGCAAGACTTACATTTTATCCACAGATCCATCAACAATCATGAACCGTTTTCAGTCAGTGTGAATCTTTTGACATGTTATAAGATCTAATCTACGAAATCTCTTGCTCCATGCAACGTTGTTGGCGTCGTTCATATCAATATTATCTTCCGTTTCTATCTCCCGTTCATATCTTCATTCAAAATCTTGACTAAGTTCTTTGTCGCAGCCGTGTCGGGCCATCGAGTTCGAACCAGAGACAAACGGCAAAATATACTTAGATATTACCATTAACTCGTTTCTTTCATTTGTGGATTTTATTATTATTATTATTATTATTATTATTATTATTATTATTATTATTATGTCCTTTCATTTCTGTTGTATACACATTCATTCCGGTCCCAATCAGAAACCCAAAGTCAGAAATAGCCTCATGAAATTTTTCACTGATCATTTGTTTTACAAAAATCACACTAAGATCATTCATATTTTACATAAAAAAGCTCTTCGTAATGTATGAGCTGTACATGTAAACACAATTCTTTGTATATTTTTAAGACATGGGCTATCAGGAATCTCTTCAATGTGTCTATCGGACGCCTTTGCAATCATTCAGAAGGCTCCAACTACAACTGGAATTATTGATGTCCTCATGTGCCTCATTAAATTTCCACTTCAAGATCCTTGTATTTTGAGAGATTTTTTAAAGATCTTCAAATATTATTATTATTATTATTATTATTATTATTATTATTATTATTATGTTGGTGTCCCACATTGCCGTAGTCAATGCAAATTCTGTTCTTGAGGCATTCCCTTCGTATTCCGTTGGTCAGATGTAAGTCCCACTCGAGCAGCTTCTTCCTACGAACGACTGTCTTGTGGAACGAACTCCCAATAGGATGCTTCCTTGATCGCTACACTCTTAACCTATTCATGTGTGAGTTTAACCGTTATTTTCTACATATACTTGCATAATCTGTAATTCTTACTCTCTACCTCGAGTGGCTCTCGGGCCTTGGAAAGGGTAAATACCATTGTAAAAAAAAGATAAAAAATGGTGTTAGCAAGGCAAGCTCACAACTCAAAAACTTTTCGAAGATTGCACGCATAATAAATTATGTCAGTTTTCTAGTGGTCTACAATCTTGTTCTTAATTCCAGTTTTCCCGAAACACTCTTTCAATTTTCTCAGTTTTAACATTTTCTATGTTCTCTTCTTTACTTCAGCAGTCGTAGGACAACAAACAGATCCACCCTGCTGTACAATGGGCCAACTGCCGGGCGTAATAATTCGCTCTTGGTTCTAGTCTCATTCACGCCGTTATTTCAATATTTTGATTGGGCATTTCATGTTTAATACGGAGGTTAGCGAATTTAGGGTTGCACAATCACCAGCGAATTTATCGATATTCAATCTCCAGAAAAGCTGCTGGCCAAAGCTAAAGAGACTCCTGCCTATGAGATAGTTATAACCTGCTGAACTACAACCAGGTATATGGAGATCTTGGCGTAATAATAATAATAATGTATGTGTATGTATGTATGCAAATATGTACGTATATACAATGTACATGTGTGTGTATTCGCATGGGTAGGGATCATATTGACTGCCCCTTTTTTACCCATATCTCTACAGAGGTAGTAAACTATTAGGTTGGTGCAAAAATATTATCGTTTTTTGACGTATTAACATGTGTGAGAAAACGACATTATTTTTGCACCAACCTAATAGCAATGTTCTGCTTTTTTACTGACTTCTCTTTGAGTGAAAACTCAAAATTTATTTAGTGGCTAGCGGGTTGAGAAATCATCCGAAATGTATTTATTTTTATTTTTTTATTTATTCTTTTTTAATTTTTTTTCCTTTGTCTCTACCCTCTTGTCCAATGAACTCTTTGATAACTTTTCCACCAAAATGTAGTAGGGTTGATAGTTTACCCTATAAAACTTGATAAGTATCACTCATTGGCGTCGGATGGTTGAACATTGGAAAGACATTTGTGCAATCCTCTCCCAATGCAAGTAATCGTAAATGTTATACTGTTTTTAAATGAAAATGTTCCTTTTCCTTCATTCATTCTAAGTTTCTTTGAATTTATTTAACTTTTAATTCTTTCATTTCAATTTTAAAACTTAGTAAAATCAGTGCCATGTCTATAAACATATGTTACCCCACTTAATACAATACTCAGTTATAAATTCTTTAACTGTAGATATGTGAATTAATTCCCCATCCATATTAATCTTATTGGTTGTTCGTGCTCTCAGGTCTTCTTTGAGTATCGTCGTAGCGCTGGTAACTTGAACATGATTACTCCTTGGCGGTCAAGGTTAAAAGGTAAAATCCTACGAATCTCAATGAATACGAATAAAATTTCATACCAGATCGGTCGTCACTCGGGTCAACAAGGGCCGCGTACCTCAGAGAGCAACCAGTCTGGGGCCGAAAATCTGTCACCGGAACAAACTCTTCCAAAAACGAAGAAACACTAGGTTACCAAACCTGAACTATTCCCAACCTTGGGCCAAATGACCCCAATGCCAAATCAACTAATAAAAAGAAAACGAACGAAATGGTCTTGCGAAGAGTATCAACAAGTCATGACATCATTCTTCACTGAACTCGAAAACCCAGCAAAGAACACCACAAATAAGATTTACCAAATATGGAGAACTAGGTAGGAAGTGATATAAGACTTAACATCAACACAAAAATGCTTGCCAATGTCCGCAGGGACATTGTGCGAAACAAAAGACTCTCAAATGCAGAAATAGATATGATAAAATTAGATATAAGACAGAATACTATAAGCCATCACTTAAACTGTAAAGAGATGAAAGTAGAAATAAGTAATATGACAGAGGATGAGGTAAAAACTAAAACAAATGAAATACGGAATAACTTCCCGGGAAATAAAATCGAAGAATCTACCGGTGCCATAACTTGCTGTTTTCCAGACGATGTCACGGAAGATGTTTCCAACTACATTTATTTAGATTACTTTGAAAACCACAGAGCTGAAATCACCGAAGAGAAAAACCATGTCATTCAGGTAATCAGCAGAGTAACACTCACACAATTTTCAGACAGAGACCAACTCCCAAAAATTCATATGACGAAGTCCAATAAGTACATTGTACAAATATACAACGCTGCTCTGGAAACAGTGTTAACGGATAAACCACCGGGAATTATCACAGAAGTTAACAACATCATATACGCAACATCTTTAGCAGCTACTGGGAAGCGTGGAGTCAAGCCAATGAAAAAAAATAGCAGGTATAGAGACCCAGCTTGGAAGGCAAAACTGCTGCGAGAAATTAGATATGAGCTTTATATATAAGATGAGCTCAGTAAAAACCCAAATATCTCCAAATGCAAGAAGATCAAGCGGAAATATAAATTAAATCCCCAATTGAAATTACATCAATGAAGGAAATGCTGAAACATAAACTTCAATTAAAGGCACAGAGAACAAGACGATACGAAAAACGTGCAGGTTCTATCGCCAAAATAAAATATTCAAAACGGACCTTAAGTAACTTTACAGGGAAATTGGAAATCATATATATGTCGAAACGCCACCATCTATTGAGAATATGTAGACATTTTGGAAGAATATTTGGAGCAGCCCAAAGGAATATAAACCAAATGCAGAATGGATCCAAGGTGAAGAAAAACGAATGTTGGATACACCTATTCAAGAGTGGGAAAATATAACCACAGATAATGTTAGGCAACCTCTAACGAAATCCCCAAAATGGAAATCACCGGGAAATGACAAGGTGCTCAATTTCTGACTCTATCATCTCTCATCAATCCATAAAACCCTTGCAAAAACTATATCAACGCTTGTAAATTACCCCAATACATTGGATCACTGAAGGTATTACATATCTCATGCCAAAAACGAGTGAAACAGATGATCCGAAAATTATAGGCCAATAACATGTCTCTCCACCATGTATAAGTTGATCACGTCTGTCCTAATGAACTGAACTTACTCCTTCTTCGAAGCAAGCAACATTCTTCTACTGGAATGTGCATAAGTAACATTCAAGAAAGGGAGAATTATAGAAACACCCTCAATAGATTTAGACTTTGTTACAAAAAGTAAAGAACTGGAACAAGATGAACCCTATAAGTACCTAGGAATTAGAGGAGATGGTATACAACATACCCAAACTAAGGAGAAAGTAAGAAAGGAGTACTACAGGCGTGTACGTCTGGTACTAAATACGGAGCTAAACTTACAAAACAATATCAGTCGTAAACACCTTGGTTGTCCCTGTGGTGGAATACAGCTTGAATATCCTTAATTGGACTGATATTAAGAGAATGGACGCCAGAACGAGAAAGCTTCTCACTTGCTACCGCATGCATCATCTCAAAGCTGATGCTGTATGTGCCCAGATCCGAAGGAGGCAAAGGATTAGTTCAACTAGAACTATCCTACAAAACTACAACAATTAGCCTTCGAATATACCTGGAAACTACAGAAGACTGGATGATGATAAGTGTCAAATAACATGAAAGTAGTAAGCGTCTTTATTACTTAATAAAAGAAGCCAACAAGTTCAAAATGGAGTTTCAAATGGATGCAGAAATTCAAGTAAAGCACGGTACACCGACTAAAGCTGCAAAATACATAAAAAATAAAGCAAAAACAAATGCAATCGAAAAAATACAGAAACAGTGACAAGATAAACCGCTTCATGGCTAATACTCTGCCCGTACCAAACAAGCTGATGTAGACAAGCTCTGTACCCATCAGTGGCTACGTAGTGCAGGATTAAAAGCTGAAACGGAAGGTTTTATCCTTACTGCACAGGATCAGTTCTTGTTAACTAGAAATTCTCAAGGACACATACTAAAATATCGTGTTAACCCAAAATACAGGTTCTATGAAACTTACCCAGAAACATCTATCTTGTATCAGGTTGCACGGTATTAGCAACTGAATATAAAACCAGGCATGACAAATATGGCCAATATTTGCACTGAAAAATCTGCAACTTCTACCGGGAGGAGACTGAAAGAAATTAGTAGGAACACCGCCCAGATCCAGTTATGGAGATAGGACCCGTTACAATTTTATGGAACTACACAATACACACAGACAGAACAATCAAAGCTAACCGCCCAGACATTGTTATTAGAGACCGCAAGCAAAAAAAAAGTGCCTCCTTATTGATATGGCAGTCCCTGCGGACTGCAGTGTATCTTTGAGCTCTTCAAAAAGCTATCGATATCGAAATACAAGGACCTTGAAATCGAAATCTCAAAATGTGGCACATGGGAATATCAACAATCCCTGTTGTAGTTGGATCCCTCGGATTGGTTGGAAAAGATTCCAGTAGATTAATTGAAGGGATTCCTGGAAGCCCGCCCATGCCTTAAAGAAATACAAAAAATTGTTCTCATGAGCACAGATCACACGAAGGGCTTTATCTATGTATTTTTTTTTTTTTTTTTTTTTGTCAGTGGGAAATGTCATGATGCCATTTCTAACCTTAGGCTCCAGGGCGGGACCCGGAAAGAAAAGAGTACACACCAGAAATCTAAGGAAATAAAATAATACTAATTATTATTATTATTATTATTATTATTATTATTATTGCTAAGTTATTGATTCCCACTCCCACAATAGTAATACTTGGTTTGTCTCGTTTAGGATCATGTGACAGTAAGTCTTCTCACATTAGGTACTTATTCACGGTAATTATAGTAAGAATTTTCTCTGGATTTTCAATTTTTTATGCGTATTCGTTGATTTTTTTTTTCTATAATAATTAAATGGTGCTGTTCACTGAACGTCAAGTGACAGCAAGTCTTCTTCATACTGAAATGTTCACCTTTCTTCCTGCTGATTTTATGAATGTTCTTTTCCGGATGGTTTCGATATTTTTTTAGAGTTCCGGTTTTCTTTCTTTTTTTTTTACATTTCTTTTTATAAACTCTACGGAACATTTTGCACACTTACTACTTTAAGATAGCTCCTACCCTCTCTTGCCTGTTTTTATATTCCTTTTTAACCAGCCATGTGTATGAGTACATCTGGCAGAGAGGCCTCTGATCGGAGGATTGAAAGTTTTGTGGAGCGTGGAACCACCTCTTAATTGCTGTTATTTCCAGGTCAGGTCCATCCTGATTCGAGGTGCTATCATCTTTTAGAGTCACGGTTATGGGCAAATAGCGAGTCCCAAAACAAAAACACGATGAAAATATGCAAAGACATATTTATATTAAAATGACCAGCAACCGTCCGTAGTTGGAGGTATAAAATTGTCTTCAAAGTATTTAGATCTCGCCATTAAATATCCCTTAGAGGCTGATATGAGGCTAAACAAAATCAACTAAACAACCAACATAAAAGAATTTTTATTAAATTAATTCATATAAAATCCGACAATGTCTTAAATAAATCAAACTCTATTCCAACATATAAGACTACAACAAACAATAGACATATCACCGCCTCTTGTAATTATGTCTCCACAAACATATATATGCACAAAAGCTGAGTAACATCTACCATGTATTCAAAAGTGAAAGCAGACTAACATATTTTTATTGCTTCACAGCTTACATGAAAATTAAATTCCGACATTAAATGAGCCATAAGGAATTGATATTCCGTTAAAGAAACAAATCAATCAATCCTTTTTAACCAAATTGTTGCGTTCACTTATGTGGCGAATTGCAGGCTTATTAATTTTCAGGAAGTAAATATATTAGATGCAGCAAAAGAAAAGAAGCAGCGGAGAACCATGATTATACATGTCATGAAGAGAAAAATTCCAGAGTAAGAGAATATTTGCTCTTGTTTCCGTGTGTGTTTTACAGGGATTCAATCGCGTATATATTCCCTACAATTAGCATAAGTTTCGAACGATTCGCAGCTTAAAACATCAATCATGAACTCTCAACATTCGATTATGACAGTACATCATTTAATGACGTCAATGACTATTTCTTGCTGGATGAGAAAGAAAAGAGAAAAGAATGATAGGGAAGGATATAATAATAAGAAAAAGAGGAAGACAAATTTAAGGAAGGAGAGAAGAACCAGGGGAAAGAGACAAATAATGAAGAAGGAATGGGAAAAAAGGAGGAAGGACAAAAATAGTAGTTAGAAATCACGTACGTGTGTGAAGGAAAAATACAGGAAGGAAAATATGAACGAAATGGAAAAAAGAAGAGTGACCAGGAAATGGGATAAGATAGGAAGAAGTAAATGAATGAAAAGGCTGACCATTTTTCGGAGAAGCATCCTCTTAAAATTTCGTTCCACAAAGCAGCGATTTGTGGGAAGAAGCTGCTAGAGTGGAACTCACATCTTACCAAATACTTAGCCGTTAAGTCTTAGGAATGGTGGAACTAAGAGATGTGATAAAGGGATTGTAGGGCGGAAAATAATTCGTCACGCACAAGGTTGCGGAGAAACTATTGAACTGTTAAGAGTAGAAATTGAAGAGTGACCAGCTCCTGTCCATAAGCTGCCCGGCCCGTTTAGGATCAAAGTGTAGTATCTGTGCTTTGTGATCATCCTGGCTGGCTTCTGTCGAACTCCCTAATGCAGGGAGGAACTCGGAGGAAGCTTTGCCGAAGGGCAAGGTTTCCTTCGGGGAGGTAGACAGGACCTGAACCCGTCAAGGCGGGTTCAAAGGTCATATTTTTGGCCGAGCCAACGGGCTCGCGGGCTACCCACATTAAACCGGCCTTGTGTCACATTTAATCCTCGTGGGTGGATTAATAAATACTAGCTCCTGTCCATATATGGCATGAGTACTCCATTTTCGACCTGATCTGATTCTTATAAAGGTAGAACATATCAGGAGGAGTCAGGTATTTACTGGAGTGGTACAAGGAACCGACCATTTTTCCAGCATCTTTAGCAATAGAGCGTATAGACGATTTCCAGGTTGAGTTTAAACCACAATAGGCGCTTAAGATACGTGGCCTTCATGGGGAAATACCTGTTCATCACGATTGATGTAAGTTCTGGGTCTGCTCGGCAATGATGGTACGTAACTTGCTTGGTTTTTGAAAGATTAAATGTGACAAGACAGTTTTCCCCACACTGAGCTGTTAGAGCTAGATCAGAGGAAAGATCAGCTGCCAAGCTCTAGTCATCTAGAGTTTTGGAGATGCACCCATATACCGTTGTCTCATCAGCAGAAATATTTACAAATTATTGGAGTTTACTCTTCGGTAGATCATTTGCGTAAAGCAGAACGAGGGCTGGGATGAGAAGCTAACCTTGAGAGACGCCCTCGTAATCGTTTGGGCTTCGGAGTAACAACACAAAAAAAGAAAAGTGATAAAAAGTAGAGGTGAGAGAATAGAAACAGCTAAAGGAAAAAAAGGTTTGATTATATTAAAAATGTAGTATGAGAATTGTAAAAAATGAAAGAATAAATTGAAAAAATAAATAGACGAATCTGTGAATAGTTAAAGAAAGAAGGCAAGCAATTAAGAAATAAGCAAAAAATAAAAGGATATATGAAAATCAAAGAAAGAAAGGAAAACTGAAAGAAAAGGTCATGACAATATTCAAAGTGGGGTAAGAAAGAAAGAAATGTTAGAATAATGGAAAATTTTTAAAGAAAATATTTTTAACAAAATGGTTTAAGGCAACCATTATGAAACTTATCAAAGTCCAGTTTGAAAAACAAAGGTACGAACAAAAACATCTGGAAATGCAAGAATTATTGATACGTGCAATGGCAAATAAGGAGCAAAAACCCGAAAATGAATCAGTTCTCTCTCAAGACGCTATTTGGAGTAATATCGAAGATTTCAAGTACGCACCCGACGAAGATAAAACTTTTGCAAATTACTTCCGAAGGTATGAAGATCTATATGATTTTGACTTCAAAGATTGGTCAGACGCACCTAAAGTACGCCTTTTATTAAGAAAATTAGGCACAGGCGAATATACCAAATTCGTTGATTATATCCTTCCCAGAAAAACAAGCGAGTTAACGTTCAAAGAATCTATAAAATTTCTAACGGAACTTTTCAGCCATAATACTTCACTATTTCATAAAAGATGGAAAAGCATGAACCTTACAAAAAATGATAGCGAAGATTACGTAACTTTCGCATCCACTGTTAATAAATATTGTGACGACTTCAAATTATCAGAACTCAGCGCTGACAATTTCAAATGCTTAATTTATGTCCAAGGTCTGGTTTCAACCAAAGACGCATAAATGAGACGTAGAATACTTACTAAACTGGAAAATGAACAAGATCTGACACTTCAAAAACTAGCCGAAGACTGCCAGAGATGCGTCAGCGTAAAAAAAAAGATTCTAAAGACATAGAACAAGCTGGCATAGCATACATACGCAAAGTACGAAGACAAATAAATTTTCCCTCCTCACAAACAAAGCAATAAATTTTCCCTCCTCACAAACAAACCGAACTGATTTCCCCACCTCAAGAACAGGTAAAACAAAATTTTCTAATTATAGTCAACATAAAAAGAAACTACCACCAAGTCCATGCTATCGTTGAGTCTTGGCATTGGGTTAAAGACTGTACATATCGTGCTAAAACTTGTCTATGATGTAAAAAAATTGGTCACAAAAGTTCTCACTGTTGGTATAGAAAAGCAAGCAGAATATAAATTACGAGGACCGACCAAACAAATGAGACTAATATAAGAGAATATGAACAAGTTGAAATGCAAAACAGAAAAGTTAGGTTACAGCTGGATTCTGGCTCAGACTTAACTATCATAAATCTACAAACATGGAGAAAACTGAACAAACCTGTGATGTTAAAAATGGATAAAATTGCGAGATCAGTTACGGGGAGAAAGATAAAATTCGAGGGTGAAATAATCACAAACGTAATATTTAACGGAATGACGAAAAAACTAAAAATGTACGTCTTAAGAAATACCGAAAACCTATTCGGGACAGACTGGATGCAAAAATTCGAATTGTGGGATCTACCTATTAGCACCTACTACCAGAATGCAAAAACCTTATCAACCGAGGCAGACAAATTAAAAGGAAAACTAAAAACGAGTTTCCCCGAAGTATTTCGGCAGGTCTCGGAAGATGCAAGAAAATGGCAGCTAATATCAAAATAAAGGATAACGTTCAATAGAAAAGATTGAACAAGAATTATCTAGACTCGAAAATACGGGCATATTGAAAAAAGTAGAGCATAGCAAATGGGCCGCACCGACGGTCTACGTTAAGAAGAAATCAGGAGATATTCGAGTTTGTGCTGATTTTTCTACAGGTTTGAACGCAGCAATAAATGACTACCACTATCCGCTACCTAGTCCTGAAGAAGTATTCACTAAATTAAATGGCGAAAAATATTTTTCAAAAATTGATTTACGTGAGGCCTACTTGAAAATTGCAGTCGATGAAGAAAGTTCAAAACTACTATGCATAAACACACACAAGGGATTGTACAAATACTGAAGACTACCATTTGGAATTAAAGTAGCGCCGGCTATTTTCCAGCAGACAATGGATACGATGCTGGGAGGACTAGAATACACAATAGCATATCTGGATGACATATTGATTAATAGCGAAAGCGTTGAACAACACTGGCAACATGTACAAGAAGTGTTTAAAAGAATTCAAAGCTACGGATTCAAAGTGAAAGAAAATAAGTGTGATTTTTTCATGAAGGAAATTAAATATCTTGGCCATATAATAGACCAAGAAGGTAGACGTCCAGACCGTGAAAGGTCTACAGCAATAAAAAAAGATGCCAGTTCCTAAGAACATAACAGAACTACAAAGTTTTCTTGAATTAGTGAATTACTACCAGGAATTCATACCTCAAATGCATAAACTTCTAGCACCATTGAACGAACTGCTAAAAAAAGAAAATGTTTGGCAGTGGACCGATCAATGCCAGGAAACATTCGAAAAAATAGTCAAGACATTAACATCGGATTTATTTTTGGCACACTATGATCCTAAAGTAGAGATTATTGTAGCAAGTGATGCGAGCGCCTACGGTGTCGGAGCGTGTATATTATATAAAATGCCAGATGGGACAATAAAACCTATCACACATGCTTCTCGAAGCCTACTTCCAGCGAAGAAAAACTATTCTCAAATTGAGAAGGAAGCTCTAGCAATTATCTTCGCAATGACAAGATTCGCTCGGTTTGGTGTAGTGGACTGTTTAGTAACAGATAACAGAACACAATTCACGTCAGCAGATTTCCAAGAGTTTTGCGAAATCTATCAAGTAAAACATATAAAATCCGCGCCTTACCATCCAAGATCAAATGGACAAGCGGAGAGATTTGTGGATACTCTCAAAAGAGCATTACGAAAAGCGTACGATGTGCCTACGGAGGAAGCATAACAGCAATTCCTACAGGTATATAGAATAACGCCAAATATTGCGACACCATAAACATTATCACCAGCAGATATCATATTTGCTAGGAAAATCAGATCAGCGTTGGATAAATTACTACCAAGTAAAAACAAAACAAGTAACACAGTCCTACACACCAAAAATAAAATTCCTCCCAGGGAAAAAAAAAGTTTTTTTAAGGCATACAAAAATAATACCTCTTGCTGGGAACAAGGGATAATTGAGAAAAGAATTGGCAATATGATGTACATAGTTAAAGGAAAAAAAATTCTCACACAGAAGACACGTAAACCAAATAAGGAAGAGACCGTTACAGGATGCTAACGGTCCACCTCAAGAAGAGGTATTGTGCGATTTTCGATACATTCGATATAACAAGACCACAAATAATGCCAGAACCAAGAAAATCGTCTAGAAAAAGAAAAATTACTGAAACTTTGGAAAAAGATCCAAAGAAAAAAAGATATTAAAAAAACCCTGCTACGCAAAATTTTCGGAAGTGGGGTGTTATGAGATCTTACCCATAATAACATAATGGACTATTCCATACGTAATAAATACTGCGCCTCAAGAGGAAGCAGAGATTTGCGTCTTTAAATATGTAACAGTGTTTCCCCTAGCTAGGGGTATTTGATTGATTTGAACCTTTGAAAACCCTTTATTCTAAATTCAGCACCATCATTTGACAAGACACCAGAAGTGTTGAAACAAAATGGCTATTTTGGTAGTGATTTTGTAACATATTTATGTTATAATTTTCGAATAAATTATATATATATATATATATATATATATATATATATAACCAACCTGAAAATAGTCAACTTTTTGGATATTACACTCAATCTATCGAATGATACCTTTAAACCCTTCCATAAAGTTGATAAAACACCCCTATATATCAACGTCCACTCTAACCACCCTAAACATGTGATAGACCACATCCCTAAAACTGTGAATACGAGAATAAATAAGCTATCTTCTAGCCAAAAAATCTTTAATAATAATAAATTTATATACAATCAGGCCCTCAAAAATAGTGGTTTTAGACAGGAATTAAACTATAACGGAGAACTTGTAAATCAGAATAATAACAGATCTAAAAATAGAAAGAGGAAGGTAATATGGTTCAACCCACCATATTGCAAGCTCTAACATTGATATAGGAAGTTTTTTTCTGAAATTAATTGATAAACATTTTCACAGTAAACATCCATTAAGTAAAATTTTCAATAGGAAGACTCTGAAAATTAGTTACTCATGCGTTAGAAATATGGAGAAAATCATATCTTCCCATAATTGCAGAATACTTAGAAACTACCATTGTAATGTAACTCAATCGAGTAACCCTACCTGCAATTGTAGGAATAAAGATCATTGTCCAATCGGGGGTAAATGTAACTATAAAAATGTAATATACGAAGCAACTATCTTTCCCGAGGAAAATATAAACGAGAAAAAAAGATATATAGGTATATCCGCCGGTAATTGGAAGCAGCGTCTATACAACCATAGACACTCTTTTAGATATAGATGCCTTAGAAGTCAAACTTCCTTATCCAAACACTACTGGGATCTGGTGGATAAGGGGTTAACCCCACTTTTGAAATGGAGATACCTATCAAGAGCCAAAACACCTAATAACTTCCGCGATCGGTGTGATCTGTGCTTGGCGGAAAAAATTTTTATTATCAAAGATAAAAATCAAGTTGAACTGTTGAATCTTCATAATGAGATATTTTCTAAATGTAGACATAAGAAAAGATTCAGAACATAAACACCGTTTTGTAACTTTCTGTCACTTATGTCAGTTCCATCTTGGTTCAAAACATCGGGCATGACATTTTAACGGAATGACTATTATGTTTATTTTGTTTATCTCTATATAGATCATTGTGTATGTTTTTGTGATGCGCTATGTGTATTTTTTTTAAGCCCAAATTGTTGAAATTTTACTTATTTAGTTCTTAAATTCTAATTTATATGTATGTATATGTACGCATTTGTATGTATGTGGGTATATGTGTATATATATATATATATATATATATATATATATGTGTGTGTGTGTGTGTGTGTGTGTATATGTGTGTGTATATGCATGTATGTGTATGTATGTATGAATGTACGTACATGGCTACAGGTATATGTAGGTGTATATTTAGGGGTGTGTGTATTGGTATATGTATGTATATGTATGGATATGTGTGTATATGTATATATTCATATATACGTATATGGATGTAGGTATATGTAGATGGATATATATGCAGGTATGTGTGTATATGTATATGTATATATATATATGTATGTATGTGTGTGTGCGTATGTTTTGGTATATATGTACCCATATATATGTATGTGTATGTATGTATGTATGTATGTATGTGTATATATATATGTGTGTATGTGGGTATATATGTGCGTGTATATGTGTATGTATGTATAGTTAGACGGATAGATACAGGGATACATTGGTTTTTTTGTTTAATTGTATAGAAATGTAAGGTTTTAGGTATATATGTTTATGCGCATGCATGCGTATGTTCATATGTACATGTGTGTGTAAATGTGTAAGGAGTGGATGCGTATGGATGTATGGGTGTATATGTAGGTATGTGTGTGTGCATTTTTGTATGTATATATATATATATATGTATATATATATATATATGTATGTGTATATATATCTGTTTTTTGTATGTTTGTGGATGTATATACGTGTATGTGGGTGCATGTGTATTTATGTATATGTATGTGGAAAATGTGTGTATATGGTATAGGTGGATATATGTGTATATATGTGTGTGTATGTATACATATGTATATGTATGTGTATGTGTGTATGTATTTATATGTGTATGTGTGTGTACATGTATATGTATGTGTGTATGTATATATATATATATATATGTATGTATATGTATATATATATATGTATGTATGTGTGTGTAGTATATACATGTATGTATGTGTGTAGATTTTTGTGTATATGTATGTGTGTGTGTTTCTATGTATATATGTATATATGTATATATATGTATGTATGTGTATGTGTATATGTGTACATGTATATCTATGTATGTGTGTATATATATATATATATATATATATATATATATATATATATATATATATATATATATATAAGTTAAGTTATAAGGAACTTGGTAAACCGAATTGGTAAATCCAAAGAGGATGAAATCCTGAGAGCTCAATGTTAGGACAGAGCTAATATGTAATGAAAAACAAACCACTTTAATGTACCATTACGATAATTTATTTCACCTAAATCCTTTTTTAAGGATTCAGGATCATCAGGTAAATCTTCCAACAACGAATTGAGAAAAAAAATGGGATTAGAAATTGGTGGGTAGTGTAATTTTTGTAATTTAATAGAGGGGGGTGAGAGTGGTAGTTAAACAGACAATATAAAGTATAGGGAGGGGCTAATGTTATATCTCTCTTAAGTATGTTTTATATTGGAGTAGGAGGAGTGACAGAAACTTGACCTCTTTAGATGGTTAATAAAACGATAATGAATTGTAGAAAATATATACAAGTGAGTCTTATGGTAAAGAGAGAGATAGGGCGGAAGGGGAAAGAGAGATGGAGTTGTTATAATTTTGTTTTAACAAAATTATGTAAAAGATAGTTTACAATGTTTGATAGAATATTCGATGCCTGAAAAAAATTTTGTTATTAACTTAAATGTTTAATTTTTTAAGTAAATAGTTTCAGGACTAAATATAACTATTATTGTAATAAACATATTTATCTAGGACATAAAGAAATATTTAAAATCTTAATAGTTTATTCACCCGACTAATTGTATTTCCACAATATAAAAAAAAAAAAAAAAAAAAATTAAATAACATCTATTTTAATATTTAAAATTAATTTATGAATGTAATTTATTTATTATATTGGTAAACTAAATTAAAGATTAGGTTTCATTATTTAATATAATTTGAGGGTAATATTAATTTTCATTTGTTCATATATGTCACACAAATGTATTCATGTGAATCCCTACATACATACGATCATTAACAAGTCAAAAAAAAAAAAAAAAAAAAAACATAGAAACACTTGAGATAATTTACACAAAAATTCATTTATCCTCGTACATAAACTATACATACATTTTACAATCTTTATCTATATTTCAAAATATATATAGATTTCACAGTTAAAATTTAATTTTATCAGTGTGATTTCGGAAGTGTTTCATTTTAAAGGAATTTAGCTAATATTATTACTATTATTAATAGTCAAAGAATGGTATATTTAAATTTAAATTATCAATTTAGAAATGAAACTCCCTTCAGAAGAAAACAAAATTTAAACTATAGAATATTACAAAAGAAGGACATTACAAATTAAGAAAATAAATTAAAATGTCATTAGAAAGACCCAATATTTCATTTAAAATCAATTCATGCACGTACGCACATATATACATACACACACACACACACACACATATATATATATATACATATATACATACACACACACACACATATATATACACATATACATACATACGATCATTAACAAGTCAAAAAAAAAAACCATAGAAACACTTGAGATAATTTACACAAAAATTCATTTAACCTCGTACATAAACTATATATACATTTTGCAATCTTTATCTATATTTTAATATTTGAAATATATATAGATTTCACAGTTAAAATTTAATTTTATCAATGTGATTTCGGAAGTGTTTCATTTTAAAGGAATTTAGCTAATATTATTACTATTATTAATAGTCAAAGAATGGTATATTTAAATTTAAATTATAAATTTAGAAATGAAACTCCCTTCAGAAGAAAACAAAATTTAAACTATAGAATATTACAAAAGAAGGACATTACAAATTAAGAAAATAAATTTAAAATGTCATTAGAAAGACCCAATATTTCATTTAAAATCAATTCATGCACGTACGCACATATATACATACACACACACACACACATATACATATGTATATATATATACATATATACATACACACACACATATATACATCCACATACATATATACACATATACATACATATACAATTCATATATCCATATACAAATCCATATATCAAAAAATTAATCTAACCATTTAATCATCCGTATATATATATATATAGAGAGAGAGAGAGAGACATACTCATATACACATACACGCCCTTAAATAGATATACATTCATATATAAGCACAAAACCCTACATACAAAACAAAATATAAAAAGAATACATATATACATATATATATATATATATATATATATATATATATATATATATATATATATATATATATACATATACATATGTACATTTACCAAATATAAATTCTAAGGTAATTTAGTCTATATACATATATAGATTACAAGTAGTTTAATCCATAAAAACACACATGTTTAAGTACATGTACACACACATATACTCGTACATACACATATAATATACATATACATACAAAACAAACATAAAACATTTATACATATACATCCACACCCATGCAGCATACACGTTAAAAAAAAAATATATATTCAGTATTCAAACATGCTTCATATTAGTATATTTATACTCACACACGTGTATATCTATTTATACATATATATCCATACTACCATACATATGTGTCCACAATATAAATACATAGTTACCCTTATCTATAATGTTCATATATATATATCTAAATAAGTTCACATAAAAAAAAAAATTTAAGTTCCACAACACATTTATCAAAGAGCACAGTGTCAGTATTTTCATATATTCATTTAAAACAATTTATATTTTCTATTTATATATCTACACATACTTTGTTAAAATGAGGTGATATTTATGCCTACATTTACAAATCAACTCATTATGTCTGTTCAATAGTATGTCCGGATCCTTATGTTTTATAATTAGTATTTTTTCCATAATGCACAAATTGCATCGGTCTCTGAAATTAATCGGAGTTTTGGCTCTTGAGACGATTTTCCATTCTATTTGTGGGGTCAATTTGTTTTCCAATAACTCCCAATAGTGCTTTGAAAGTGCAGTTTGGTGTTTTTTTGATTCATTATAAAAGGATTGGCGATGGTTGTAAAATCGTTGTTTCCAACTTCCTGCAGAAATACCTATGTAGATCTTCTTATGTTCAGTATTTTCTTTGGGGAAAATCGTAGCTTCGTATACTATGTTTTTGGACAAACATACTCCTTCTACTGGACAGACATCCTTCCCTGCAGTTACAGGTAGATTTGGTCTTTGGGCTTGTATTAGGATCTTTTTGAAGTTGATTATAAAATTCATTTAAAATTTTACTATTATGGGAGCTAATAATTTTTTCCATGTTGTTCATGCAGGAATAACTAATTTTTAAATTCATTCTATTGAACAACTTTTTTAATAGCTTATCTTTTTTAAAATGTTTATCTATAAGTTTAAGAAAATATTTTCCTATATTAATGTTCGACAGCTTACAGAAGGGTGGGTTGAACCATATAATTTTCCTATTTCTATTTCTAGATTTAGAAGACGTGTCGCTAGTAGATTTATCTATATAAGTGAGTGTTTGTTTGAATTTGCTTTTTAATAGGGCTTGATTGTATGTTGATTTATTTTGATCAAAGATGCTTTTACTAGAGGATAGTTTATTTATTCTAGTATTTACAGTGTTAGGGATCTGTTTCATAATTGCTATAGGGTGGTTTGAGTCGATATTTATGTATATGGGCGATTGGTTCTCCTTTTGGAAAGGTTTATAAGTGTTATTTTCAAGATCAAATGTTACGTCTAGAAAATTTACTATTTTCAGGTTAGATGATATTTCTGTTTTAAAACCTATATATTTGAAAGCCTTAATTATTTTCTTCTGGAGTTGGGATGTAAGAGGTCCATTAGAGTTAGGTATAATAATGAGACCATCATCCCTGTAAAGCCCTACATTTTGGGGGTTAAGAAATCTGCTCAGAATATCTAAAATATACATACCTATTAGGTCCGCTATTTTAGCAGAATCAAACGCTCCCATTGGGACATCGAAATTGTCACTGTTATTTTTAAACCAAGTAGTGTCGTTAAGTTTAAGTACAGATTTTCTGGAATCCATTATGATTTTAATTTCCTCGTCAGTGATTTCAGTATAGTTTCTAGCAAAATTTAGGCTATTTTCTAATAAATCTTTAGAAATGGAGGGGTAAAAATCGATAATGTCTAATTGGATAAAGGTGGCTTTATTTTTAGATTTTATATTTTTGAACCACTTAATGGTGTCAGATGAATCTTTCCAAAGGTTTAAGGGATAATTTTCTAATATAGATACGTTTATTCTTTTAAGAATGTTTCTAGAAATTAGTCCTAATTCTGATTTGGAGGGATTTATTAATCTGGACTGTATATTATTTTGAAAGTTAGGTTTATGGTCTTTAAAAAGTAGGTAGGCATCTTTTGAAACCTAATCTTTAATTTAGTTTACCAATATAATAATCTATAACCTAATCTATAATATAATAATATAATAATCTATAATATAATAATATATAATAATCTATAATATAATAATATAATAATCTATAACCTAATCTTTAATTTAGTTTACCAATATAATAAATAAATTACATTCATAAATTAATTTTAAATATTAAAATAGATGTTATTGTTATTTTTTATTTTTTTTTTTTTATATTGTGGAAATACAATTATTCGGGTGAATAAACTATTAAGATTTTAAATATTTCTTTATGTCCTAGATAAATATGTTTATTACAATAATAGTTATATTTAGTCCTGAAACTATTTACTTAAAAAATTAAACATTTAAGTTAATAACAAAATTTTTTTCAGACATCGAATTTTCTATCAAACATTGTAAACTATCTTTTACAAAATTATAACAACTCCATCTCTCTTTCCCCCTCCCCCTATCTCTCTCTTTACCATAAGACTCACTTGTATACATTTTCTACAATTCATTTCCGTTTTATTAACCATCTAAAGAGGTCAAGTTTCTGTCACTCCTCCTACTCCAATATAAAACATACTTAAGAGAGATATAAAATTAACCCCTCCCTATACTTTATATTGTCTGTTTAACTACCACTCTCAACCCCCTCTATTAAATTACAAAAATTACACTACCCACCAATTTCTAATCCCATTTTTTTTCTCAATTCGTTGTTGGAAGATTTACCTGATTATCCTGAATCCTTAAAAAAGGATTTAGGTGAAATAAATTATCGTAATGGTACATTAAAGTGGTTTGTTTTTCATTACATATATATATATATATATATATATATATATATATATATATATATATATATATATATATATATGGAGGTGTGTGTGTATGTGTATATGTGTATGTGTATATGTATATATGTAGGTGTAATTATTTGTATATCATATGCGCGGTAATTATTAGAAAGCGCTTAGTATCAGAGATATTGAATCAGATATGTGTATATGTGTATATGTGTGTGTGTATGTATATGTATGTGTGTATTTGTGTGAATATATGGATATATATGTATGTGTACATGGGTATATGTATGTGTGTATGTAGGTACACGGCGATGTGTATGTATATATGTGTATAAGTTATTGTGTATGTGTGGATTTGCATGCGTTTTGAACATAAAAATATAGGTCCTCGCTAGATTAGATAATCGTCATATTTATTGTTTATATTTGATTTGTAACCTGCAGTCGATATTATTTTTGTCAAATTTTCTCAATTACACAGCGTCCCTTTCAATTTTAATTTCACCCGCCCCATCTTTCTTCCCCACCACTTCTTTCCTTACCTCTCCCTCCTTCTTTAAGATTTGATCGGCCATGGTGTGTGTATGTCACCACGAAATGTATCTTTATTGTATTAGACATCCGACAACAATCATTTTCCCCCTTCCACTCACACCTAGTTTTTAAATAACCTTCTCTGTTAAACCCCTCTCTTATGAACTAACATTCGTCCCACACTCTCATAATTACACTCTCTCTAAATTCTATTTTTATTTCCGGGGTAGGTTTTTTTCTGTTTTCTTTTTGAATTTGTAGGTCTGATGAATTGGATCGTATTTACGATTCCAATGGAATAAATTATGACCATGGAATATTAGTGTTTAAGCCTTTTTATTATATCCTTACTCTGTCCTGGACATTGAGTTCTACCTGGATTCTATCCTCTCGGAATTTTTTATTCAAAAATATACATGTGTGTATATGCACCTGTGGATTTTGCATATATATGTATATTTACCACTAATATTATCTATCTATCTCTCTCTCTATATATATATATATAGGTACCTCCATGCGGTATATCACGATGAAAAAAGATTCATAAATCAACGAAAACAAAGTTTTGTTTAAATTATGTTTCTGTTGTTATGAAGAAAAAAGACCAAAGTATTTTTTAAATATTTTTTTAAATTTTTTACTCATTTCTAACACGTAGAAAATTTTGGTTAAAAATTATGTTTTTTTTACGACAGCGCGAAAAGACTAAAAAAGGTTTGTTTTATTTTGCGCTTTTCCCGAGGAAAACACACGTTAATTTAGGGAATTCTTGCAAAAATCAAATAATTGTTGGATTTTAATGAAACTTTCAGAACTTGTTCAGAATTGAATGAAATTAATTTTGAAATTTTTTTTTTCAGAAAATCTTGTTTAAAAGAGATTTTTTTTAAACATGTTTCCACCCACTTACATATTTTCATGAAATTTCGAGAAATTAAATCTTCACGCGCGGGATTTTTTTTATTAGTTATAAACAGGACACTTTGTAGAAAGTAAATCACCAGTTTTTTTTTGTAAAACATTACATGGTTTCATAGAAATTCTGCTTTGAATTGTGAAAAGAAAAATGTAAAAAAGTATGACATTAATTAATTAGAAAAGCTTCCACCTTTTTTTGTAGATACGTTATACTAAGGACATTATTATGTGAAGAAATAAAATTTTTTCGATGAATAATGTATTTTTTACAAATTTTTTCCCCATTTTAAAATTTTTTTCATTAACTTCTTAATACTTCAAAAATCGTTTAAAATTCTTTATTTATTTCACGCACGAAATGCAATGATAACGTTAATGAAAATGTAAATTTACCAATCGAACTTTGAAAAGCACATAACAGTCGTTTAAACAGAAATATTTTTAAAATAACTTTAAAAAGAAATTTTTATTGAAAAACGTTCATAATTTCTATGTATGGAAATGTATACGCGACATAATCCTTAAAAAGGTCACGTGATTTGTGTCGTTATTTCTCTTCTCTGTCCAGTTCAGATTCACATCGTTAACGTGTTTCCAGAAATTCTTTTCAAATTTTAAAAGTAAGGGTTAGGGTTTAAACAATTGTCTAATTAAGAAAGTATGAAATAAAAAAATAAATAGTACATAATTGCTGAATAAAAATGTTAATATTTAAAAGTATTAGTTAAAAACGAAAAACCGCGTTCGCCTACTTTTAACAATAATTAGAAATAAAATGAAAAATACATAAAAAAATATAAATCAGTTTCAGCATAAATTTAGAATTAAAAGCTTAATGATTAAATTTTATTATTTCCATTAAGTAAAAATTCTGGTGTATATCAGGCATCTATATACATTGTATTGTAAAGTCACATTTAATTGTGATTTATTAAATAATTAAATTACCATTTAATAAATTATTAAATTACTTCTATCATGGTATTTTATTTTATTTTTGCATATTCGAAAGGTAAATTGCGGAAAATATGTTCATTTCTAACAATTACTAGGTAACTAAAAACCCATCAAAAAACCGTTAAATCAGATTTTTAAAAATTATGTCATTTATGGTCATCCGTAGTAGCTGTCATCGCTTCGTCATTCAACAATCCATCAATAGTTGCATCGGATGGACAGGACCGATCGTTAATAATTGGTTGTATATTATTTTTTATGCTATAAGTAAGTAATATTTCTTTCAAATTAGATTACTTTAACTTTAATTTTTTTTAATTTTAATAAAATAACGTTTCAGAAATTTTTTAAATTTTTTTAAAATCGATAAATTTGTGTTTGTTTACAAAGTTCTTAAAATTAAGAAAATGGCCGATTTTAAGAAAATTTGAAATAAAATTTCACAATCAAATGTATATAGTTTGTATCTGAAATACACCAGAATTGTTTAATTAATGGAAATCATAAATTTAATTATTAAAATTTCAATTAAAGCTAAAATGAAATCTTCAAGAATGTTTTTCGTTGTAAAAAATTCATTTTAAAATTAAATATAGAACATTTATCCCGAAATAGTGGATGTACCTATATATATATATATAATTTTCGAATAAATTATATATATATGAAGAAAAATATTTGCAAAAAACAAACAAAAATCCTTAAATGCAATTATGTTGTTTTAATGAAATGTCAACGTCTGACGTTTCGGTTTAATAAACCTTCTTCAGGACAATATTCATTAAAATACAATTAACATAATCAGTTCAACATGACAAAGACGATGGACATAAAAACAAGATTTATCCAAAACAGATAACTGAAAATTTTCAGTTATCTGTTTTGGATAACTCTTTTTAAGGATTTTTGCTTGTTTTTTCCAAATATTTTTCTTCATTCTGTCGGATTTATATCCATTTATATTTGCTTACATATATATATATATATATATATATATATATATATATATATATATATATATATATATAATACACAATAAAATCCGAAATCACCCCATGTAGGGAATAAGCTTATATACAGACACACACACACATATATATATATATATATATATATATATATATATATATATATATATATATATATATATATATATATATATATATATATATATATATATATAATTAAATGGATTAAGCCCAACAATTATTTAATATATTTTCTGTTTAAGTAATTGCACTGTTTTGTTATTAAACAGTATTAATTGCATTTAACGGTAACATTAGTATTCGGAGGACGCATATTTTCTACGAAATTTCTCGAATATAAATAGAGTAAAAATATAAATAAAATAAATAAAAATATCTATAACAATAACATATAAAGAGAATATATATATGAATATATATATATATATATATATATATATATATATATATATATATATATATATGAAGAAATATAGTCTTAAGGTGTTCTATATTTTGGGGATAAAGTGCACAATTTCAGACATAGAGCGTGTGTAAATATAAAAGTGAACAATGAAGTAAACACTTAGAGTCAGCAGTCTGTTTCATGCTAGACGCAATCGCCAGGCTGTTCCCTTTATATATATATATAAATGTCAATTGATGGTAGACAAGATTTTAAATTGTCTTAGCAACTGATGGGAAAAATAAATAAACTTCTGTGTCAAAATTTTAAAATATTAATTGCCTTCATAATAATAAAAATAATTCACGGCAAAATAAGCTGGAGCTATATTTTACAGAGACCGGTAAAATAAGCTTAAAAACATGTTTGTTTATTTTACCGGAACCGACAAAATAGTCTCTTCCTTTTATTTTCATATCTGATATGTAAACAAATTCATTTCTACGGAAGTAATGTTCTTGTTTTCTTTATAAAAATATTTCTTATTACTTTAAACGTCATATTTATTGTATATTTATTTTTATATGGTAAATACACTATTTAGGTAGACATCCTCTTATTAATGCCTACCGGCCTGTATATTTGAAAATCTTAATAAACAAAATATTCAACAACTGTTTAAATGCGCTGACAACAATTTCGACATAATAAATGCCAGTCTGATGATTAAAAAAACAGTCACTAATAGGAAAATGCATTGAAAGTACACGCATCTCACAAATCTTCAGAGCAAACTTCAAACGGGACTCATACAAAATAAGCACAATTATCCCAAAACGCAATAATAGTATAATGCACAATAGGAAGTAATAGAGAAAGTGAGATTTTAATGGATTCAGTACGAATAAACAAAAGATAAAATCGTTTTCTGCTCGTTGTATATAAGGTTCTTTATTAGCGTTTCGTCAAGAATTCCAACGTACCATCCTTACATACAGGTCTGTCTGACATTCCGACCTAAAGACGCCTACGTAATACTCGGAGGCGAAATACGTTGTAGCAAAAAGCTTTAGCTATTTTTGTAGTGATTTTATAACATATTTATAATTTTTGAATAAATTATTATTATCTATACTTTTTTTCGTATACTATTGAACATTCTACTAATACACCCACCCACACACACACACACACACACACACACACACACACACACATATATATATATATATATATATATATATTAAACACCTCAAAGAGAACTTTCCCTATTCACAAGCACTCACACTCGGATGGATATGTTCCAACAATGAAGAACTAGATAAACCCGCTCAAAATCTAGAGCATCAATTCACAACACGGGGCTATAAACAACACCTAATCAGGGAACAAATAAATAAAGCAATTTCCACACCTAGAGAACACACCCTAATGTACAAGATTAAAAAATAAACCCAGCCGCATCCCCCTATTAACCACTTTCAACCCAACTTTGTCTCCACTATCCCAAATAATCAAAAGTTGCTGGGAAATACTACATCTCAAACCAGACCTAAAAAATGTTTTTAGGAACCCGGCCTTCTAGCATATCATAGACCTAAGCACCTAAAGGAAATTATAGGTATTAACCAATTTCATGGGACAAGGGAATCTGTAATAAACCAAAAACAAAAACAACAGAACTTTCCAAACGGTGTAACAACAAATGGAGCTTATGCTGCAACCACATTAGACACACGAATTCATTCACAAGCTCAGTCACTAAATCTACTTTCAAAGTCTACCACGGCTGTAACTGTAGAATTCATAACATAATTTACCTCCTAGAATGCACATTATGCCAGAAACAATATGTAGGAATATCTGAATGGCCCTGTTACTACAGAATTAATAATTGTCGCAATCGAATTAAGTAGACCCCCCCCCATGAAAGAGTATTACCTATAGAACAACATTTACACCTACATAGACACGATTTTAAAATCCATGCTAAAGTCACTATAATTGAGAAAATAGAAAAGTTCGAAGCAGATAACATTAGAAAGATTTTAGAGGGGCATGAAAATAAGTGTATTTCTGCGGCTAAAAACGCTCTATCCAAACGAGCCTAATCACAAATTTAGCCATATAGATAAAATTAATATATAACCCCACAAATCAGGACCCATCCACATTCTCACCAACACAAGACCAAGACAGGCATGCTTGCGGAGGTGTTGAGGCCTCACACTTATTCACAAACCCATACCAATATACACACTAACACACATCATACTCACTCACTCCCTAAGAACCAAATAATACACACACACACACACACACACACACACTTAACAGAGACATCCCCACTTTATAGGAACTAATAAATCTGTCAAAATGAGCAAAGCAATTCAGAGCAGCATGAATCCATCCATCTCTTATCTTAAATCACAACTTAAAAGAGACTGTTTGACCAACACAAGGACTGACGAAAATTCGTGTTAAAAAAATAAAGAAACAAATGAAAACTACAGAGAAAAGTTCATTTTTTCCATCAAGTCATTCATTTCTGTAGTTCACTACCACTAACAAGTAGAAAAATATTTTTTCTCATGATGATGGCCATGTTGGCCGAAAGTAGTCGAAGAATCTAACTGAAATAATAAAAATGAAAGAATATTAATATACAACCCAGTGTGTTAGAAGATTTTAATTTTCTAATATTTTTTTATTGTTCAAAACATCAAATTCTGATAGGGCTGGGACACCCTAGTTTTATTACTACAAATCGGCTGATTTGAATCCAAATATGAAGGTGGGCTGAAAACTTCATAGGCTGACTATGACGATCCATTACTGCTATCTTAACTATCATCACGCATAGAATTGGTGATGTGATTAATAAAAATCACATACTGAGTACGATCGCTTTGAATATCACGAAAGCCTTTGATAGTGTGTGATAGGCCATTGCTACATACATTCGCCAACAAGATTTCCCCTTTATTTCACTGTGTAAACTGCCACTGTCTGGCGAAAAACAAGGCATTTAAGCTAGCTCCTGCGGAGGACTTTTGATTAAGCCTTCATTAAAATAGGTAGGGAGGAGTAGATGCGGAAGGCAACACTAAGCAACAATAAAGTACAGAAGAATTTAAAATTGATCGCTGCATTTAAGTATTGCATTAATATTTAAGCTTACCTCTTAAAAGTTCAACGATAATTCCTTTGCTGCCACTTAAAACAATTTGATGTGCGTAGGCCCTTACTTTGCGGGACGTGATCCGGCGCGGGATGATTTTCATTTGCTCACAGAGTCAGCCTGATTCCAAAATGATACGAAAAATTGGGCTACGGCCACTTGGAGCAAAATTGAAAACGTGTGACACAGTGAGACACTGATATTCACATTTATTATATAGATTTCTACGAAGTTTAGTAGTTAGCATTATACATACGTCATTAGTCAGAATGATACATTACAAGTCATTTCCCAAAATGGAAATTATAACTCAGCCTAATAGATGTTGTGATATCTTGAACGAACAAAAACACACGACTTATAATTGAAGCTATATACCAAATATTTATAAAAACGAGTCGAATTTAAAAAGATTTTCATTGGCTTCTTGATTGATTGATTCGTTTTCTATGGCTTATTAACCCTTTTTCAGGTTATTTAAAACCAGAGAACACATTTAGATTGTAAAAATCTTTTTTCTTCGGAGATAATAATGATTAAGTGATACGCGTCTTACTAATTAATCCATAGCTGTTAGTGAAACGGTGAATTCATAGGTTTCCCAGTGGTATTTGCGCGTATGTAAATATAACGAACCCAACGGGAATTGGAAGTCGGCTCTCCAATTAAAAATTCAAACCATTTTCCACGACACCAGCTGCGCATCCTAGCTCACAACACCTAGTATTCCCAGATGATACTGACCAGTATCGACGTTACTTAACTTCGGTTATCGTAAGGGTTGACTGGAAAGCAATATTTTGTATTTCCTGCTAAAAATAATGACGAAGATTCAGATTTTTGTAAGCCATGATATGGTACAGAATTTAGACTTGAACGTTCAGTAGTGTAATGGCATTCTTCGTCTATCCATCGCTGAATATCTATCTATCTATCTATCTATCTATCTATCTATCACTGTAGCATATTGATATTGTTCGTAGTAGGTTGTATTGCACTATTCATGGTTTTATTTTATTTATAATGTATGATTTGTTGAGTTAATTTGTTTTCGTTACATTTTTGCCCGCAGGGTGTTTCGCATAACATCTTCTTATTCTCAACTTATATTTTCCAGGGTAGAGCATGAGACCAACCTGACCGAGAAGGATTGTTATCCTTTGCTCCCGACTATGCCAGAGTACCTTGTATCGATCTTCAAAGTTGGATCACTTCATTTGTAAGATTGGCTAAACGCAGTTTTATCCAAATTTTCCTTATTTAGCCGTGTGTTTATTAACAATAGCCGGACGGTTATTGCATTGATAATGATAATTTAATTTAGTAAGTTTAATGCTTACTGGATGCCTCAGTATTTCATTTTTGAGATTCAAAATAGAACAGATTTAGTATGACTCAATTTTAAATTTAATAAATGCAGTAATCTTTTAAGATTAAAAAATATCATAGCGAGTGTATTATTCGTAGTTATATTTGATAGACGTCATGCGCGCAGCAGAATTAGACCAGAAATAGGACAAGAACAATGCAGATACGTTAAAAACACTGGCACAACGAATGTTATATTTATGCCCAGAAAGATATCAGAAAGAGCAATGCAAATACAAAAGTGTGTATAACTACATTCTATAAATGATGCAAAAGCATTGGCATAGCACATCACAAAGGACCCTTGAAACTGCTAGTTAACCATGACATAATTGCGAAGGATTTTAGAATATTCAAGAGCTTATGCTAGGCGTAAACAGCCTGCATACGGACAGAAAATGAATTCAATAAATATACAAAAATAGAAAGGGGTGTAAGAGAGGTATGTGCCTTCGCACCAGACTTATTCAGCATATACAGAAAGGCGATTCTGATAGAAAGAGATGTCCTTCCAGGATTCATTATTGGCGGCTACAATATTAACAATATAAGATATGCAGATAACACATGATTGTCATTATCCTAAAAGCACATGGTACATGGAAGTATATTCTTGTAAGATACATATTTAAGATAAGAAATATCACAGATGTTGTATGATTTAACTATTTTCCTCATTACAATGAGAACAAATTGATCAAATTAATGAGTTTCTGTTCAAATTTCCTCGTAAATTTCCCGATGCTACTTATGAATGAAGGATCCCAGAAAACGAAGTAAACAGAAATACAGAAATCAAAATAACAGGGAGAGCCATACGAACTCGAATAATTCATAGAATTATTAGAATATTCATTTCAGATCTTCAAGCAGCACTAAGAAGGCCTGAGAAATCCTCTTTCGAAATGTAGAGCTCAAAATAACAATTAAGAAGATCTCTGCCATTCTCTCTCTCTCTCTCTCTCTCTCGCTTTCTTTCTCTTTTATGTGCCATTCTTCTTAGGGACTTAGGTGATCACAGCTTTCCTAAACTTCCAATTTGTTGCTGCTTTAATTAATTCTTGTTCGTATACCACCCTCTTTATGGTACTAGTTCTGCTATACTTTAATCAAACTTGCCAAGTAGTTTACCCGCTGTTTTCCCCTGCTCGTCTTTCCTCATATATACGCTGTGATCCGTAAATTCTCAATAATGAAAATACTTGCATTGGTATTATTCATTGAATACTCGAAAATACAGACACTGATTGGAAGGTCTGAAACAGCATTAGCTGGAATATAGAACTAAAAATAACAAAGATGAAGACATTCGTTGGAATAATCTATAGAATAATTAAAATACATTATCTTAGAACTTGAGAATATTATTTAATCCAGGGTACAGATATTTCTCAGTGATATCAAAATACAAGTTTACTAACCTTATTTTTATAAAAGGGATTGGTATCAGAGCGGAAGAGTTGATTAGCCAGGGATTACAATTCCGTTGAATGTGCCAAGAAAGTTATTTTAATACACATTTGGTTCAATTTATATAAATATAAATATATACCACTTTTCCAACCATGTCTATTCTAAACCGAAGGAGAAGTACTGCCTGGGAAGAAAGCCGAAAAGCGATAGCGACTTCTATAAAAACATTTTTCAAACACACACTATCATCGATCGATGTAAACATAGTAAGCAATCGTCAAATCTCGAAATACCATAAATTAAATATCTGCTGAATTATTATTAAATTATTATTGAGAGAAATGTTCGAAAGAAGTTCGCCTCTTCATATCCATCGCTCTCACACTATTTTTCTTTAACAAATAATATATTCTACTCCTTGAATATCTTTTGCTCTCACTCCCAAACTTACAATCAGAAAAATATCACTAATATTTACTTTACAAATATTCTTTCTGAATTTAGAGATAATATATTGTTATAATTCTACTAAAAATTGCAATCAAAATTCACCTGTGATATGTTCTGATTTAAAAGAAAAAAGCCGAACTTGTTGGCTCGAATAACTATTAGAAAAAGGGACCAAACATTTCAGTTTCAAAAATAAACTATAAAAACACTTTCAAACTTCTATTTTTTTTGGTACGTACCATTCTATTCTCTATTTTCCTTTCCACACACATGATGATACCTGACTGATTCTATTTCAGCTCTGCATTTTCAAATAAAACAAGCCACATTTCATTTCCTTCCTTCCTTTCTTCATTCATTCATTCCTTCCTTCCTTTCTTTCTTTCTTCCTTCTTTCTTCCTTCCTTCCTTTCTTTCCATCCTTGCTTTCCTTTCCTTCCTTGCTGTCCTTCCTTTCTTTCTTTCCTTCCTTTCCTTCTTTGCTTGTTTGTTTCCTTCCTTCCTTCCTTCTTTCCTTCATTCTTCCCTTCGTTCCCTTCTTTCTTTCTTCCTTCCTTCCTTCCTTCCTTTCCATCCTTGCTTTCCTTTCCTTCCTTCCTTCCTTCCTACTTTCATCCATTCATTCATTCCTATCTATCTTTTCTGGTTTTTCCTCCCTTCTTTAATACATACCTACTTAAATACTTACATACCTAGCAATCTATCTATCTATCTATCTATCTATCTATCTATCTATCTATCTATCTATCTCATATGCACAAATTTACTTTCTCTCTACATTTTTATTTCACATTTAATTTCTTCTTTCTCACTTTCTCTTTCTCTGTCTTTCGCGTTTATCTCCTTTCTCTTTCAATATCATGACCAAACAAACTCTTGCATTTATATAACAAAATCACACCTGTTTTTTATTGGTAGGCCCATCCCACTGCAATAGTCCGACTCCCGTGAGTTGCAAACAACCCTGAACCACCACCAATGGCTTCCCTGTTTCGCCAGTCCATATCTGACGACGCATCTCTTAGATCTTTTAATATCAAATCCCCCGATTCTCCTCACGTATTATTTCTTTCTCCACTTTTTATTTGTGCAATGACTCTGATGGTGGGTGGGTTGTTTTAAGCAAACTTTGTAACCTGTTTTCATTTGCAGAATCCCAAATATCATAGACAGAGTCTCAAGTTGCAATGCACACATTTAGGAGATCCATCTCGCTTATTTGTTTCCTTTATCAGGTTCTCCGTTTTCTATTTAGGGTCGACCTGTTATTAAACAATATGTGCTGCTGCTGAAATGTTTTCGGTGCTGCTAATTTGGCAAAATCTAGCCATTTTGAACAAGTATCAGATTTGTATTATTTCAACCCTTTTTGGTCAGGCGAAGATATTTTTCAGCATATATACCGGGATGATACCCGTAAAAAGATATTATGCTCATATTTAAGGCTGAAGAGCCGGCCAATGTAGAGGGTTACTGAATGAGGTGCGTGATATGAACGTGATATAAAAGGAAGAAATAGAAATTGAAGATTATGAGTATTTGAAGGATAGATAAAGATTATCTCTAGAGTTGAAAAAATTAAGATTAAGTCTTCACGGAAGAGTGTTTCACAAAGTAGCGTTTTTTTAAGACTTGTCAGACTATTGATTGCTTGATTTGCTACGGTTTATCAACCTTTTGCATGTTATTTAAAGGCAGGAAAAATTTTTAGATTATGAGAATTTTTCGAGATAATGATTCACTCGTACAATTCCTACTAATTAACACATATCAGGAGAGATAAGGGGTGTATTCATAACTTTTCTAAGGTATTTGTACATAATCCAATATAACGAACCCAACTATAATTACAATTCCGATTTTTATTTATTTATTTTATCAATTCACTCCAAGCAAAACGAAAATGCCACTAAGATACAGGGGTTTATTGGGAGTGGAAGAGAATGAAATGTTATAAGGAAACGGAAACCCAATTCTAAACAGGTAACAAGGGATGAACTACTCCTTTTCAAAAGATCGAGGGGGAGTATGAACTGAACGATTTTCAGCCGTAATGAATTACAACATCCGCACATTTAAGCTTACAACACTTGGTATTCATAAGCGGTCACCTATCTAGGTACTGACTAAAATCGATGTTGCTTAACTTTGGAGATTCTACGAGAACTGGTGTTTCTATGTGATATGGCCGTAAACTGTTGACTGAGTAGAATACCCTTCTTATCAATGGAATATATATTGGATGAGGGGGATTCAAGCCTGCGGACGTAGCAGGACAGAGCTGGGCAGGGTTTGTGAATTTGTGGCAGGATAATTTATGTGCAAATAGACATCCCACATATTTGAGTATAATGTAACGGATATCAGTGTGGCAAGTGGAATCGGTCTGTCGAGTTCAAATCCCTAACTCGTCAGCTGCTTTCACTTTGGCATTCGTGCCCTTGCGAAATGGAATAATAGCAGGGGAGGCTTGGAACTCTAGCCTTAGATGGCAGCCAATCTAAATATGGACACTCTGAATTCCATCCGGAGGAGCGAGCAACGAAAAACTACTCTCTCATTTCCAAGAAATCATAGAAATTCACAGATCATACCAAAAAGCCTTCTTCGTTCCGTTTCAAATAAACTTTCTGCCGGGAATTTTTACATAAGTTCAATAAACAGAGAGAAAACGATTGGAAAAATAAGAAGTGTACCGCTCCAAATAATCTCCGTGCCGTGAGTGAAGTGTGAAATAGCATGTGTATTTTGTACGCATGTGTATTTTTCCATTGCACCACTGTGGTTAATATTTGAAAACTTCAAAAATAATCGCCAAACAATTGTTAACTGGGGCAAGAAATGGCTTGTAATTTTTAACGCCACCAAAACGAAGCTACTATCCTCTAATCCTCATAGTGAACCATTTCTGTTTTCCATCAGCATGGCTGATGCTAACCGAAAGGAGAAAAACTCATTGCGCCTTCTTGGTTTCTTCTGGCACGAAATGGAGTGATTAATCAATTGCTAAGTCTTCGTGAAAAATGTTGGTTCACTGTGTCATTCCAGTCAGTTTTTCTCGTCACAATTCATATTATACATTTATAAATCTACCATTCGTCCGTGCGTTGAATATTGCTGTCATATCTGGTCTAGTGCTCCTTAAAATGATTTAAAAAGTTTACATAAAAGCAACATGTTCTTTTTAAAAGATGCTTTAAATGCGAAATATCCACCTTTCGAGATATTTGTTCCTTCAAGAGACTGATTTGTAAATTTTTAAAATAAGGAATTATTATTAATATATGCCGTTCTATTCAGAGACGCACACTTATCTTGGTTATTATTCCCACAATGTTTTCGCCATCGTACGCATCAGTCTTCTTTATGTGTTTGTTGTATTCGGTAACCTTCTCATAATTTTGATCAGAACCCTTTATTCAACCCACTGGGGTCGATTGTTTGCATCCATTTTCCTTACTAAGGAGATAACTCAGTTTAGTCAATACTCACCAGCACTATTCCTGGTTGTGGCACGTGTACGGTGATTATTTTGCAATACCCTACAAATATGCCTCTTATAAAATCTAGCGGCGTAATTTTGAAGCCTTAAACTTGGCAGTTCAATTCTTGAGTGTCTTTTTCCCTAATTAGTGATGTTCATCTTTATGCTATTTCCACTGAGAAAGTTGACAGTGACTAATATGCGGACTGATTCTTTTAGTTGTCTTATCATCCAGTGTTGTTCTGTGCTTATTATCTTCCTATCATTCTACAGGGGGTTGATGGGTAAAAATTTCTCTTCATACATGAGCAGCTATACCTGATTCCAACATTTTCAGCATTTTCTTCAGTTATAGCAAACATATACATGAAATACTTAATGGAAATTACAATAAGAATATCACCACAAAATTCAACCATATGTCTTAGATAAATAAATGATATCTTCATCCTCTGTCTCTACCAGGGCGTTGTGTATGTACTGCCAGACGACGTAAACCCAAAAAGAACTTGCACTGGATACAAGGAAAATGAAATTTCAAGGCCAACTATCCTTCCTAAATGTATTGATTTGCACCGTGTATGAGTCAAATACATCCGTTTGTGGTTATCCATTATCAAGAATCATGTGCAGATAGCGTGGAAGGAAAGATTCTGTTGGTTCCTTCCTAGAATCTTATAGAGAGCTAAAAGTTGTGAATGTGCTCAAAGCAACGCCATGTGTAACTATTAGAAGGAGTGAGACCGCACGAGAAAGAATACAATAAATATGCGTTTTATATTTTTAGTTCTTATTCATTTATTTATTTATTGCATATTAATTATTTTATCTATATTTTAAGATAGTTTTACCTGTTATTGTTATAAAAAATAACAATATCGAAATATACAATGACTTTCTAAATATAACTCCCATATGATGGACTCTCCCATCGATTTCGATGTATGAGGATCTGTCAACCTCATTTATTTTTTATCTTTGTGTCCTAAGTGACACTTCATTCCCGCTAGTGACGTGCATACAAGTCCACATATTGGGAAACAGCGAGGATCTCGGGATATATCCACAGAAATGTTTGCTGACGCTTTACACCGTTGTCATTTGTACTTTAGCCGATCAATTTCGATTTCGAAGTTTCTGATACCCACTTTGGTATAAATATCTGTTATATTTATGCAGGCAACTCGCTCGAAGTTAGTATGAGGCAAATGACAGCTGAGTGTTTTTATTCTTTAGTTTGTCTTTATACCTGAGCCACGGCCGTCCAACAAATGTTTGTCCACTGTCAATCTCTCTGTACATGAGGATCTTAGGTAATCCATCGTCACTTATCCATGTAACATGAACAGCCCAGTGAAGTTGTGACTACATCAGGAAAATCTCAATCCCACCAATGTGGCATTTTGTGATAAGATCAGAATTAGACACGCTATCGTCAAAAGTATAGCCACAGATCGTGCGGAGACAACTTTTGTTGAAGACATCCACCTGACTGATATGGGATCTATATGTGGTCCACGATGCTTAGGTATGTAAGTGTGGGCAAAACGGCTGCTCTATAAACCCGTATTTTGGTGTCTAATTTGATATCTCTCGCATTCCATAGGCGATGGTGAAGCTTTCCAAATGCACTTGTAGCTTTGGCGATCCGACATTTTATTTCGTCAAGAAATGCATTTGCATTCATCTGGCTTCCTAGATATGAAAATGACGTCACAGACTTCAGTTCATCCCATCAATCTGTATAAAAGTGTCTAGTGGAGGTTGTCTGACACCTCGAATCATACACACTCACTAACACACACACACACACCTACGCACGCACGCGCACACACACACACGCACACACACACATATATATATATATATATATATATATATATACGTAGTAAACCGTTGGTATAATCTAAGCGAGTCCTATTAATACAATATAGAATTTGAAATATTAAATATTAAATTTTAAAACTGACTCACAAAGAGCGCTCAATGTTTATTTTCATTAAATAGAGCAACATTTTTCGTACAATTGGAATTAAGATAATATTAGCTAATGACCATTTTCACCTTCAAGTTTTAAATATTTAATTTTCAAACTCCTCCCCTCTGATTCCGTCTATATAAATATCCCTCCTCCATCACTAAGTTACTATTTATTCTTGGTGACTATCAATAATATCTGCAGAACACTCAACATTTTCCCATACTCTTTCCTTCGTTTGTCCTAATATTGTTTATAGACCTTTTCTTTTTCTTTTTCTCATCTTTAAGTATCTCTATTGATTTATCCTTTATTATCCAGTACATATAAGCATTAAATTTCCACTACAATGGTTTATGATATAATAATAAGCAATTGGGTAATCTTTGGGTTAATTAAATATCATGTAATAACATTTTTTATGAAGTTTATATGAGTTCTCCTTAAATTTCGATGTATATGTCTACGTATGTGTGTATATGTCTATGTATGTGTATATGTATATATGTATATATTTATATGTATATGTTTGTATGTATGCGTTTGCTTATATATATATATATATATATATATATATATATATATATATATATATATATATATATATATATATATATATCCTATGTATATTTATTATGAATCATTCATTATATCCAGTCTTACGTAATCAGATTTTACTATTATCATAAGGCTTTCTAATTTTTACATACTATATATAATATTACATACTACATATATTCATATATTAACATACGTTAATACATGATTTTAATAAGTAGTATTAAAGGGTAACTTACCGATACATATTATATTATGGCTTTGAAGAAGTGATGTCTTGGAATACAAGGAAAATGAAAGTTGAAAACCAACTGTCCTTCCTAAATGTATTGATTTGCATCCGTTTCTGGATATCCATTATCAAGAATCATGTGCAGACAGTGTGGAAGGAAAGATTCTGTTGGTTACTTTCTCATGTTTGTGTCTTATTTGACACTTCAATCCCGCTAGTGACCTGCATACAAGTCCACATATTGGTTTATAATACCCTGCAATTTATACACAGATGTCCTCAAGGACACATGGCACAGTGGATAAAGGCGTTAGTTAGAGCTAGTGACCCAAAGTGTGTGAGTTCAATATCTGGTTAAGACAGTGGAGAACTTGGAGAGGTGAATTAACAGGAGATAACTGATAACTGACATCCATTAGACATGGCAAATAGAACTAGAACAGTCTACTACAGCGAGCGAAATAAAGAGTTCAGTTCGACATTCCAACCACCTGAAGAAGGTCGGAGCGTACAACGGCCGAAAAGTTGTGATAAATATGGCAACAAATAATGTAAGTAGTGTACATAACACGTCATCTCAGAAATATAGCCAGATAATATGGATATCTAGTGGAAATAATGGTTATACATTTGTACTTAACAAAAAATTTTATCTTATTTTCATTTTCATCTTTTAATTCGGTTTATCGGCGTTTGAGTTAAGGGTCATTTAAAATTTTTAAAGTTTTTTTTTCTAATTTAACTTAACTCTTTTATTACCTTTTGAAAATATTTTAGGCTAACATAGAGTTATATGAAGATACATGTTGGCTGGTATATGTATATATGTGCATGTATGTAGGTATCTGTGCGTATGTATGTATAGATGGCTGTACGGATAGGGATATTCTTAACGTGTACGGACGCATGTGTGTAGGCATGTATATTCAAATTCCCCCCAAATCTTTGAAACACTTCCATTAATTTAGAGTTTCTGATATATGGATAAATTTAAGGCACCAATAATTCTGAATTATCACCCTTTCATTTCACTAAGATTATTTATATAAATTAGTTTTTTTAATTTTCATTAATTTCTGTGGATTCCCGTTGAATAAAACTTTACCCATGTGACCATTAAGATGTAGGTTAGCTCATCGGATTCCCCACTCTCCCTCTGCCTATTCCTAACTCCATAATATAATACCCCACATACCTTCCTGTAACTATGGCTTCTTCTGTCACCTCTTTACCACTCTCCCCTCTGACGCCTCGCTCTCTTTCCTTCCCCAACTAACCAGACACCATAAACATAAATCCTGCTAATTTTAAATTTTAAAATTCGCAGGTGAAAATTGTTATTAACTAAAGGTATCTTAATTTCAATTATACGAATTATATATATATATATATATATATATATATATATATATATATATATATATATATATATATATATGTATGTATGTATGTATTATCCCTTACCGATAGCATGATTAACACCAACACTATATGTGCGATATATTATATTTATAATTATATAAATAGATAGATAGATATTTGGAGGTGATAAGAGAGATTAATTCATTTTATTTATGATACCCACTTACCCTCAGAGATCACAAGGCATTTTACTCAAATTCGATAGATTTATCTCGTCTCTCAAGATCGGATTTATATATGCGAAATGAGGAGTCGGGATATAAGTTTTGGAAATTTTCTTTATTTATTATTAAGTGTCTATTACTTAATACATAAATGTTATTTATCAAATCTACTTGCCTTGAAAACTCTATCATCCAGTAATTTTACTGCTCGACGGTTAGTTACTATAAATATATATATTGAAAAATATACTTTTAAGGAATGCTAAATTTATGGGTTAAAGTGTGAAATATCAGGGATAGAGCGTGTGTACACTGAGGTTAACACCCAATGGCGACAGTCTGATTTACGCTTAAATGCAATCTTCAGGCTATGATTGAGGAAAAGTATGAAACAAACTGTCTCAGCCGGGTGTTGAAAACAATGCCCACTAAATATATCTAATTCCATCAATATGAACATTATTTTAGTCTGGTGAAGTCCTTTAAAAGGACAAAAAGTGTTACCCACCATTATTTTGATATATAGAATTTATATACCATATTCACTTTCTACCGTAAGCGTCCAATCGCTGCTCAAATGTACGCTACATATCAGAGACTGTGTTGTGAAAATATTGTGTCGGTCGGCCATCGTCTGTTACGTCACGAGGACAAAACAAATAGACGTTCTCAGAAAGAAAGGAAAAGAAAGCAACCGAGAGAAAAGCAACTCGCCGACACATGCAGAAATAAATAAAAAAGTGAAGAAACAACGGAAGAAAGTGACATTGCACCGGAAGTAATCGTTGATGGATGTTATTGACTGGGGGTTAGGCCAAGGTCAGTCGAAAACATAGTGTGAGGCGATGATTGGTGCATCCGACCGACCAGAATTTTGAAAAACAGGTGACATTAGGCGCAGTTCGCATCCACACATTTCTTTAAGCACACAAAAATACTTGCGCGCTACTGTACTGTGATAGTGCGTGTCTATTCTCTAGACGATTGATGCGATTTTGCGTTTTAACAAAGATAGACAAATAAAAAAAAATTACAAATTTGCACAAATTAAAACTGGATACTTTAAATACACACGAACACTTAGAGTTATAAATATATATATATATATATATATATATATATATATATATATATATATATATATATATATATATATATATATATATATATAGGCTGCGTTGAAAAATTGTCGTCTAAATTACGCAAAAATGAAAATAACACTGACATCTCATTTTAACAGATATGTTTACCAAATTTGCAACAACCTGTCGGCTGGGGTTGTAGAATACGGCGACTACACCTCTGCATAGGAGTAAATTTAATTCATAAAAATTATAAATCAAAATTAAAAAAAACAAAAAAACAAGCGATGCCTTTCAGACTCGGATTCTGAAAAGGAAATTATTATGGACATACCAAGATTTTTTGGGTCGAATCCTTTGGGGAAACTCCTTTATCGAGACTGTTCCCTTTTTTTGATTGAGAAAGTATTGTCCAGTCGGATTAAACCTGTTGTGGATTCTGGGATGAAATCCGGTACCAATAAATAACAAATGCCAAGAATGAATATAGGAAAATAATGTATTAACGTAATAATACAAACTGGGAATGCAGGTTAGTAGTTCCAGGAATACGGATTAGTAGCAAAATATCGATACAGTCTTTGGTATTGAAGTATCGCTGTATGATTTCTTACTGAGTCTACGTGCTAGCTCACTGCGAATCTTGCTCGCTACGTTCGTTTTGTCTGTCTTTTACCTTCACCCTCTGTTGCTCTCGACGGTATTTATCAATCCACCCACGAGGATCGAATGTGGCACAAGGCTGTTTTAATGTGGGTATCCCCGAGCCCGTAGGCTCGGCCAAAAATATGGCCTTTCTGAACCCGCCTAGACGGGTTGAGGCCCTGTCAACCTCCTCGGACGAAACCTTGCCCTTCGGCAAAGCCTCGTCCGGGTTTCTCTCTGCTAATGCAGAGAGTTCGACAGTCACCGAGAGTCTGTTGCTCTCGTCGGTATTTATCAATCCACCCACAAGGATCGAATGTGGCACAAGGCCGTTTTAATGTGGGTATCCCCGAGCCCGTAGGCTCGGCCAAAAATATAGCCTTTTTGAACCCGCCTAGACGGGTTCAAGGCCTGTACCTCCCCGGACGAAACCTTGCCCTTCGGCAAAGCCTCGCCCGGGTTCCTCTCTGCTAATGCAGAGAGTTCGACAGTCGCCGAGAGTCTATTGCTCTCGTCTCTCGGGTCTTCACGTAGCAGTAGTATATGTATATACTAGGTGAGTCCATTTGCGTAAAAAGGGGAGGACCCCCTCAACAAATTCCAAAATTAGTTAGAAAGATGAGACGTCAATTTGGTGGTGGAGGTTGAAAACAAGAAACACGGTGAATCTATAATGAAAAGGGAGACTTTTCACAATATGAATATCAAAACCCTAACCCTCATACAAGACTGAATAATTCAAAGGGAGTTATTAGAAGTAAAGAGCTCTCTTGGCAAGCCAGGGTGTCTCTGATTTTGTTTTAGATGTCAAAGACTTGGACATCATAGGGATAGCTGTAGGAGTTGCTCTACATGCGCAAAATGTAGCCAAAAAAACATTGATCGTGCTGAAGAGGAGTGCCAGGATAAAATTAAATGTACAGCTTGCCAGGAAATCATTCCGCTTACTCTTGAACTTGTGATCACTGGAAAAAAACAAAAGGAGATCATAGAAGTGAAATATAAATGAAACATTTCTTTTACAGAAGCAAAAAAAAAGTATTTGAAATGTACATTAGGGACACTTCCTACTCAAGAATAGTGGATAAGACAGGTCCAAATAACTCCAATCAGACTGACACGTATAGCCACTTTATTGAGAGATTCTTGGACTCGGGGCCAAAGGATTGGCCCAATTTTCAAAAAAAAATCTGAAAGAACTATATTACAAAGCATTGGGTGAACCAGGAAAAGGTAACTGCCAATAAGAGTATAACATCATCTCAGACTCAGACCAATCCTCCCAAAAACATTAATCCATCTGCAGAACAAAGGCCACAGAGATCGCCTATGTGTCCATCAAAGTCCCTAAATATTAGATTAAGTGCATCACCAAAGAGAATGGAAACGACTAAACAAAAGCCGTAAATCCACAAAACCCAAGTCCCTACTTAAATTCGTGTTGATAAGTCGGAAGAGATGGAAGTGGAAAGCCAAAAACCACAAACGGCTAAAACCTCTAAACTAAAACAAATAAACTAATAAGCCATAAACACAAAAGAGTACAAGTATGTATAAAATAATGCAATTGAACTACCACGCAGTGAAGGCAAACATTAACGAGTTGCTTCTGTTGATAACAGACCTGATTCGAAGGATAATAAAATGAATATTAGCGAATACCAGCAATGCAATTATATAAATGACACTGGTCTTCGAACATCAAGTGCTACATCCATCCTAAACAGAAATGATGTTCAACAAAGTCAGATGAACTTAACAACAAATTTACAAGTGATTGCCGTAAAAGTAACGCTACACAGACCAATTAACATCGAATGAAGAAATAAATGAAACTGAATTCAAGAAATTATAAGGCAACCCTCTGCTCCCTTCATGTAACTAGAGGATTTTAATTGTCCCAGTACCTTATGTGGCTGTAAAGATACAAACCAGAAAGGAAAGTGTGTGTCATCTGTTATAAATAACGATTTGTGTATCTATAACAATAAATCCCCAAGTTATATATATATACATTCTCTGGCAGTTACTCTGCAATCGATTTATCTTTGTGCAATCCATCTATCTTTCTGTACTTTTGGACACACGTGGCACCGATCATGTTTCAACTGTTTTGCAAAATTCAGAGTAAAGTGACAAAAATCACCTTGGTTTAATGTTAAGTGTAAAAAAAGTTAAGCCCAAGTTAGATTATCCTTCTATGTTGACGGTTTCTTAATCATGTACAAATCTAGACATATGAACAATTTCAACAATGCTTAAATAAAATACAGAAATGGGCCACGGAAAATGGGTTTACATTTTCTAAGACAAAAACTAAATGTATAAATTTCTGCAAATTAAGAAAATTACATAATGACCCATGTTTGAAATTAGATGAAGCAGAAATTTCATTAGTGGAAAACCACAAGTTTCTAGTTCTAATTTTTGACAGAAAACTAACTTTCATCCCTCATCTGAAGTATTTGAAAATGAAATGCAGCTACAACTTTTGCATGTAGTGACTCATACTGAATGGTAAGTAGATCGGTATACTTTGATCAATCTGTATAGATCGCTACTTCGTTCCAAACTGGATTATGCTAGTTTTATATATGGGGCAACCAGAAATTCGTACATAAAAATCGTCAACACAATTTACCATCAAGGGCTAAGATTAGTTTTCGGGGCCTTTAGAACATCTCCGGTGGAAAGCTGATATACAGAACCCAGAGAAACCCCTCCATATCTATAGCGTATTAAACTGACATTGTAGTATTAGGTAAAAATTAAACCGTGCCCAACTAATCCAGCTTATAGTACTACATTTGACTCAAATTATTGCGATCAATTCTGTCAAACAGAAAATGCCATACAACTATATGGACTTAGAATGAAAACCATTGCTGAAAAATTAGGTACTTCATTATCAAATACACAAGAAACAACAGTATCCAGTATTCCACGATGGACGATTAAACATCCTGAAGTCATTTGGAGAAATGCATAATTTTCCAAAGAAAAAAAAAACCCTCTCACATTTCTAGTCAAATTCCAGGAAAACTTCAACGATTATACAATCATATTAACGGATAGATCAAAAAGTGGGGACAAAATAAGATTTGCAGCAGTAAGCCAAAAAATTACCAAAAAGAAACGCCTCCCAAAGGGAAGATCAATTGTCACAGTAGAAGCTTATGTAATTGAGTTAGCTCTAGACATCATCACCGAGAGCAAACTAAAGAACTCTCTTATTCTTTCAGACTCACTCTCCATCCTATCAGCTTTGATGGGGAACAAATCCAACAATCCAATGATTATTAAAATATTACAGAAAATCAATACAATGACAAGAAGATAAATATAATATTATGTTGCATCCCTAGCCACATTGAAATAAAAAGTAACTGGAGAGCAGACCTGACAGCCAAATCAACTTTGGATATGAATGTGGATACAGGGTTCAAGGTCTTATATACAGATTTTAAGGAGGAGATTAATACATATATTTAAAAAAAAATGGGACGATTACCCACATAATAAACTCTATGCTGAGATTAATTAATACATATTTCAGAAAGTCTCGAACAGAGGAAGTCGTAACGGCCCGCTTGCGCATCGGCCATACGAGAATGGCACATTCTTCCCTACTAAGGCAGTTCAACCGGTGTTCCAAGCATTTAAAACATCATTTCCATTTAACATATTTTGACAGAGTGTCCAGAACTAGCTATCTCAAGACATGTTGAGTCTGAGTCCCTGTGGGTAGATGAATGGAGGCCTAACATCACCATCACTAGTGATCACTTCGAACACCAGGATATTGACTGGATATTTGGATTTCATCGCTCTCGATACATCTTTTGGGGAAGCTAACGGTTGTTTTGTGTGTTCATCAATATATCCTGGCAGAAATTCTTCCCGTCCGAGAAAAACCAATGCATGTTGGGTTAGAGGGGTTTCTTGAGTTTGTTCAAAAGCTTCGTAGCGTGGTCCTTCTTCTTGTTCTTTATGGCCTGGGATAAAAATTAACCCTTCCTCAACTTGTATGAGAAATATCTTCAAGTGCTATCTTCCTGATAAGAAACTCAGAAACTCCTGTGTCCCAGGGTTAAGACCTGATGGAATAGGAGAGATCGTTTTCAACCATGGCCTGGATCTCACCAACAAATTCGGGAGTTCTTTTTTTATCAGAACGCTCAAAATGAGTTTTCCGAGATGCCGTACCTTCGTAATCAACATGAGACTCATTCGACTCTTTCCGAATCATCTGCACTGTCCTCAGATTGACATCTAAACACAATGAAGTATAGTATGCTCTTTTCAAATGTCTGGGGGAGTGAATTGCATCATGGTGCTCTTTTTCTTACAGACGGTGCCCAACTGACCCTACTATACTGTGCAGTCGACAAAATCAAAGCAAACAAAGCAAAAGCGCGAAATTAAAAATATAAAATGGTGATCGCAGCATGTATATATATGTGTATGTGTGTGTGCGCGTGCGCATGTATATATATATATATATATATATATATATATATATATATATATATATATCATAAAATAATAACAACAATAAACAAAAATATAAGAAAATAAGTGAATAATAAAGAAATTAACAAACTACGAATGCACACATAAACACAAGCAAATATAATAATAAACAACAAAAAAATAATTTATTAATCAATAATAAATAATGAGTAAAAATTGAAAAACAACACTATCAAATAGCTACAAATTATCGCGTCCAGATCCCCAATCATTCCCACTGAATATCCTATAGAATAATTTTAAACATAACCGTTACCGTCTATCAAATAACCGTTAGGATAATATAATAGATCTTGCTACCCATAATGCACCAGTATATATAATTGTCGTGCCAACACAAAACACACATCGCGTATTGACTTCAAGCTTAAAAGGGACTGTTACCACTCGATGTTGACCTGAGTATCCACTTATATATATATATATATATATATATATATATATATATATATATATATATATATATATATATATATATATATATGAAGAAATATAGTCTTAAGAAATATAGTCTATATTTATGGGATAAAGTGCTCAATATCAGAGATAGAGCGTGTATTAATATAAAAGTGAACATAGAAGTCAACACACAGACGACAGTCTATTTCATGCTAGAAGCAATCGTCAGGCCACCTAACGATTGCATCTAGCAATATATATATATATATATATATATATATATATATATATACATAGATAGATAGATAGATAGATAGATAGATAGATACGCTCAGTCCCTGATATGTAGCACATTAACCCATACATATAACATCCCTTACAACCATTTATTTATCGTATCATATTATAAATATAGTCAATATATGCTCACATACACACGCGCACATGCGTACTCAAACACACACACAAACACCCAGAAAAGAAAATATAACGTCGCATCTATGACTCGTGCATAAATTAATTTTTAACTTAATATAAAATGAAAAAATATATAGTCAGTTGCACAAGCCTCCTGATGAATGGACAGAGCGATTACTAAACAATTTTTTTACGAAATTCCGGGTGCTGAATATTATATTCAGTTTCTATTAATCGTACATATATATATATATATATATATATATATATATATATATATATATATATATATTATATATATATATATGTGTGTGTGTGTGTGTGTGTGTGTTTATATGTGGGGGGTATAGTACCGTGCACAAGTCTCTGGCGAATTAACTGTTAGCTTATAAGTGGACGTTTTGCATCTCGTTTCCAACAGATGAAAATTCTTTTGTCGTTTCCACATCTATTTATGATAATTTGTATCTGGTTTCTGAATGAGATATGAAAAATCCGAGACGCACTCCTCAGAAATGGCCATGGTAAAGGTCGCAGCCACCTTACATAAATCAACCCAAATAGAGTTTTAGAATAGTAATAACATGCCTGTATAGAAAATGTTCATGCTCATTTCAAAATGTTGTTGTACTTGTTAATATATTGTTTTTCTTTATTTATTTCAATAATTGTTTCAATATGCACAACTCTTTCATCAGCTTCAAAACTATGAAAATCTATTCACTTTCGCTGATCCCTAACACCCCTACATGGATTCATTTGGCACACTTTTTTTTTATTTCTGTCCACATTTACCAGGGCTCTTATATGGTCAGACTTTCAATACAGTGACACCATCGACAACCAGACTCTTCGATTACACGAGAT
>OZ010598.1:0-247500 GCA_963932145.1 Acanthosepion lycidas | reverse complement strand
TCTGAGAATTTTGAATGCATTCTAATGCATTTTAATTTTAAAATATCTTCGTAAATACAAATCATACAATCCTAATTTTTACAAAAAGCTGTTTTGGATGATAATGAGTCTCTTTATATATTTATTTTGTTGTAATTATTGTAGTTTCCTAGTATTAGCCGGATACACACACACACACAACTGCCCTTTATATATGTAGAGACAACTTCCCTAATTATATTGTCGAAGAACAAATAAGTCGTTCTATTAGAAATTTTAATATAAAGCAAATAGAACATAATATTTCCTCAAATAATCGAAAACATATTATTTTTATATCGCAATCAAATACATTATAATTATAGACAAAATGAAAATATCATAAAATTAATAAGTACTAATTCACCACAAATTTTGTAAAAAAAAATTAAATTAATTATATATTATACTAAAGTCAAAATATCCAATGTAATCATTCCTAATGACTCCTCCACACTAATTAACGTGTTGCTGAAAAACAATATTATATATAAATATAAATGTCCAAACTGAAAAAAATAATATATTTGTTAGTCACACCACAACTACGTTGTTTCGAATGTTGCGTTTACATTTGAATGATGCATCTAACATCTCTCAACATTTACAACATGCCTGTCCACATTGGCAATTTAGAAAAATTCGAAAATATATCTATATTTTTTCATGAAAATTATATACAGGAACTAAAAATTCTTGAAGCTATCTATATTAAAAAATTGAAACCAAACTTTAATAAGATTAATTCTGAATACTACACAAATGCTTTAAAATGTTTACAGTAGATAGTTTAAAATATCTAGGTTATAACTAATAGCTTTAAAAAATACTTAGAGATCACAAGAATTGACATAATCTATTTGTTTAAAAACCTATTTAGATAACTATGACGTCAATATATTTGTCTATACATATATATCATTTACTTTATTATACAATGTAAAAGTTTTTAGCGAAAACAGTAACATATCCTATTTTATGTGTAAAAGTGCACCATATCAGGGATAGAAATGAAATTCAAAAGTATATACAGAGGTCAAGACAGTGTGGCGAGCTGGGAGTGTATATATATATATATATATATATATATATATATATATATATATATATATATATATATATATATATATATATATTCCACTGAATATAAAAAGTAAAAATCAGGAATCACAAGCCGACTGTTAAAGAAAAGACAACGAATGAATTTCTCATTCAATCGACACACACACACACACACACACACACACACATATATATATATATATATATATATATATATATATATATATATATATATAGTCAACTTCCAGAGGTGACAACCTGTTTCAGCGAAATCTTCAGGCCAGAAGATTGCGTTTATGCATGAACTCTGTGTTCAGTTTTGTTTTCATACGCTCACATTCTATTTCTCTCCCTCTCCCCTCTCCCTTCTTCTCTTTCTCTCTCTCTCAATATATATATATATATATATATATATATATATATATATATATATATATATATATATAAATTGCGAATATATTGTTAATTTCATGTGTTCGTGCGTGTGTGTGTGAGAGAGAGAGTGTTTTAATATTATGTTTTAAACATTTATCAGTCCGAACATGTTCAATCGTAGTCACATTCTCTCTCTCTCTCTCTCTTTCTTTCTCTCTCTCTCTCTCGCTCTTTAATATATATATTAGTATTTGTATGTGCGTGTGTGCGTCTTCGCCTGTTTTTCAGTATAATCAAACTTAATCTATATGCATGTATAAAGCCCTCTTCCGGAAGATCTTTGCGTACTTGCCGTTTAATGCAGACTCTCAAAGAGGGTGTCGATGTTTTCAGCGCATACGCCTAAGAATGAAAGGAGATGAGTGGAGGCGAGAAACAAGCTCATGCGTGGGTGATGACAGGGCACAAAAGGAGACGAAGACATTGCACCCAGAAGCCTTTGCACATCTTCTCAAGTATTTATGAGCCAAAATTACAGCTCTAGCACCCCCAATCCTGCTCAACGAAACATTCAGGACTATCTATCTACCTATCTATCTGACACACTGTCTCTCATCACTTTCTCTTTTTATCTTTCTCTTCGTGTCTTTCATTCATAATCTGCATATATATATATATATATATATATATATATATATATATATATATATACATACTTACATAGTGGTGTGTGCGAGCGTGAGTGTGCGTGAATATATATGCATTCGGGCACACATTACACACACACATACACATATGTTGTGTACTTTCTGTGTATGTGTATACTTATGCACAAGTGTTGAAAATTTCTTTGCCAGGCTAAGGGAATCTTTCTCTGTTGACATTTTTAAGTGGGTCATATTTTACCCCGACACATCGTACGTTTCTATGTCATGTCAAACTCAGTTACTTTTAAATAATCTATACATGCACTTATATATTTTTTAAATTTTCATGTGTGTATATATATATATATGTGTGTGGGTATATGTGTTTTAGTGTAGGTCAATCCATATTCAGTACATATGGCTGGATTTCCCGTCGTATTCGACGTATGAGGGCCATAGGAACCGACAGTCAGACACCAGCACATATGATTTGATTATAATGGTGAAGGCTTTGTGCAGAACCAACCACACTTTTTGAAGGGCTGAATACAGAGACCTGGTGTACTACGTACTACAAGTTCCCCAAAGAAACCTCCGCACATTTTGAATTCAGAGTTGTCCATCCAAGGCTATAGAACCCAGTCAGTCCTTTTGTTTAACCATAGCTGGATGGAAAGAAGAACATTAATACCTTTCCCCAGGTTATTAGTACGTAGTAGATGAATGTAATGGATTCAACTGGAATTCGAACTCTGCACTCCGATTCCTAAATCTGAGCCGCTATACACTACTCCACCTTATACATATAAATCGTGGAGAGTAAGCTATATCCAGACACCTAATATATTAGGGTGTGAGTTATAGTTTCATGTATACAAGCTCAGAATAATAAATAGGTGAACCAAGTTTGCATTCCAGTTGAGTTTTGCATTCATTTACGCGCATATACTATTGTGAAAAGTATGAATCTATCTTTTCTCCTCCTACCTATGGGTTAAATATCAGGACAGTCTGGGTCTGATAGCCTTGGTTGGTAACCAGTATAACGCAGAAAGAAACGTCAGCCAAAGATTCTAAATAGCTTGGCGTCATCCATTACACCAACTTATATCCCGTAGGGGTCACCCATCTCGGTACTAACCAGGATCAAAATTACTTAACTTCGGTGAGCTTATGAGGAACATGTGGCACATTATACGCACCAGTTCTCTGTATTCGGTTCATCAGAAAAGTGGTGCTTCTGCACAAGCCTTCACCACTATAATAAATTCTTACTGTTGAGTTGTCTCGCTGTTCGGTTCTAAGAAGTGAGATAAAGGAGCCTCATATATCGGAAGCGTCCAGTACGCACAGACACACAGACACACACACACACACACACAGATATATATATATATATATATATATATATATATATATATATATATATATATATATATATATATATATACCTTGAGTTATTCAGCTAGAAAGAGAACAGGTTAAACTTGGTTTGTGTCAGCCCCGCTATGTCTTCCCAACTGAGAAATGGTGAGAGGAAAAATATCATTCAGGCCTTCAGTAATGATACCAACATCCATACGATAAATATATTCTTATTTTCCAACAGCGTTATAAAAACATCGAACAATTCCACTAAGATGTCTTTAATCATTTCTAAGATTCAACGGTTCAAAGTTTAATCTAACAACTGGATAATTTTGCTGTTACAACCGGTATATTCGGTTAGGCATCCGTCCGTCTCGGGAGACGATTGAGTAGCGATTATTATCATTTTTTTTAATTCTAGGCGATGGAGTTACATGACTGCACACAGCTTCGCCATCGACTAATCGCTGAACCTGTGTAACAGGATCAAGACGGCTGCCGAAAGTGGAAACGCAAGAGGCATGTACGCCGGCATCAAAATCGCCACCGGCCCTACTCCAATCAAGATGGCTCCGCTGAAGTTCAAGGCAGGAGAGGTCATTACAGACGAAGGCAAGCAGCTGGAGCGCTGGGTGGAGCACTACCTGGAGCTGTATGCAACCCAGAACGTGGTGACGGATGCCGCTCTGGATGCCTTGCCCATTCTCCCAGTCATGGAGGCGTTGGATGCCCCGCCCTCTGCGGAGGAACTCGGAAAAGCCATCGACTGTCCCTCCTGCTGGAGGTTCTGAAGAGTGACAAGCCAGTTCTGCTGCGGCATCTCCACGAGCTCCTGTGCCTGTGCTGGGAGAGGGGCCTCGGACCCCGGGTCATGCGAAATGCCAGCATTGTCACCCTCTATAAGAATAAAGGTGACCGCAGCAACTGCAATAACTACCGCGGTATTTCCCTCCTACGCATCGTCGGGGAAGTCTTTGCCCGCGTCCTCTTTCCACGCCTCCCGTGTGTACCCCAAGTCGCAGTGTGGCTTCAGGGCAGGTCGATCTACAGTGGACATGATCTTCTCGTTGCGCCAGCTGCAGGAGAAGTGACGTGAGCAGCAGAAACCACTGTATATCGCCTTTATTGACCTGACGAAAGCCTTCAACTTGGTCAGCAGAAGCGGACTCTTCAGCCTCCTGTTCCAGATGATGAAGTCCTTCCACAAGGACATGCACAGCACAGTCTGATACGACGGCGGGGCATCCGACGCTTTCCCTGTGAGCAGGGCTGCATCCTCACGCTGAAACTCTTTGGGATCATCTTCATGCTCCTCCAGTACGCCTTCTGCGCGCTAGGACCAAGGTCCGTGAGTTCTTCATTCGTTTGCGGACGACGCTGCGCTGACGTCCCACACGGAGGACGGTCTGCAAGAATTAGCCATCCGCCTGGCCCATGCCTGCAAGGAGTTCGGCTTAACCATCAGCCTCAAATGGACCAACATCCTGGCACAAGACACCGCCTCCTCCCCGGACTTTGCCATCAACGGAACGCACCTCGAGGTTGTGGACTCCTTTACCTACCTCAGGTCGATCATCTTCAGTTCCCTCTCCTTAGACACCGAGATCAGATCCAGGATAGGGAAAGCCGCCGCAGTCATGGCCAAGCGCGCCTGGAACAACAGCCAGCTGACGGAGAACACCAGGGTACAAGTCTACCGGGACTGCGTCTTCAGCACCCTTCTGTACGGCAGCGAGTCCTGGACAACTTAGGCCACTCAGGAGAAGAGGTTAAACACCTTTCATCTCCCCTGCCTCAGACCCTCTCCTGCACATTAAGTGGCAAGACTGGGTCACTAACACAGAGGTCCTCCAACGTGCCGGCATCTCCAGCCTGTTCACGCTGCTCTGCCAAAGACGTCTCCGCTTGAAGGATATCTGCAAACCAGTATATATATATATATATATATATATATATATATATATATATATATATATATATCTTTAAAAGCTCAGAGGGTAATCAAATAAAAGGTATATTTCTTGTGGGGCCTACTGCTACCCACGCCTGCCAACTGTGAAGCCGCATCCAGTCGTGATCTGATAATAAAAGACCTTATTCTTCGTACGGAATACGAAGGCAGGCGGTGGACCACGGTATCAGTATTTTTCAGGGAGCACTTGGTTGTATATCTATGTCAATTTGGTCAGATACTTAGTGCTTCTTGTGACGATCTGACCAGGGGATGGAGTTTCGAAATAATGATAGATCGGATGGCCTTTATCTCCATCCCCGACTGTCTGGATGTAGCGGGCCAGAAAATGCCAATTATTGTCACCGGGCGTAGACCAACATGATGGAAGTGTGGGCAGACTGGTCATCTTCCTGCACAGAGAAGAAGGCCTCTGAGATTCTAGCCCCTGTCGACCCAAATCCCCCTGCGACTTAGTCTGTTGCATCCGTCTCGCCTGTAATGGGCATGCCAGTGATCGGAACCGTTGTGGTTAAACCACTGGTTGGGTCTGTCTCTCAGTCCCCATTCCCCGAAAAGCCTTTTCCCGCCGCTAGTGCGGTTGCGGAGAAGGACGGGAGAGAATGGCAGGTCGTTGGCAGGGTCAAAGAGTATCTCCGGGCAGCGGGACCTCGTTCCACTGAAGTCCACACGGCCAAAGACACGCACAGCCACACTCCCTCTACCAGTCCTAAGGGAAACTCTTCGACCACCTACTCTGAAAAATTGCGCTAACAGCGCCTGAAATACGATCCCTCCTTCGAAAAGAATGAAAAAGTAGAAAAACCAAAAGAGTCCTTAAAGGAAAAACGGATTCAACCCGCAAGAAATCTTAGGCCATCTTCATCAGCTCCATCTTCACCATCCACAAAACAGCTCCCTATGTCTCCAACCCTAGTCCTGAAAATTATAACCCTGACCCCCTTCCAAATTGACTCCACTAAAGAAAAACTCTCCGTTCCAAATCTCCCTTAAAAAACCGCACTCCGACTATAATTCCCAATGTATCCCCTGTTAAAAACCCCAGAAATTCAACGCAGCCCTTCCGCAGACTCAGCAGAACTTACCAAAGAAAAAAAACTGAAGCAAAAGTTTCTATTTAATAAGAGGGAAGATGTCTGTCTGGTAGCTTAACATCAATCAAAGCTTTTTCACAATCCAGGAAAGTAATGGGCCTTAGAATACTCTTGAATATGAAAAAAATAAAAGATTTGGACATCGAAAATCAAAACAAATTTCACAATGCCCAAAGAATTTTGACTGTCGTGAGTGCTGGACAGGGGTCGGAAGGCGTATGGGCTATGTTATGCGAAGCCAATAGCACTTTCGACCTCTACCCTCCAATGGCTTTCTTTGATAATGAAAATGAAAAAAACTAAATCCATTCTGTTCAGGGAGGCTCCCGCTTTTTGTTCACTCCTCCCTGTAAAGAGCAATTAAATTAACCTTCCGCTTGAATATTGATGGCCTCTTCCCTGGTGGCACTATCAGAACTGAAATGGGTACTGTCTCAATGTCAGTACCCATCTCAGTTCGGTTCTAAGAACCCCGGCCATGTTCAGTGCAGGAGAGCAATCCTAATCGATTTCATTATGTCTCTCTGGTTAACAAGTATGAATGCTCGAGGCCTGATATCGGAGTTTCCCAGGGCGAAGCTCTCTCGTGACCTTCAGCGTCTCGTGGTGAATGTTTGTTGCGTACAGGAGACCCGGTATTTTATGACTATGAGGGTATTCTGTCTGGAGGGTTCTCCCATTATTCAGCATGTTTTGATGGTCGTTCGAGAGGTGTCTCTGGGCTGGTGAGCAAGTCTTTGAAGGCTGCGTGTACTCTTGTCCGGAGAGCAACCTTTGCGCGTTGGATGTTACCATAAATGATAAGGCTCTTCGTCTCATTTGGGTTTTATGCTCCCAATGAACATTCTGAGCGGCCTGCTTTGTTTCGGCAGATCGAGCCTTTTTTGACGACATCTCGTCGGGTAGTTTTAGTGGGGGATTGAAATGCCGTCCTTTACTACAACATAGACCGTATAGGGCCATATTCGGGTACAAACCGGGACGTTCAAACATTTCGGGACTTTATCGATAAGTTCGATCTTGTCGATAAGTATCGTAATGAGCACCCCCTGGAGGTAGTATGGATTTGGATAAATAGTGACGGCTCGGCTGCTAGGGTGCTTCCTAGTTACCTCGACCGTGTCTTAGGTAGAAGAGTCGATGGAGGTCTTTTAGGGTGTCAAAGTTTCCATTACATAGTTTATTCGGAACATAGGCTTGTCCGAGTTCTTATAATCTTAGATAAGCCTAAGGTTAGGATGGCTGGATAATGGAAATTAAACTGCTCATTAGTTGGTGAGCAGGATTTCCGGGACCAGCTGCTATTAATGATACAGAGGGAACTGAAGGGAGCTGTGGTTGGGAATGCTTGGTGGGATAAATTAAAATCTAAAATTAGAACGTTTACTGCTGATTTTAGTCGTCAACTCAATCTAGATAGATTAGCGGTGCAAACGGCTTGTGAGCAAAAGCTAGATAAAGCATTTAAACCCCGTGATAATGGAAAAATAGCCTTAGCTAAGGCAGAGTTAGCCTACTTGCTTATCAAGAAGGATCAAGCTCTGGTAGTTAGGGCTAGGTTAAAAAGAATACCTTCTGGGGTGACGAATATGGCCGCTGAATTGCGTGAAGAGGAGTCTCGGAATGCGTCTCGAAATGCGTCTCGGCAACATATCGCGTGCATCACATTGCCGGATAAGTAGACTGTGGCAACAAATGCAGGCATATGTGAGGTTTTTCGTGATTACATTCAGGAACTTTTCACCAGGGAGCCCGGTCTAGGCCTGCTCAGTTCGACATCTATTTAGCCGACTTTTCCCGCCCTGAGGCAGCTGAAGCGGATGGATGCAAGGGTCCCATCACAGAGTCGGAAATCTGGGAAGCGCTGAAGCAGGTTGGCCTGGATAAATCTCTGGGATTAGATGGTGTTCCCTACGAAGTTTACTTACTTTATTTTGACTGTATCCCGTTTTTGTTCCTTTGCTGGAACTGATTTACAACTGGATGAAGCAGGGGTTTATACATCAACGCTTCATCAGGGGTGTGATCAATTTGCTGCGCTAGGAGAAGAACGGTGGAGAGGGTTTAGGTAACTTTCGCCCTTTAAGTATGTTAAATACAAGATTTTGCCAAAGATCTTAGCCAACCGTTTGCAGGCTGTCCTGTCTAGTCTGATTGGCTCCAAGCAGACTTGTGCTGTGAAGGGCAGGACTATTCAGGAGAACCTTCATATGGTCCGTTTGATCATCGAGCAAGTCGACAGTGAAGCCGAGCTGATCTATTTAGAGCAGTACAAGGCCTTCGATAGTGAATGGGGTACGATCGGAACCTTTCGTATTGTCTCGTTCCATTCGTCAAGGTTGTCCGCTTTCACGTATGCTTTACGTTGTCGCGTTAGAACCTTTCCTTACCAAGTTAAAAGCGAATCCGGTCCTACGCGGAATTTCTCTACCTGGTTCTACCACCTCGGTCAGGTATTCTGACTATATGACGATGTTTCGATTCTTGTGTCAGGCAGGGCCGAGATTGAAGAAGTCAGCAAATAAATCAGTAGGTATGAGATGGTGACTGGAGCCAAGACCAACCGCGATAAGTCTGTTGGCTTGCGGTTGGGTGTGTGGAAGGGAGTCTCTTCCCGGACTTTACCTCTGGACAGATGCTCCGATCAAGATACTTGGCGTCTGGTTCGGACCAGACATCCAGTTGGAAATGAATTGGTTGGAGGTACGAGGGAAGGCCGAGATTGCATTTAATTTTTAGTCTCGTAGGAAGCTTTCCTTAAAGGGGAGGGCCGTAGTATGTGTTTCGCACATTTACCCGATTCGCTTTTACCGACTCTCTGAACTTCCTCTTCCGTCTGCCACACTAATTTCATTAGTAGGGCTCTTTTTCTCCTTCTTGTGGAGATATCTGTTGCCTCCACCATTCTTTAGGCGGTCTGGGTCTGTCGAGCATTGAGATTCGTCAATATATTCTACGCATCGCGTTCCTAGATCGAATGTGTCGCAATTCGGACGAGGAGGGCGCCTTCTGGAAGGAAGACGCTCGTAAGAACTTCCCTTCCACAAGAAGTGTGCACTCGTGCGAGGAGAAGGCCAGCCGTTTACACCGAGCCGAGTGCTCCTTCTATCGTGACTTGTTCAGCGGGTTTGAAGAAATCTCCAAACTACTGTGGTGATGAGGTCGAGACCCTGGATCACGCCTTCTTTCATTGCAGGGTCGTAGCGCCATTATGCAAGTTTGTTGAAGGCCTCATGGTTTGCATGCTGCGTGGAAAGTTCTTTGTCCTTGAGGCCAGTTTTGTTTGTAGCAATGTGGTGCCGCCGATGATGAAGGCTGAACACTATGTGTTCTTGTGTTTATAAGGTGTTATCAGAGTCGTGATTTGGACGACGCGTCAGAGGGGATTCTATGGAGGCGAGAAGTTCACTTCTTCCCAACTGATCTTGTTCTTTAAGCATCAGCTTAAAGTCAAGATTAGGACAGAAAAGCGGCGACTTACTTCATCAAAATTTGGCAAAAAGTGGGGAAATGTGCGTTTGTGTCGAGTAAAAGGGGCTGATTTGGAGTGATATTTTGATGCCGGTTAGGCATCAGAATATTGTTCTTGCATTGAATTTAGGCTAACTCTGCCCAGATTTAAGTTAGTTTATGTTTTTGACATTTGTCCTTATTTTTTCTTTCTTTAGATTAACTTAGCTAGAGGATGTTTGCTCATTGGTTCCTTTTTCTTTCTATCCCTTATTTCTTTGGTTTAACTCCCAATCCCATTCCTCGTTAGGTTTGAAGGGACGTCAGTTCTCTGGTGTGTGTGGGACGCGTTTTATTTCGTATGTGTTTTTTCGTATTTGTTGTTGTGCCTAAATGAGTGCATATTTTGAGTGAGTGATTGGATGTTTGAATGTTTTTATTTTATTAAAGTCATGCTTTAATTTCGCCCAGTTAACTGATGTTTCTGCCACCTTTAAAGACTGTGGGGGTTTTCTTACTAACATTATTTTGTTTAGTTTCTTGTAAATGTTTTGTACATCTTTGTAAATAAACATTTGGGGCAAATTTTTAAATTTGTTGTTTTATCCCCCACAGACAATTATTTGTAAATATTGGGGTCTAGTTAGGACTTTCATAGAGACAATGTAGTATTATGGTGGCTGTAGTAAGAAAAGTAAGTATGAAAGCGTTGTTTTGCTGTAAGGAATATTGTTGTCTGTTTGATGTCAGTGTTTGTGGCTAGCTAAGTTTAAACTTAAGACAGATGAAGACCGCCCCTTTTCTCCATCCCCCTTTTTTGGCCTTGTGCGACATTTTGTATATTTTACAAATAAATATTGGTCTGACGCTTACGTCTAGCATAAAACAGCCTGTCGCCTCTTAGTGTTGACTTCAACGTTCACTTATATATATATATATATATATATATATATATATATATATATATATATATATATATATATATAGAGAGAGAGAGAGAGAGAGAGAGAGAGAGAGAGAGAGAGAGTTGACTGCTGTCCTCATATTCACGATCTTTCGGCCGTTGTATGCTCCTCAAGGTCAAACGGCCCAGTTCATAAAAGTGTTGGTTGAAGTAATCCATTAACTATGACACAAGAAATTGTGAGTTCAGTACCTGGCCACAGCACTGGTGAACAAAACTTGCAAAGTTGAGTTACTAAAGGGAATTAACTGAAACATCTAGAAGAGGCGTGCCATATGGAACTAGAACAATCTACCCCCAGTCGACGAAATAAAGTGTTCGATTAGAAATTCCAACATATATCACCTAAAGAAGTCGGAGTGTGTAACGGAAAAAACTCTGTGAATATGACAATAAACAATGGTCCGAACAATGTAAATAGTGTAAGTAAATATTCAGATGAAAATTATATATGGTTATATAGAAGGATACTCATGATAACATGGACCAAACATCTGTGCAACGTCGTGTTTTATAAGAAAAAGGAAACTTATATGGTTAAGATCAGGAAGAGGCATTTGAAATTTCTGGAGCATGCAATAAGTAAATGATTGCTTGGAGAATCTGATACTCACGGGACAAATTGAGGGAAAGAGAGACAAAGGAAAACAGCGCATGACATACATGATGGGCTTGAGTAAATTGATAGCGAAACACGGTTTAGGAGAAATAGCAAAAAGACAAAATTTACTAAGAGCTAAAAGTTAGAGGAAGTTATGGAGGACCATAATCGACTAAGTTCTGAGGGGGAACCGCATATAAAGAAGATGATCTGGTTACGAAATTAATGATCCATTCTCGTAATCAATATCTATAGTAAAAGAGTTGACTATATGGATGAGATATTACTTTTGTAGACAGGGACTGGTGCATCAACCTCAGCCACGCCTGATTGTAAGTTGGACGAGTGATGCAGCATAATATTGCCATATACGCTTTTGCCACAACAGACAAAGCTTCATGATTTTCAATGAAATGGAAATATATAGAATAGTATTTCTCGACTGAAAGTGTATTTAGCACTTCCCAAAGTCAAAACACTTGAACCCTTTGACGGTAGCATCCGCTTCTGAAATTGTCAACTTTCATTAAAATTTTACAACTGAAAAACGAGTATGAACTCAAAACGAAGTTTTGCTGCCGTGTTTATTTGCATTTTTTCTTTCTCTTTTTCAATGCTTCTCCCATTTCCGTTTGTGTCTATAACTCTTAACTTCCTTTTTTTATAGCTCTCGACTTCCTTTCTTTCCTTTCAGTTGTTTCTTACCATTTTGATAGTTGTACTTTCATTCAGTTAGAAATTTCCTATCTTTATCGAAGTTCCTACATTTTTTTATTTTTTTTTATTTCATTTTATTGTCTTTGATTTTTTTTCTTTTATATTTTTAAATACAAAATTCGTTATTTTTTCTCTTTAGATTTCCCCGGCTTTTTATTACTTTTTATTTTGACTTCTCTCATTATTGCTTCTGTTTCTTTTCTCCCATGATTCCTTCTTTCTTTTCTTTTTCTTTTTCCTTGCTCACTTCGGTTTGTTCTTATTACATTCCTCTTTCTATTTGTCTCCTTCTTTTTTCTGTCTCTTTATTGTTTCTCTCACATTTTATACATTCATTTCTTTTCTGTTGCTTCTATTGCTTCTTTCTTTTTTCATTTCGATTATATTTCATATTTCATATTCTGTTGCTAATTTTCTTTCTTTCTTCCGTGTTTCTTTCATTCTTTCTTAACAATTACCAAGTTTATTTTATCCCATGTTTTCTCATTTTCCTTCATTTTGACACCTACATGACATTGTTAAATTATTTTCTTTATTTTCATTCATTTCTTGTCGCTTGCCTTTTAACTCTATCATTACTGTTACTTCTCTTCATTTCTTTCTTTCTTTATTTGCAGTAAGCAGAGTTATGCGTGTGGTGTAATTGATAATGCCATGGAATAGAAAATGAGATGGTTATATTCCAATTCTAATCTGGTTCGTTATATTCAGATACGTGAAAAATACTCTTGGGAAAGGCATGAATTTACCTCTTCCCCCCACAGGCATGGGTTAATTAGCAGTAATTCCTTATTATCTCTAAAAGATTCTTACAATCTAAAAATATTATCTGACTCTAAATAACCTGCAAAATGTCGATAAGCCGTAGAAAACAAATCAATCATTCACTATTTCTTTCTTTTTTTCTTTCTTTTCTTTCTCTCTTTCCTTCTCTCTTTCTCAACAATTTCCTTTCTGTATATCACTACATAACCTAATCTATCTATCTATCTATCTATCTATCTATCTATCTATCTATCTATTCCCTGTCTATATATCATACCGATATCTATCTCCGAGGACATCACATTCACTGTGTTCGAATCTCCCTCTCTCTCTCTCTCTCTCTCTCTCTTTCTCTCTCATATATATATATATATATATATATATATATATATATATATATATATATACATATATATATATATCACTCCGTTCATATCTATGCATCTGTTCGTATCTATCTGTTTTTTGTGCTTGATTCTGCACCGGATGACCGCTGAACTTGCCCAGTGCACCAAGAATGGAGACAGCTCTATGGTCAAAGTGAACACCCACAACGTCTGCCCACCCATAGATCTCATGTCATATCTATTATTTCGCACCCAACGTTGCTTTTTTATACTTCCTCTCTGCACTCGATTTTTATTTGTTTCCTTCGCACATGTCTCTTTTCTTCCTTCCCAACATTCTGCCAAAATTTCTTCATGTTTTCCGCGCGATCTTTTTTTTCTTTCCATCTTTTTACTCATATTATTTCTCATAAGAATTTATTTATGACTTCTGTAGTCCCGTTTTTTTCATTTCTTCCCTTACTTTTATTTTTGTATAATTTTCATCTTTTCCCAGGTTCTCTTACCAATTTTATTGTCGCTGATTTGCTTGCAAACATGATTTATTCATTCATAGTTTCGTCTTTACTTCCTTTTTCTATCTTTGCCTTACTCGCTTTATATATATATATATATATATATATATATATATATATATATATATATATATATTATTATTATTATTATTACTATTATTATTATTATTATTATTATTATAAAAATTATATTATTATTATTATTATTATTATTATTATTATTATTATTATTATTATTATTATTATTATTATTATTATTATATACAGTACAACTCCTCAAACCGAACATCTAGATGTTCGGTATTGAGGATACTGTTCGAATTCTAGAAAGAAAAGGCTGCTTACAATTTACATTAAGTTTTAGAGCTTAGGATACACAAGGTAGCTTGTAACGTCAATTCTTTTTTTTTTTTTTTTAGTGTAGATTTAAATGTACAAAATTATTGACAACCAATAGTAATGAAAAAGTTTGTGCTAAACTAGTATTATAAATTTGTGAAAAACTAAAACACTTTATGAAATGTTTAAAATGTATGAAAGTTATAAATTTATCATTCGTCCATTGTCAGATATTCCTGAATTTAGCCGCGGTTTTCATTTACATTCAAGGCATTTGTTTCTATGGCGCTTTTGACGCGAGTACGACATTCTTTCACTTTACGTTTATATAGTTTCTTTTTGATAATTTAATTTTGTAATGCGCATGTCTGAATACCCCAGTGGTCATTGAAACAAGGATTTTGCTCAGTGAATTTGAGAAGTGTTTCAATAGACTTCTCTACTTTTCCTTTGGTCGTCTAATATAGAATCACTACTACTGCAGCTATCACAATTAACACTATCTTATGAGTATCATCTTTTATTCCTGCTTCTCGATCGACCCATACTGAAACATCTAAGCATCAAGGGATTGAAGATTTTTGTGTTCAGTAGGAAGCTGGCAAGTTTCAATAATTTTCTGCACCTCTGGTTCTTTTCCTAAACAATTTGTTTCACTTTTGTTAACATTACTTTTTGCAATACTATCTCTACCTCGGCACAGGTTTTTCCATGCTCTTCTTAAAGTGTCAGCTTTCACCCCATGCCATGATTGTGCTAGTAAAAACATGGCATCTTTGACGGTAAAACTTTTCTGATAATTTTGTAGGCTAACATTGGAATTCATCAGCTACATCATGAAATGATTTTTGTAGAAACATTTCATATTCCAAATGACAACTTGATTCATTGGTTGGATCAACGATGTAACGTTTGGCGGTAAATAGCACGCAAAAATATTTCTACAAGTTGACACTAATTTATATTCATGTGGACGGGCATTGCAATTTTCTAAAAGAAGTAAGCGTGTTGAATTTGGTCTGCCTAATTCAAGAAAGCGGAATTAAACGATGTGCTTCAGGACGCTATCAAAATTATAAACTTTATTAAAAGGCTTCTCCTTAACGGCCATTTATTTTCAGATCTCTGTAACAATAGAATACAAAAACTAGGCTGTCATGTAGGCAAAGTCTAAACAGATTATTGCTAGTAAAAGACGAAATTTTTTAACCGACCAAAAATCTGATCTTGCTGCTCATTTTCAAAATGACTTACGACTTTCAAATTTATGCGATTTGTCAGATATTTTTGAGAAACTAAACGATCTCAACCTTACTGCTTTTATTTCCTTGAAGAGACAAGCGGCATATTTACTTCGAATGATAAAATTCGGCGTTTTATTAAAAAGATCAACATTTGGAAGAAAAGGTTGAAAAAGGATTCATTCGAAACGTTTCCGGTTATCGAGGATTTTATAATTTGAAAAGAAAAATTGTAGAAATGTAAATTCAACAATTATTATAGACCACTTGAATACCCTAGAAACACATTTTCGTAAATATTTCATATCGAATTTTAATTTCAAAAAGCTATCTTGTTTTCAGAAACAATTTTCAGTTGACACAGGTGATATTAATCACTTGCTATATAAAGCCCAAGAGGAATTCGCTGAGCTATCGAGAGACTCAAACTTGAAACTTAAATTTACAAATAAATATTTGACTGAATTCTGGATAGAACCTAATGCTGAATTTCCCACAATTTCTGAAATAGCATCATATGTTCTTTAGTCATTTAGCACCACATATCTATTGAAACGACGTTTTCAGCTCTAAGCCTTATTAAAACCAAATGTTGTTTTTATTTTGGTTTATTTTTTTTTTTTACTTTGTTGTACTTTTGTAATTGAAACATTTACTTGGATTTATTTTTGTACTTGAAAAAAATCCTAAAACTACTTTTATTTTGACAAATAATATAACTACAGTTTTATATGTATATTTTTCATCAAAAAATAAGGATTTATTTTTATGTTTTATTTCATATTTAATACCTGGGGTCGCGAAGAATATTGTGACGAAAAATGGGATCATGAATGAAAACAGTTTAAGAAGTGCTGTTCTAGACAAATACCGTTGAGGTATATTACAATTAAATGCCCATAAGTTATGTTTTTATAATTGCAATTTACTTTCTGATAACTTGATCCATAGTGTCAGCAGTGTTGGTGTAATCCTGTAATCCGGCTTCTTGAAGGCAAGGTTGCTTGTTAAAACACACGTTTATTCTGAAAGTATAAAATTATATGCAAAATATCTGTAATTGAAGCCATAAAATTGCGTACAAGGTATTAGATTGATGCAAAAATAATGTCGTTTTTGCATTTAAAAAATACGTCAAAAACGACATTATTTTTGCACCAACCTAATATTTAGGTGTCGGCATTAAATAAGCCATAAAGGTATTGATATACCGCTAACCATAAATTGATATATAGTGAGATAATATTTTCTTGTTCAGTGTGCCGTATCCTTTAATATCCTTGAGGATCACTGTTCTCCAAAACTTCCACTCCTTTGTAGCTCTTTGTAATGTTTGCCTTTTCGCCATTTCTCATGTTCGCTGTTCTCCCATCCACTTAATTGAGCTCGTTACTCCATGATCCTCTCTGTCCATCTTACCGCCAATTTATCCTCTTTCCTCATTATCTGTCCAAGAAATTTCAACTGTCTCTTTGTGATTCTAATTAAAAGTATCTTTTTGTTTTCATTTTCATTAAAACTTCTTCGTTTCTTACATGCTCTGTCTATATTATTCTCAGAATCCTTCTTTATATCAACATTTCTATTTCTACAAGAAGTCGACTGTACTCAGGATCAGCGTATCTATGTGAACTATCCTTATTTACATAGTATGTGCTTCGTCAGAGCTACATACACTTTTGAATTCAGAGTTTTCCTTTTCCTAGATCGGTTGCCATCCAAGTTTGTAGAACCCAGAACTGTTTTACTGGGATGGGGAGAAGAAATGGATTCATACCTTTCCCAAGAGTATTAGCACGTAAATGAATACAATGAACTCGACTGGAATTCGAACTCCCTTCTCTGATTCCAGAGTCTGAGCCGCAACATTACTCTACCTTGCTTCTAGTCTCCCCTTTTCTTTGTGGAAATTTTCCAGCATTCGCTGCCATATGGGCTGGCCGATATTACACAGCCACACAGGATGACTGATTATATTTATTTCTCATAAGATTTTCCTATTTCTTAAAGCTTTCCTTAGCTTTTGGAAAGCATCTTCGCTATTCCAAAAACACCTTCAGTTTGGGGTTTTAAATTTTCCGTTATTTGTTAAAACACTTTCCAGATATATGAACTTCTGAACTTGCTTTATTTTGGCATTTACAGTTCGTAACTTGCATTTTAGAATCTTCCTTTTATTATTTAAGTTGTTTAGATGTTCCTGAAGTTTCCTTTCTGCCATCAACACGGTACCACCAGAATATTATATATTATTAAAATTGTACCTACCAAAAAATAAATACTGGTAGGATCCCTCTTCCAAATTGACTTGATGTAAAGTGGGAATACTAAGTGCTGTAAGCTTGGATATGCCGGTGGTGGTGTATAAAGGCTCGGAATTGGAAATCAGGGAACAGTTGTTTTTTTTATATCCACTTACCCGCAAATAACCTTGGAAAATTTTACCTGTAAACCATTATTATCTCCATAAAATTCATACAATCTAAAATATTTTCTGGCTGTAAATCACCTGCAATTGGGTTGATAAGCCGTAAAAAACAAATCAGTCAAATAAATAAATAAATCGATTTAAAGTTTGAACAATTTAGGAAGAATTTACTTGCATATTTAGGAAAGCTTAAAATGTTGAAAAATAAAGGTTATATATTGGGTTGGTCAGTAAGTTCGTTCGTTTATTAAGTAGAAAATTTAATTAATAAACAGAACTTTTTAGCCAACTCTTTATTTTATTTTGATTGATTGGTTATTGTAAGTGCTGTATGTAATTCTTATTGACTAATTTTTTTTTAGAGTTTTCATTGAAAGACTCACATTATAAAAAAGAAAGTCAAAATCAGATAACTGTCATTTTACTGCAACTGATATTTCTAGTATATATGCACATGCTACTGTGTCGAAATCGTGTACGAGTGAGAGAGTAGGAGCGATATTTCCTTAAAAGAAATATTTCTAGGCCATCAATGGGTGAACATGGTTGCTGCAGACTCTTTCGTTTTGACGTAAGGGGGAGTGGAAACAGCGGAAACATTCCTAGTTAAAAGAGGAAAAAATCAAAGCGAATTCAGAAGGCATTTCAACGCACATTGCATCAGCGGGTAAAAACAACAGTTGGCGTTAAAACGTCAACAAATGGATTTTTAATGCACTCTCTACGTGCGGAGGAAACAAAATGGGGAAGAAAGATGGAAGGACATTAATAATATATGTAATCAATAATAATAGTAATTATTATTATTATTATTATTATTATTATTATTATTATTATTATTATTATTATTATTATTACTATTATTATTATTATAAATGATCTGGTGCGACACCAAACATGACTCTCATGGCTTCCGATCTAAATTGATTAGAGGTGTTAAAATATAGATGTATGGTCTTGGTGGTGTAAGATGCACTCCAGTAAACATCCTGTTCAGTACCACAGATACGTTTTTCAATTATCTGACCATAACTAGTTAAACAAGTCTCCATGGTTTTGACGAACTGCGCATCTCTGATCCTGAGATAGTGTGGAAGCATGGCATCGAAAATTTGAAGGATGAGACAAACAAATCAATTCGGAAGTTATGTTTATACATTTGGGTGGACTCCCGATTGGGGGCCATCAGTGTGGATTAGGCTACTCAATCTGAAGGTATTTCTAACAGGATCCCACTTTCAAAGTAATGTGTTTCTTTTAACAAATACGTTGAAGAAGAAGAAGAAGAAGAAGAAGAAGAAGAAGAAGAAGAAGAAGAAGAAGAAGAAGAAGAAGAAGATCCAGTAGCTGCAAGATTTCCGTAAAAGTTAGACCTGAAAGCGCCGTGCGTTCGTCAATAGGAATAATATTCTCCTCCATGGCGAACCAAAGCATCAAATGCTCGTAAATCTCATGCCACGAAAGCGTTGGGCTCCCAAGAGCCACCTAAAAGCCAGATGTAAAAATTCGTCAAAAAATTTTTCACATCAAAACCTGAAGAATTATATTCAAAAGGGTATCGAAGAGTTGTTGTCTGATAAATGGCAACAAGTCATTGCAAATAATGGTGAAGATATAAGTGAATAAAATGTATTTGTGCTTTATTTATTCAAGAATATTGTTGATAAGTAAAAACGGAAAATATGTATTACTTAAGTTCATAGATTTATCAAATTTTTATATTTCTACATATAAGAATCTTTTTGATGTCATTAACACTTGCATTATTTCCCGGCACGTGACACACTAATTTGCGTATCAGTGATCCCTTCTTCCCACACAACGTAAAAAGGATGCTTTTGGTTAACTTATGTTTATATTTTTTTAGTTTTGGATTCATTTATTTATTATATATTTTAATTATAATGAGGTTGTGATTTTAACCGTTTTCTTTTTATTTTCTAACATTTTTATAGTCATGTATGTTGGTTTGGAAAAGGAGTAATTTTTTCAGTAACGAGGGTACATCTTATATACGATCTATCGGTAAAGATGCTGAAAAATGGCTGCTTCTTTATTGGATTAAGAAGTTTCTGACTCTTCCTAACATCTCCTGTCTTTACAAGAGTCATATCAGAATTAGATGGAATAGTGCTGGCACACCTTGGCTGGAGCTGCCTATTCTTCACTGTCCAGTCTTGATAAAGTTCAAAAGTGTTTACTCATCCTTGTGGGCGATGAATTGTTTTTCACTTTACAACCACTTTCTCAAAGGCGAAACGTTAATGTTTTTTCTCTAATCTATCGTTATTTTTATACATTCCTTAGTTCCACCAGTTCACATCTTCAACTCTAAAAATCGTCATGTCATGTACACAGGATCGATTCATCCTCATTATCTTCGTATTCCATAGGTAAGAAGGAAGTTTCACCCAGAGAGCTTCTTCCCCAGAACGCTTACCTTGGCACTGTATTCTCAATTCAGTTTGAGTTAAGATCTAAATTCAGATCCGCAAATTCAGATTCAGTATGGAAAGAAAGAAATATTTATAATGAAAATAAACGAATGAACAGGCGAACAAAGAAAGAAAAAAAGAAAGAAAGAATAGAAACCGATAAAGAAAATTGATCCGAGGGAAGAAGAAAAAAGGAAGAAAAGAAAACTCAAAAAGAAAAGTGAATCAAGAAAGAAGACGAAAGAAAAAGAAAGAAAGAAAGAAACTGAAAAGAAAAAAGAAAAAGAAACAGAGAAAACCTGAAAGAAAAGAAACTCCTAAATGTAACCGAAAAAGAGAGAAAGAAAGAAAGAAAGAAAGAAAGAAAGAAAGAAAGAATAGAAACCGATAAAGAAAATTGATCCTAGGGAAGAAAAAAAAGGAAGAAAAGAAAACTAAAAAAGAAAACTAAAAAAGAAAAGTAAATCAAGAAAGAAGACGAAAGAAAAGAAAGAAAGAAAGAAAGAAAGGTAAACTGTGAATTAAAGAAAGAAAAAGGTAAAAGAAAAGAGAAAGAAAACATAGAAAAGTAATCCGACAAAGAAAAGTGAATCGATAAAGAAATAAAGAAAGGAAAAAAAGAAAGATTAAAAAACCAAGAAAGAAAAAAGAACTAAAGAAAGAAAAAGAAAGAAATAGAAACCGAGAAAGAAAATCAGAACTAAAAAAGGAAAGAAAAAGAAAACAGAAAGAATGTTAAGTGAAAAATATTAATGTCGAAATAGAGAAATGGAAAGAAATGTAGAAATGCTAAAAATAAATAAAAACCCAGAAAAGAAATTCGGAAAGCTTAAAAAAAAATAAGCAAAATAAATAAAAAACAATTAGGAACAAAATTTTGTTGTGTGCACCAAAGTGTAGATGCCGCCATTTTCCCACTGAACGGTATTTGCCTGAGTGCAAATTCTTGAGGTCACCACCAAAACGTCCCATTTCCTCTGCTGCAGTTAAGCGACTCCGCATTCTTGCACCGGGAGAACGTCTTTGAAGTATTCAGATCCAAACCGTCGATCGCTCTCCAAGCATTCGCAGAGTATTTCTTTTATCGCCTTCAAGCAGATTCGCTAGACACGCGCCAGTTTGGACAAAACGTAAGCAATAATGAGAACCTACGTCGCAAATTCCACTTCTGTACATAATCTAATGATAAACTTGACTTGCTTAACTTAGAAAACTCGACGACGACGACGACTGTCTCTAACTGTGTTTCTAACGGCCAACTCACGTTGAAACATACGATCACCGAAATTAAGCAATGTCGAGCCTGGTCAGTACCTAGATCGGCGAACGCATAGGAATGTCTGATGCTGTAAGCTTGGATGTGCGGTTGGTAAGGCTTACCAAAAGAACTTTTTAAAACATCGGTTCTCGTAAGATCGCCGAAATAAGCAACTTCGAGCTTGGTCAATACCTAGATGTGTGACGGCTTGGGAATACCAGGTGCTACATCCAGCAGCAAGGCCTCTGATCGGAAGGTTTTCAGGAGCGTGGAACCATTTCTTAATTGCTGTAATTCCCAGGTCCACTCTGACCAGGTGTGCTAACACCTGTTAGGTTCCCAGCTATGGGCAAGTAGTGAATACTCAAATTTAAAGTCAAAACGCAATGAAAGTATAAAAATACATTTTTTACAGTAAAAATACGAGCAATAGACTTTGATAGTAAAAAAAATTTTCATCAATAGATTTTAATTGTAAAGATAAAAAAAAGCTCTCAAGAAAATTAAATTTCGGCATTAAATGACTCATAGGGAGTTGATATGCTGTTAAACAAGAAAACCAAACTAAGTACTGTAATCTTCTTGCTAGCTTCCCTAGGTCTATATCGATTTAGAGGGAATTCTGAACTGAAAACATCCCCTTATTTAATCTACGGGGATATACTGTTCTCATTCCGCTGCTCGTCTGGGGATATCTCGTCTAGTTCTTATTTCTTATTGCTTTCCTGTTTCCATTGAGTGAAAGTGCGCACTGCTCGACCTAGGCATTGAACACACAATCACTATGTCACCAAATTCTCAAACCAACGATTTTAGCCAAAAGACCATTGTCCCAAGTTCACTACAGTAAATTGCATAATTATGCATGAGAAAAATTTCCGCATAAGAAATATTTATTACTGCTGTAAAAGTTATATTTCAAAGTCTAAATTCATCGTGTCCATCGTACTGCCATTGTTGAAAAGGTTGGCGCATTTGATTTTTTTTATCCCAGAACTAAGGTCCGCTCAGCATTATTGCAGTATAAGCCACTCTCTGGGTGTTGAAAAAACAAAAATGTGTCTGATCAGGCGTCTTCAGCAGGGATTAGCAAGACGCCCTAGCAGACCAGCATACTCGGATATGAGTGAGTGCCCATTATGTTATATGGGAAAGCGATACATTTTGCGAAATAAGAAATACTGCCGGTTAAAAATCCATTTAAAATTACTTTTTTACGTTTTTAGTACGAAAATAACGCTAGCAGAGAGATACGAAAAAGTCCTAGTTAAGGAATTAACCGAGTTAATTCAATGGTGGGATCCAGTGGCCTCATTATAAGTGCACACTTCAGCTAAAGGAATTATTTTCGATGGTAAATGGGAATACGTGTACGATTCCTGTCAAGAAGTACCCTTCCCTTTAGTATGACAGCTTGATCTAGGCCAGATCGTATTAATTTCACTGTTTAAGAAAAGAAAATAATAGGAATGGTAACTCTAACATGTGTACCCAGTAAAAAAATAACAATTATAGTAATAACAAATAAAGTCGGGTAAAAATCCATTTAATATATATACGTGCGTGTGTTTAAGCAGGCGTCCCTTTTTTTATATACAGTGAATATACTTTAATCAGTCTTGCTATTGAATATCTAAATGAAAATTTGCTTCACGTTAGGGATCGAACCTGCGTTAGTATTACATTGGGAAAAATCCGCTTTAAGTTATGTTGGTTTTAGACCATTCAACCACGATATACCTCACAGAGATGACGTTTATCAAGTTCACATTACGAGGGTGGACTGAAAATTTCATAGGCTGGCTATGAAAAAGTGAACCTGAGAGCTGTGAAATCTTACATGCCTTAATTTCAAATCTTCCTATTAATAAATGCATTGTTTCTTTGAAGGTAAACTGAGATCTGAATGTTGAAAGAATACCTCAAAAGTAACTACTAGTTACTTCTCTTGAAAATGGAAAAATCGTATTATCAAGTACCTGCAGAAAAATGAGCTTAGCTCCCAAGAACATTCATGCTGACATGGTTACTACATTAGGGGACGACACGCCAGATTTATCAACAGTGAAAATGTGGGCAACTGACTTTAGGAGAGGGAGCGAAATTTTTTTTATGTGACCCAATGTCTGGACGTCCTACAGCTGCCACCACCGAGGTAAACATTGATCGTGTTCACTACATGCTGATGAATGACAGGAGATTGACTACAAATCAAATAGTCAATGCTATAAGCGTACCCCATCAGAGACGTCAGAATATTATGCGTAATGATATTGATATGACTAAGGTTTCTGCTCGGTAGATGTCACGTTTTCTGACACCTGATCAAAATCGCATTAGTCTCATCACATCCCCGGAAAATCTGACATTGTTCGAGGCAGACCCAGTTGATTTACTTGAACGTTTCCTAATCCGGGACGAGTTGTGGGCTAATCACTTTGAGTTAGAGACAATTATGCAGTCTAAACACCCTTCCTCAGCTTATCCAAAGAAAGCCAAGTTTGTTTCATCTGCAGAGAAGGTGATGGCCGCAGTTTTTGAAATACAAAAGGTGGTGTGTTTATTGACTACCTTCAAAAGAATTACACCATCAATGGAGAATAGTTTTCTGTGATAGTTACGAAAGGCTATCAAGACCAAACGCCCAGAAGAACTGACGAAAGGGGTATTGTTTCATCAGATCAATGCTCCAACGCACAAGTCCTTGATTTCTTTTACTACTGTGCTGTGGTTTTGAACTGTTCGATCACCCTCCATATCCTACTAATTTGGCCCTATCTGGCTAACATCTTTTCCCTAACATAAAAACATTTGTCTGGTATCGCAGTAATGATGATGAAACATCTACTATTGGTAACTTTTTTGACAAACAGGATGAAAGCTACTTTACCAAGTACTACAACACCACAAAGGGGTTGTGTTGAAAAATAAACCTCATTTGATCCCTTTTCATGAGATTATTTTTGTTAGCCTATGAACGTTTCAGCCGACCCTCGTAAATCTGATACAAAACTACTTTAAAATGTTTGAGCCCGTTACGAAACAGTTTTGTTAACGAAAAAAAAAAAAATACATAGACTAAAATTAACTAAGTCCAGCGCAAGGCTATAGTGCATCCATGATGGAGAAATAGTACGATAATTTAGTCTAGTTAAGTTTGGCACAAGGTCACAAATGTTAACTGTTATTACTGAATTTGTCAAGCTTTAGATAAGAAAGGTGAGGCACGAGTTGTGGCTTTAGATATCGCAAAGGTATTTGAGAGGGTTTGGCATGCTAGACTTATTTACAATGAGATAGGCTATTATCTCGCTGGCCGAATATATGACTTGATCCGATCTTTGAAACACTGGTTCTCGTACAATCGCCGAAGTTCAGCAACGTCAAGCCAGATTAATAGCAAGACGGGTGGCTTCTTGAGAAAATACCCCGTGCGCTAAATGTCAGTATTCTGGTGATATAATGGGCTTATGGCTATATCACGTTGAAATACCGGTTCTCGTACGATCATCGAAATTAAGCAAGGTCGAGCCTGGTCAGTACCTAGATGGTTAAGCACTTGCGAATATCAGTGCTGTAAGCTTGGATATGCGATTGGCATGGCTTACGAACAGATCTTGTTGAAACACCGATTCTCGTAAGTCTCGCCAAAGTTAATCAAAGTCTAGCCTGTTTAGTATATTGATGGGTGACCGCTTGGGAATACAAGTTGCTGTAATTTTGTCTGTGCGGGTAGGGCAATGGATAAGGGCTCGGAATGGGAAATTAAAAAGATGTGTTCCAATTCTAGTCAGGTTTTTTTTAATATTAACTTACGTTCAAATATCCGCGGGAAAGGTATGAATCTCTCTCTTCTCAGCCAACTATAGGTTAATTCATGAAGTTACTATTTACCAGGACTCGCTTTATCCCAGGAGTATTTGCCATCAAATAAAGTTGTAAGAAAAAGAAAAGATGCGGAAATCGGTGATAACTTGGTTCAAATAATGCGCAACACTTGAGCATTGATTCAAGAAATATCACGCTATTAAAAAATGGCATTTATTAGGTGTCAAGTAATTATATAGTAACGATAGATTGTGATGAATCTGAATGTAAAGAAATATATTCCCCTAAAATCATGAGAGTGCAAAATATTAAGAAAGACAGAAAGAAGTAAAAAAAAAAGGGAATAAAAGGAATAAATGAACGAACAACAGAAAGAAAAAAGAAAGGAATGAAAAGTAAGGAACGAACAGACGAAAAACAGAAAGAAAGAAGAAAACGAAGAAAGAAAGAAAGAAAGACAGAAAGAAAAGGAACGAACGAACCAAATAAAGAAAGATAAAAAAGGAAGAAACGAACCAAATAAAGAAAGATAAAAAAAGGAAGAAACGTATGAAATAAAAAAAGAAAAAAGAAAAGGAAGAATGAAAGAAAAGAAGGAGAAAGAAAGAAAAAGGCAACAATTATCAAAAACCCATATAACAAAAAAGTAAAACTATGGAAATACTACGACTTACACCGATCGATATAGGTATGTGCTACAGCTACGAAATTCACAGTGAAAATAAATAAATCTATCTATCTATCTATCCCGCAGTTTATTTTTAGTCAGACAGAACGTCAAATGGATGAAAATCGAAGTAGATAAATTGTGTTCCGTTAATTTTTCAATCAGAAAATAGCTTTATTTCCTTCCTTGAAAATCGGTATTCAGGTAACTGTTATTACTTGATCCAGAATAACAATTATTGTCGTGTTTGTGAACTACACTATCATCGCTATAAACAGCAAGGTATGTGTGCATATGCATGTATGTATATGTGTCCAGGTCAACTAAACTAAAATTTTGACCCTGTCCAAGATATATTTTTGAACGTTTATCTAATGAATTTACATTTTTTTAAATGTCGAACGCAATGACTTTAGTGAAGAATGCGCCTATTCACTAAAATAATCGTTTCTATCTGTACCATGAATACAATAATTATTTCTTACGATAGTCATAGTAGTTCAAGAAGCAAAAGAAATGACTGGACACTGGAGCTTGCTGCTCTCTGACAACGTGAAATGAATTCCACTTGAGCTTTCTCAAGACCACTTCAACGAGAAGATGAGGTGAAAAATTAAAATGACTGTTCCTTATTTTTGCTTTCATTAGCAGTAGTGATTTTAACTTCTTTTCTTTCTTCTGTTTTCCTCTTATTCACTAGCATTTTTATCCTTATCTTTTTCTGTTTTTTTTGTTTGTTTTTTTTCTATCTCTTCTTTTCCATTTCTGTATATTCATTTCTTTTTTCAATGGCTTCGTTTTTTTTCTTTAGCTATGCATTTTTCTTCCTTTCATTTTCGGTCTTTCATTTTCTTTCTTTTCTATGCTTTTTTTCTTGCCTGTCTTTGTTTTTTGTCTTTCTCTTGTCCCTTTTTCATCTGTTTTCTCTCGTTTATCTTTTCTTCATTCTTTTAATCTCATTTCTTTTCCCCTACTCTTTTGTTACTTTTTTATATCTTTTCGCTTGCCATTCATCATTTCATTTTATTTAGTATCATTCATTCTTTCTTGTTTCTACACTTTTGCATTCATTTTTTGTCTTTCTTTTTCCTACTCGTTTCCATTCTTTTATGCTGTTGTGTTCTTTCTTTTTTTTTTTCTTTTCTTTTACATATTTTCTTCATTGATTATGCTTTTCCTAGGCCTCTCCTTTCTAATTTTCATTAAGATTTTTTTTTCCTTGAGGATCAAATTTCGTTCATTCTTTAACTCACTCGTTATTTTCATTTTTCTTTCTCTGATAAAGATAATTAGATTTGTTAACGGCCTACCTTTTTTATATTTTTTCCAGTTTTTGTGGATATTCTTTATAATGTTTCGAAGAAAGAAAGAAAGAAATAGGAAAGAAATTGATTAAAAAAAGAAAGAATGAATTTGATAGAGATGAAAAGAAGGAAAAATGTATCACAAATATATTAGGTTGGTGCAAAAATAATGTCGTTTTCTCACATAGTAACATATGTGAGAAAACGACATTATTTTTGCACCAACCTAATATTATAGAAAAACATATTGGAAACAGAATATGAAGGGAAAGAAAGAAAGAAAGAAAGAAAGAAAGAAAGAAGCAAAAGAAGAAATGAATGAATGAAAGAAAAAAACAGGAAAGGAAGGAAAGAAAAAAACAGGAAAGGAAGGAAAGAAAAAAAAGAATGATGATCGGAATTGATTAAAGTAGAAAGAATGAATCCGATATAAGTGAAAAGTAAGAAAAGTATATCGCAAATATATTATAAAAAAATATCGGAAAAAGAATATAAAAGAAAAGATCGAAAGAAAGAAAGATGCAGGGGTTTCAAATAAAAAAGAAAGAAGTAGGGGGAAATAGATGAAATGAAGAGAGAAACGGGGACAAAGAAAGAAACCGTCAGTGTAGAAATGAATGGGGAAAAACAAGGGAATAAAGAAAAAAAGAAAAAAAATGAAAGAAAAAAAGAAACGGGGAAATAAAGAAGCAGGGAAAGAAATATATGTCTGAACGAAAGAAATATGGGAATTGATAGATGAAAGAAAAAACAGGAAAGTAAAGAAAGAAAGAAAGAAAGAAAGAAACAGGGTAATAAGGAAAAAAGAAACAAAACAAAACCGGAATTGATTAAAGAAGAAAATACGAATCCGATATAGATGAGGAAGAAAAATGTATCGCAAATATTTTATGACAAAAAGGAAGAATATCGGAAACAGAAAATAAAAGAAAAGAATGAAAGAAAGGAAAGGGGAAATAAATGTGAATAAAAAAGAAACAAACAATCAGCCTATTTTGTTTTATTTACTATCTTTTTATTATAGGATTTTTTTCTTTCCTTTTTCGCTCTACATTTTTTTTCCTTTTTTTTTTCTCATGAAGACACATGTTTGAGAATATCAAGAGTCACTTGCTGAGTGACTGGCGAGTGAGAGAAATCTCCTTGAAAGGTTTCAAATGAATTAAAAACCATTAAAAGACAATGGACACGTTTGAGAGACGGACGTTAACGGCAAAAAGTGAAGTCATTTTAAAAGACAAAAATATATCACGAGAAATTAAAAGTGAACAAAGCCAGTCGATATTACGCCAACCTCAAGTTTTGTCCGGGTTCAATAAACTTTGACCTTTTGTTTGAGTTAACTTTTCAATACTTCCATCTTTTTATTTATTGTTGATGTGATCAGATCAAAAATAAATAACCAAAAATATTTATTTTCAAAACCTAATACGCAAATTAGCTTTCATTATTGAGCAGGAAAACACATGCCAGTAGGGATAAATGATAAAACCGAACTTGTTTGTGCGATTGTTATATTCAGCTACAGGCTGGGTAACCCCAAGCCAGTATCTCTGCCATTATACTAAAAGGGGAGGATCAGTAGGCTATTGAGAATACCATGGACAGAATATGCTATCAATGAAAAATGAAAATAAATAGAATACTTATTTGTATGTTTAGTTGATTCAGTCACATGTTGCTAAACACCCAAGGCAGTATTTCTGTCATTACACTAAAAGGAGAGTGTCAGTGTTAGTCACTGATTCCTGAAACGACCCAATAGAGAAGGACCGAAAGAACTGTGCAATAAAAACACAAGGAAAATTGTATTAGACCGTTATATAATATTGGTCTTTCGTGTGTGGTAGTCAATGCGAGACAATCTCATTTCAGTTGAAGAAGATATTTGAGGCTACAGGAAAAATATGGTTCTACAGAATGATGAACTGAACATGTGAGCATTGACAAAGTTTTAGAGAATATGGATACAAAAAGCACCTGTGCACTTAGCATGAGATAAAAACAAATGAAATTTCTAAGACACATAATAAAGAAAGACTACTTGGAAAGTATAACACTCACAAGACATGTTGAAGGCAAGAGGGACAGAGGAAAACAATGCCTAATCTACTTAATGATCTTGTGCAAATGGTTGATTGAATAGGGATTAGGGGAGATAGTAACAATTCAAAGTCCTTGAAAGCATAGCAGACTGTGGAAAGCCATGATCGTCCACGTCCTGAAGGAAAACAGCCCATAGAAGAAGAATTCCTTGTTCACGTGGGATTTTAACTCGGTCACATCGAGTCCTGCTCGAGTGGACGCAAAAAAGAAATGATTTATTTCAAACATCATGGCAAAGTACATATTTGCAGAAATTTTACTCGACTTAAAAAAACTCTTTTTTGATTGAGCAAGATCGCAAATAGACCCAGCTTTACTCACAAGATAAAATTTCTTAATCTTTTGACTTTCTTTTTTCTTGAAGTTTTTATCTATCCATTTATCATGAAATACAATATTTTATTTTCATAGTTTATTAATATATATATATATATATATATATATATATATATATATATATATATATATATATATATATATATATATAGTACAAAGCCCGGGACCACTCTTAGTGGAAGGTTAAAGTAGGAGGCAGTTTGTTTGTACAGATAGGAGGGGAATATAACGATTGACCCTAAAATTGAACAGATAAGTTTGTAGTGATCGAGGAAACATCGTCTTGGGAGTCGTTTTCTCGGTGCAGTGGTTCGCGGGAAGAATCTGTTCGAGTGAAACTTACTTCTCACCGATGGAATACGGAGAGAATGGGGATGGTTTGCTATAATGTATGTGGCATGGCGGGTCCTTGCCGTGAAGATTAGACCTGGTGAAACCAAGGAATGTAGTTCGTTCGAGCACTTTCCCTGAAAGTATCAGGTCATCCCATAAGTTCTGTCCGAATTTTGAATAAAGAAACAAGTGACCAAATGTTACATTTAATTACAGATTCAATCAACAATGTATTTTCCCTGATTATCTATGACTTCCTTCCCTCTATTAACAAGCTTACTAATTCCATTACTGTAAAATTCTTTTGACTTTGATTCGAAGAACTCACAAATGTCAGTTTAACCTCTTCCTGTGTTACAAAAGCTGTTTCTTCCAAATGACTCTGTAAGCTACGAAACAAATGGTTGCCTGAAGGAGCAAGATCGGGAAAATAAGGTGGATGAGGAATTTTCTCCCAATCAAGTTCTTAGAACTTTTGTGACGTGATTCTTGCTGTGTGGGGTCGCTCATTGTCCTGATGAAACATCACCTCTTTTCGATTCACTAGAGCAGGTCTTTTTTCTTCAAAGCTTGGTTCAAACGCTCTAATTGCTGACAGTATATTTGAGCATTAATTGTTGCATTAGGTGGTAAGAATTCAAAGTGGATTATTCCTTGGCGATCCCACCAGATTTAAAGAAGAACCTTTTACCCATGAAGTTCCCTTCTCGGCTGTGGCTGGGGTCCTTCCCCTTTACCAAGCCACTGTCTACGACGCTTAACATTTCGATAAAAGATCAATTCTTCGTCGCCAGTCACAAGTCTATCCAAAAAAGGTGAAACAAGTTGGCGAGAATGGAGAGAAGAGCAGATGTCAGTTCCGGATTTGAGGTTGTTTTCAGACAATTCACCCATTTTCCAAGTTTAGGAACGTTTCCAAGTTGTTGAAGAGGGCGATAAACAGTTGTATGGTTTGAACTGAGAACCACTGCCAATTCCTCAACTGATAAAGCAGGATTTTCTTCATCAAACTCAACTGGACGTCCGGTTCGATCTTCATTTTCAAGGGTGAAATTTCCACCTCTAAATCTTGCAAACCATCTTTTGCAAGTTCTTTCATTCACACATTCCTCTCCATAAACTGAATGTTTCTAGCCGCTTCGGCTGCTGAGTTTCCTTTCTTGAACTCATAAAGCATTATGTGCCTCAAATGATTCTTGGGTACTTCCATGTTAGCAGGGTTTTAATCAAACAAAATTTAATTTTATTGTTCACTGAAATAAAATTTGATCAGTTTAAATGCATCTAAACATAAAAATAATGTTCAGCTCCATTAGACATTAAAAATACTCTTTAAATTTCGTTCATTTTAACAAAAAGTTAAAATTCGGACAGAACTTATGGGATGACCTGATAGTAAATGAGTAGTGAGTGGCTTGCCACATTCGTCCTGTGAGAGAGGGGTTGGGGGGAGGAAAATAATTTGTCACCCACAAGTTTCGGAGAGGCTTTTGGATTCTATCAAGGCTGGAGAGTGCGGTCTAGGCAGCTAGAGGGATATAATAAAGTCTTATTAAATAAAAAAAAGCATGATGGATTAATTAACACCTTAACATGTATTATTGGTTATGTCTAATCAGCACCTTTCCTTGAAAATAAGTTTTGAAATGGAAATTAGTAAGAATAGTGCAATAGCTAAACATCCGGTTATTTTTTATTCTTTAATATCGTGAGAAATTAAATGTTTTAGTGAACTATATGTACGACATTGAGATTTTAATGGGTAATATGCTACACTTAAAAAATTACATAGGGATGGATGGACTACATTGTCTCGATGTTGTAATTAATTCCCTGTTTTTAGCTTCCGAAACATGGGTTCGTACTTTGCTAAAATCATATTATACACAAGAAAAATATAAGAATTGGATTTAGAAAATGATTATCGATAAAAATTCCAGCTGTTACATTGAAAAAAAATAATAAATTTATATAGATAGATAGATAGATAGATAGATAGATAGATAGATAGATAGATATCGGAAATTGTCAGATTTTATTGTCTGAATCTCTTCATGAAATTGTTTCCTTGATTTTAAGGAGAAAAATTTCCAGCTTCGATTTTCCGTATCAAGGCTGAAAATATATTTAACTAAGGAAGACCCAATTATTATCTTTGACACACAAAAAAAATTAGCGCTACTGGCCTTTCAAATGGTCTTAAGACACAAGACCAGAAATAAAAAAAATATTGTTACTAATTAACGAGGGTCGGCTAGAAAGTTCATAGGCTGATCAAGATATATATGTACTTGTATGTCTTTTAGTCTCCTAACTTGTGTGTTTACTTACATTTATATCTTGACCAGCCTATGAACTTTCCAGCTAAGACACCTAGACTTAATAATTCTTGATTCTAACCTCTGACACTTTCTACCTATGTAATCAGTCACACTGATATTTAAAATGATAATTTCCAGAATTAATACGGTGAAAGTTTAACATCTTTTGGTAGTCAATCTTAACATTGATATGCATCTACATGAAACGCGTGGATTAGTAAACTGGTGTTGTTGATTTTAGTCACTGTGCATCTTTCTCGTCCTCGGTTGAGCTACGAAGAGAAAGGAGCAACAAACCAATTGTTTTTCATTTTCTTATTCTTAATTTATTTACTTTCGATATTACCTCTTTACGGTAATAGAAGCCTTACACTTTCTAGTTCTTTTAATATTTCTCGCATTAATTATTTAGTTTTGACAAAATTAATAATGTATTAGTTCAGCTCCTTGCAGACGACATGATATTTAAATTTTATGGAAAAACAATCTAGATTGTTCGTTCATTTAAAATAATGTATTTATTAGAAAATATATTGTCTTACTTGGTAGCCGGTCGAGGAGAAAGGCAACTCTAAATTCAAAAACTCTAAATTCAAAAACTCTAAATTCAAAAACTCTAAATTCAAAAACTCTAAATATGGGATTAATAGCATAACCAACTGGAACTTTCTAAGCGTAATACGTACGGATACACCCCTGAAAACATCGTCAGTCAGAGAGGGGTTCCTCCAAAAAGTGAGAAGGCTCTTGAACTAAATCTGGGTCTGTTGTAATGACCATTGATCCCTGATATATTTTTATAATTAGTTTAAATACAGGAGATATATAATTGACTTGAACGAACCGCCCATTTTGGCGTATTATCTTTTCCTATTAACCGGGAATTGTTGCCAGGCAGATTTTGGATGTTTATTTACATTTCATTCAAATTCTGTTTGTATGTTCGGCAGCGTGTGTGTATTTATTTTTTAATCCAAAATTAAAAAGACTTTTTTTTTTAAATCCCATTTATTAACGAATACTTTCCGGAAAATTCCACAAAACCTTATATTTATCTGATTTTTTTTTCAACTTGAAAATAGGATTGCTCAACCTAAGGTAGGTCTCTGAGTAGGAAGGGATGTATTATTTCAATATTTTATTTCAAGTTATGTATATATTGGTGTACGTGTGCTTGTGTATACACTAAATGGTGCAAGTACGTGTATGACTCTGACGCACAACGCAGGCATATGCAAATACATATGTGCATGTGTATGACGGACAGATAACCATGTCTTTTTTATCTTATATATTTTCAGAAGTAATCATTATTAAACATATCATAATCCAAAGAATGGCATACTTTCGGCCTTATGCCACATCTAAACTATGCTTAGGAAACCACCATAACCCTAAGGATGTGCGCACCAAAAGAGAATATGTTTGTGTATGTCAACAAGCTATTGGTGGAATAATCTCCTAATTCACGATACCTAAGGTTTAAAATTAATTTTAAAAATGAAAAATCTTGAAGTTTTTAATTTCGCGTTAATAGATAAAACTTAATATTTCCAATAATCAACATACTTTGCTCTATTTCAAAACTAATTTAAATTGACTGGAAGAAGTTTTTTCTTTTGCTAAAAATTTGGTTTTAGCGCCATGTTTTGGCCCGCGTTTATTGCAATATAATCTTCTTTATTAAAAAATCTTCCAAAAATAAAATATATTTTTGAAACTTTATTTGAGGAATATTTAAATAATAATTAATCTGATCCGAAACAAATATTATTCACTATTTATTTTAAAATCGCGCAAAAATGCATTTTTTAACACGGCGGTAGCTGTTTATTTAAGCTGTTGACATGCTTGATGAAAAATGGATGTTTATCTATTGTTGTTCTATGTGGGCTTTAGCCGTAAAAAATAATTGAATATAATGTGAGCGTCTTTTGTATACAACTTTTAAGTACTCATTAAAAATTTAGGAAAATATCCTCCGTAATCTAATGTTTTATTGAATTCTAAAAATTTTAACTTTAAATTTCTATAGTTATTGCTCTTATTTTCTGATAATGTCATGCATGGTCGTCTGTATCTACAAAAAACCTTTATAGCCAAAAGAATATATAATTGATTATTTAAATTCTCCAACGTGTCCTGATTTTAACTAATATAAATATGAATCTAGTGAAATTTAATTTCTAGAAATTTTACAAAATTAAATGGCGGATAACAGGTGTAAAAAATTTTGATGTCGGAACAGGGTGAGGGGAGATGCGAAAAGACAAATGTTACTAAGAGCTATAAGGAATAGGAACTTGTGGAGAGCTAGGATCACCCAGATCCTGACGCGACACGACACATAGGAAAGAAGATGTTTAAAAATCAACTGAGTTTACATAGTTTGCCCAGTAATGATGTTATTGTCACTAGTGAAATGTTGTTCTCTTAGTACTCTCTGTAAATGTAAAACTGCAGATTCGTTTGTGCAACAGGCACTCCCTAGGCTACAACCAAAACTGAAGGCTTTCACGGAGAAATATTTCTTCTGTCAGCTGTAATGAGAATATCAACCTGTTTGACTATATCCTCATTCATAACAGCAGTAAACCTGTCAATGTGGGGCCTGTCATTATGCTTCGTTTCTTCTTTCTCACTATTGTTGCCATTAATTCTACTTTCGTCTAATCTTTCTGTGCATATATCAAGTGCGGTCTTTCCATAAACAAATCCCAGCCTCCTGTAAATGTACGCAACGTCTTCCCAAACTATAACAATTATCTAACAGCCGTCGGCATTCTATGTATCTAGAAGGAGTGCAATTTTGAAAGATGCTTATGGGTAGGAAAAGAGATGATAACTCCACAAACTTTTCCGCTAGACACTTTATGGGTTATAGTTTTTAAAATACTTCTTCTGTGCGACGTGTTACTTCAGGACGTTGACAGTCATAACTCTCCACAATTTCCTGTCCTTTGTAGTTACTAAACCTTGTTCTGTCATCCATTTAATCAAGCTCGCTAGCTATGTTATGCGTTGTTTCCCTCTGTCCCTCTTGCATTCAGTCGGTCCTGTGAGTATCAAAATTCCCAAGCTCTCTTTTAATTATTATGTGCCCTAGAAATTTCATCTGTTTCCTTTTGTTTCTATTTTCTCTAAAACCTCATCCTTTCTCACGTGTTTGATTCGCAGCATCCTTCTGTAGAACCACGTTGCTTCATTTTTTTTTTTTTCATCTGTGAGGAGATTGTCCAGCGTTCAGTGTCATATAGGAGGACTGATATTACATGCCAGTTAAGCACTGTTTTCTTTGTTTCTAATAAAATTTTCCTGTGTCTTAATGTTTTACTTAGCTTTTAGAAGTCTCTTTCGCTATCCCAATGCGCCTTTGAATTCCGCTATCGGACTTTACATCCTCTGTTAAAACACTTCCCAGAAAATTTCGAAGGAATCTCATTCTTTTCAAATATCTTAAGAAGCAATATTGTTTACCCATGATTTCATTGGAATGAGTTTTTCTGCTTCCTATAAAAGCCAAAGAGCTTCATGTCGACGCCCCAAATTTAATACAAGTTTATTGTGTTCGGGGTAATATTTTAATGTAAATTATTGCTCCTCTTGGGACCAGGTTTTCTTATTGTGTAGGGTCTCAATTAAACAACAAGCAGATAAAAATCATGTTGATGCAAGAATTAAGTAATCGTACTGAATTTAAATTTGCAAATTTTAAACAGAAAACGTAGGTTTTACCTCAATGAGAAAAAAATTGTTTTATTATCATTATAACTAGCGGCAAATCAAGTCTCCAACTCTTAACCGGCGTAGACCGATACATCAGCTAGTATATTTATTTCTTTTACTAACGTCCATTCAATGTAAAACTCAACGGCCACATGATGTAGAGTTATCTAGTTAGTGATCATGTTCAACGTTGCTTACCTTCGGTGATCGGTTGAGAACCGGTGGATATGAGGCAGTAAGACGTGATATTTATGAGGGTAAGGACGACTGATAATTTACTCTCGATATGAGGTGGTGAATAATATAGTGTTCAGGAAAGCATCCCCGCGGGTGTCCTCGAGTAGCGCTTCTTGAGAAAAAACTGAGTCTGGCTTTCTCCTTTAAATGGAATACGGGGGAAATTGTAGTGACTCTACTCTGCATACGTAGTATGGTGTAAAGATCTTATTGGGCAGGAATAAAGATTGGAATACATCTTAAGACTTGCCGTAGAAATAGTAATATAGTAGCAATAGAATTGCGACATTGCGCCTCGGGAGAAGAGGCTGTAGGATGGAAAATAATCATTACTCAAAAGGCCGAGTATACAAACTTGAACTATAACGACTGGGAAGCTATATCCCAGATATAATAGCAATATTTCATTTTTGGTTCAATCTGATTCTTCAGCCGATCATTTTTCTATTTTTAGAGATGGATTGTGTATATGATTTCTATTTGAAATCTCGGGAGAACTTGGATATCAGTAGTCATTCGAAGCAAGGATTCTGTCTAGAAATCCAACTGTTCATCATGACAGGAGAAATTTCAGAGTTTGCCCAGTGATGGAGAAACGACATGAACTTAGTTATTAAGGTATCGAAAGTTACAAGCCAGTATCTCCCCATCGAACATTTAGAGCTAGATCAGAGAAGAGATCAGCTGCCAGGTTCTGATCATTTAGATATTTTGCGGTATTCCCATAAACAATCTTATCACCTACATACTGATAGATAAATTAATTCAATAAACACAAATATATAAAGGGGCATGACGCAAGAAGGTGCCTTTTTACCAGACTTATTCAAACTTTACAGTCCCATCTGGATTCTAGGAACTGGTATTATTTTTGGCACAATCATAACAAAATAAGATATGCAGGTGACAGTATTGACAGCAGACATAGAAAGGAGACTGCAGAAAGTCACACAGAAGATAACGAAGGAAAAATAAAAGAAAGGTGTAAACATCAATAGTGTAGTTGTTATCTAACGGAACAGTCCCAAATGCTAACTACGAATTGGAAATATCAAAATCAAGCGAATAAGAAAATTTAATTAACTGGGAAACCTTTTAACCGAGCTCGAAAAATGTGTCTCTGAAATTCGAAACCACACTTATAGAGTAAAAATTGTCGAGAGCTATTATCGACCAGAAGAAGAATTGTCTTGACTTCTTGGAAAAGAAGGTGGTATGGTTTACCGTTTCCTTCTCCACGATTTATAATTCATTGTATTCCTTCTTCTAGATTGCTGAAATCCAAGGCTACAGTACTTAGTTTACCCTGCTATTTAACTCGTAGCCCCAGGTTAAAGTGATGTGTGGACAACTCAAAGAGCAATCCTCCATTTTTGGTTCAATCAGACTCTTGTAACTATAAAGATTGCAGGAATCCAGCGCCTTCGGTAACGATATAATGAACCGACCATTTTCTTTGATTTTTGTCGATGGATTGTGTATATGAGTTTCATTTGAGGCCTGGGGAGAACGTGAGTCCCAGTAGTCGTTCAAAGCAAGAGTCCTTATTGAGAGTGAAACCGGTCATTATAACTGGAGAAAATTCAAGTTTGATCCTGTGATGGAGAAAAGATACGAACTTAGTTATAGTGGTATTGAAAGTTGCAAGCAAGTTTTTCCCCTGTTAGAGCTATATCAGAGGATAGATCAGGTGCCAAATTCTGATCTTCTTAATTTATCAAGGTACTTCCATAAACAGTGATCATCTACGCTGATATTTACTAATGATATAAAAATTTTCTTGGGCAGATCGTTAATAAAAAGCGGAAAGAGGGTAAACCGCGGAGAGAGATTAGTTGGGACGCCTGAGGTGATCTCATGGGTTTCAGAAGACTGACAATTTACTACGACCTTCGCCCATGAAGGTCGTAGTAAATTGCCAGTCTACCTGAAAAATGCGAAGATTCTTCAAGATGCTGGAGCTGAAAAGTTTGTGTAGCAACACTCTGTATACAAAACCATGTTAAACTGTTATCGAACGCAGTCGTACTCGTGACGAAGCTACCAACAAGCTCTTCCCACATTCTGTGTGTAATGACAAGACATCATCAGTAGACCTAGTTAACGAGGTTGGTTCTGGTGAGGTGATCACCAATGCCTTTGTCAATAATAGACTCAAAGCATTTACTGGTGTCACTAAGGAGACTGATGGGGCAATACTGTTACATGGATGAGCGCTCACCAACATTTTTGAAAACAATAAGTCTCTAAAAATATGTTCACACTTTTATAGGCATCCTGAAAAAGAATTCAGAAAATTTCTAGGAACATGAATTTTTCAGAGTCTATTTTTATATTGAAATAATGTGAAAATATATTTTACTTGGTGAAATTTCCCTCGGAGATATTAAAATTTAAAAGAAAACCAAAATAACAGCTATTTACTTATAATAGTTTAGTTTAATCACGGAGACACAATATAGGTCACCTAGTGAGTATTAAACTACACTGCTTAGTGATATTTAGTGACCCAATCTATGAGTGTGTAACATGGCACAAGGTCAGGTTTAACGTGTCGAGGATAAAATTTCCGATATACTTGGGATGCCTTAAGCGTTTCGAATGAAAGCTTCTATACAATGAAGGGAGAGCTGTGAATGATAATATTAGAAACACGGAAACAAGCGAGAAATGATCGTAGATCTTCGGCATACAAAGTACGGGTTGTAATGCCTTCTCAATGAGGCGGATAATGTGCACATACAGACAGAAATATGACAAATCCTGTTTAACTCCTGAGGTCTTACCTTCTGGCAAGCCACAGTCATGATGAAACAGTCCCGTAGGTTGTTTAATGTACTCATAGATTCCTAAAGAATAATCCATCTAAATATTGAATAGATTCATCATGCTCAGCACTCCTTAAGTACGAACATTTGAGGTAAACTGATGTGATCAATTACCCTGCTTTCCGTCTTCCGTTCTTTTATGTACAAAATATATTCAATTGAAACGATAAAATTGCATTCAAAATATTTAGATTCCGGCATTAAATAACCCACTGAGGTTGATATGCGTCTAAACAAAATCAACAAATTAATGCAACCATCTTTACAAAAATACGTCAATGAAACCTGATCTATAAAATTTATTTCTTACAAAGAACACATATTCTATTCATAAAAACCTGTCCTAGACATCTTGTCAGCATTACGAGACATAAAAAATGAAGCCAAAAATGACAAATTTATTAATGAAACAAAAGCAAAAATAGCAGAAAAAAAATGAGAAAATTTCGGACAGCTCTTCTCTATGCGATAATTTGCTACTTTACAACGAAAGGGTTGTAACCCCCAAAACTTTACAAAAAAGGATACTAAAGGATTTCCACAGAGGACACCCGGGTAAAAATAGAATGAATCGCTAATGCGAAGCTCTGTATATTGGAAGAATATGGACCAGGATATTTCTCAAATGGTGGAAATGTGCAAGGGTTGTAATTTAGCAGCGAAAGCACCGCCAATCATACATAAGCCTTGGTCTGAAACTGATCGTCCATGGTCAAGAATACACGCAGATTATGCAGGACCAATTGACGGGTTCTACTATTTAATCACAGTTAATAGCTACAGTAAATGGCTGGAGGTGTTTCGGTACAAAAATCCTACTACAGAAACGACCATAAATTTCCTCCACGAGCTATTTGCTCGGTTTGGCGTAGTGGACTGTTTAGTAACAGATAACGGAACGCAATTCACGTCAGAAGATTTCCAAGAGTTTTGCGAAATCTATCAAGTAAAGCATATAAAATCCCCGCCTTACAATCCAAGATCAAATGGACAAGCGGAGGATGGATACTCTCAAAAGAGCATTACGAAAAGCGTACGATGTGCCTACGGAGAAAGCATTACAGCAATTCCTACAGGTATATAGAATAACGCCAAATAATGCGACACCATCAACATTATCACCAGCAGATATCATGTTTGCTAGGAAAATCAGATCAGTGTTCGATAAATTACTACGAAGTAAAACAAAACAAGTAACACAGTCCTACACACCAAAAAGAAAATTCCTCCCAGGGGAAAAAGTTTTTTTTAAGGCATACAAAAATAATACCTCTTGCTGGGAACAAGGGATAATTGAGAAAAGAATTGGCAATATGATGTACATAGTTCAAGGAAAAAATTCTCACACAGAAAACACGTAAACCAAATAAGGAAGAGACCGTTACAGGATGCGAACAGTCCACCTCAAGAAGAGGTATTGGACACGATTTTCGACACATTCGATATAACAAGATAGCAAATAATGCCAGAACCAAGAAAATCGTCTAAAAAAAGAAAATTTCCTGAACCCTTGGAAATAGATCCAAAGAAAAAAAGGTATTAAAAAACCCCTGCTACGCCAAATTTTCGGAAGTGCGGTGTTATGGGACCTTACCCATAATAACATAATGGACTATTCTATACGTAATAAATACTTTCAAGAGAAAGCAGAGAGATCAGCCCATAGTCTTTTTCTGGCGTTTTTCTGACCAGTCACTGGAATATTTGTAATCGTATTTTTTTATTTTACAGTGTGACGAACTTGTTTAACCCACGAGGATTTGCTTCGGATACTTCAGAACTTTCTTGGTTAAATCGACGAACTTTATTTGGCCCACCAAGTCTTTTCTGTTACGTTATTGATTAAGTTTTATTTTTTTATTTTTTTCCATTTCTTTTGTTTGTTTTATTTTTTTTCTGGGCTTCGGCCCTCATATTTTATTTTTATTTTAGTCCGGTTTGACAAAGTCTTACCGGACGACTGTTTTTTTTTTTTTTTTTTCTGTTTTTTCAGTCTTCATTTTGAAAATATTTAGTACTTTTTAAGAAAAAAGAAAAAGAAAGCTTTGTTTTTGTTTCCTTTCTTTATATACTCTCCTTCTTATTTATTTAATTAGCGACTTCGGTCTTTTTTATTTCTTTTCTTTTTCTTTCTTGTACATTTTAATTTAATTTTTTGACAAAAAAAAAGAGAGGAGTTTTCTGTTTTTTATTTTTATTTTCGGCTTCCTTTGGGCGTCATTTTTTTTTTTTTTAAAGAGTCTTACCTGTTTATTTATTTCTTTAAGTTGATCTAGTTTGTCTTTTATTTTATTTTGCTTTTAGTTTTACCAGTTTATTTATTTTTAAAGTTTATTGTCTTTTGTATTTTTAATTTCCTGGGTTATCCAGGCTTTCTTTTATTTGTTTAATTTTGTTGTGTTGCCTTTTCCCAACTCCTTTTCACATTTTTTGGAAATTTTTGATAGAGACCCGCAGGTGCAAGTCTCCACACTTTTTCATTATGGCCGATGAAGTCAGTCGGTCAGGTGTTAAGAAGGAGCTGTTCGGGGCGGCTGCTAAGGCCGACCCGCCGGATAAATTAAAATCCGCTAAGAAACGGGCAAATGCTGCCCCAAATTTAGATGACCGTAAGAATGAAGAGGTGCCGAAGGAGGCACAAGCTAAGACTGCCGAGGAATTTCCCTCTTGTTGGAAGTCCCCCCAAGTTGCATTTTGAACATGGGGGATTTCTTGGAAAAGGCAAAAGGTTATGCCAATCTTGTAAATAAAGATGGGCTTGTCGAAGATGTCCAAGAGCTCAATGTGTTCTCAAAGAGAATGGTGTCGGTTTTCGTGGTGGACAAGCGAACTCGCAAAATTTGTCGCTCCACAAAAGATTAAATCACTTATGTCCCTGAGGATAAAACTCCAAAGAGTCATAAAGGGTACTAGGTTCTTCATGTGGGACATTCTGCTGCCCACGCCAGAAGATTGCCTGGCAAAGAAAGATCTTATCACAAAAGACCTTATTTTAAGAACAGAGTATGAGAGTCGGAGAAGGACCAGGGTGACCGTTTTTGAGGTTCCTCCTCAAATTTCGGGAGAGCACCTGGCTGCATTTTTTATGCAGTTCGGCCAAATTTTAGGGGCTCTCTCCGATAATTTGACGGGGGATGGACTTTTGATATAATGTTGGATCAGAAGGCCTTTAAGTCCGTCCCCAACTGTTTGGAGTTAGGCGACCGGAGAGATTGGTCACCTTTCCTCCTCCTGCCCAGGGAAGAAGGCCCCTGGAGTTTCGGTCGCAGGCGACCAAAATCCCCCTTTGGCCGAGAATGTTAAATCCGCAGCGCCTGTAGTGGGTCTAGCTGCGAGGCGGACCGGTGCGGAAAATCCCTTGGTTGGGTCCGTACCCACATTACCCCTAAACCGACGCCTTCCACTAGTGTAGATAAGGAGAAGGATGAGGGGTGATGGCGCCTCGTAGTTAGGGGCAAAGGGAAGACCCAAACAGCCGGGCCTCAGTCCCATCATCACCCTAGTGACAATAGCACCTACAGCCCCATTCCCTCTACCAGCTCTGAGGGCGACGCCTCGGCGTCTTATGAAAAAATGCCTCTGAAACACAAAAATTAAATGAGCCAAGCTGGAAAAAAATATTGGATCTAAAAAAATTAAAAGAAAAGCTGGAGTCTAAGCGGAGTAAAAATAAAAAATCGCTGGGGGCACCGGGCCCCCTATCCTCTGCCCCGTCTTCCCCTTCATCAAATAAAAACACGTTCACTAAACCACCTCCACCAAAATCTCTGTCAAATTCACCGACAAAACCTTTTTATTCATCAAAATCTTCTCCTGTGAGGACGCCTTCTAGCATGACACCCCCCACAACACCCATTTCAACACCCATTCAGTCTCCACATAAGAAAAGTGCCAGAGGCCCAGAATCACAAGTTGCTACGGAAAAAAAGAAAAAGAAAATTAAACCACCATACCTTCCAGGGGAAGACGTCTGCCGCATATCCCGGGAACAGGCAGAAAGAGTCTTCGGGCAAACAAAAAACACGAAGCCCTTAAAAATATTATGGAATTTCCGGCACATCAATGGTGTTGATGTGGAGGTGCCGGAAAATTTTAAGAAGGCCCGAACTCTGCTGACTGTCGTTAGAACTGGCCCGGGTACGCGGGAGATTTGAGGCATGATAGAGGAGGCAAAGGCGTCCTTGGAAGTGGTGCCCCCAGCTGCCGTTCTTGTCGAGGAAAATTTAGATGAATCAAAGCAATGTAAATGGAGGGTCCCTTTTTTTGTTCACCCATCCCTTTATAGGGCACTTAAGCTAACTTATCCTGCGGACATCGGCGTCTTGTCTCAGGATGATACTCTCGATACTGAGATGATGTCTGGTTCGATGGTACAGGCTGTCGGTGTCCTCACCCCAGCCATGTTCTATCCTGAAGGACAACCCTAATTCGATTTGACAATGACACTCTGGTTAGCTAGTTTGAATGTCCGGAGCCTGAGGTCCGAGTCTCGCAGGGCGAGGCTCTCTCATGACCTTCAGCGCCTCGGGTTGAATGTATGTTGTGTACAAGAGACCCGGTTTCCTTCTCATGATCGTGAGGACATACTGCAGGGCGAGGCTCTCTCGTGACCTTTGGGTGTCCAAGTTTCCATTACATAGTTTATACGGATCATAGGCTTGTCCGGTCCGTGTAAACTTAGATAAGCCTAAGGTTAGATCGACTGGTTACTGGAAATTGAACTGTTCACTATTTAGTGAGCAGGGTTTCCGGGACCAGCTGTTACTAATGATACAAAGGGAATTGACGGGGGCAGTTGTGAGAAATGCCTGGTGGGACAATTTAAAATCTAAAATTCGAACGTTTGCTGCCGATTTTAGTCGTCGACTCAATCTAGATAGATTAGCGGTGCAAACGACTTTAGAAAATAAATTTGATCGGGCAGTGAAATCCCGTGTTAGTGGGGATATAGCTTTAGCTAAGGCAGAGTTGTCCTCCTTGCTTATCAAGAAGGATCGAGCTCTGGTAGTTAGGGCTAGGTTAAATAGAATGTCTTCTGAGGCGACGAATATGGCCGCTGAACTGCGTGCAGAGGAGAATCGGAACGCGTCTAGGCGACATATAGCGTGCGTCACGTTGCCGGATAAGCGGACCGTGACTACAAACGCGGGCATATGTGAGGTCTTTCGGGATTACTTTCAGGATCTTTTCACCAGTTCGACGCCTATTTAACTGACTTTCCCTGCCTCAAGGCAGCTGAAGTGGCTAGGTGCGAGGGTCCCATTACAGAGTCAGAAATCTGGGAAGCGCTGAAGCAGGTTGGCCTGGATAAGTCTCCGGGATTAGATGGTCTTCTCTACGAAGTTTACTTGAGGTTGTTGCACGTTTTTGTTCCTTTGCTGGAACTGATTTTCAACCACTGGATGAAGCAGGGGTCTTTACCTCAACGCTTCACCAGGGGTGTGATCAAGTTGCTGCGTAAGGACAAGGACGGTGGGAATGGGTTAGGGAACTTTCGCCCTTTAACCATGTTAAACAGTGAGTTAAATATTTTGGCGAAGATCTTAGCCAACCGTTTGCAGCTTGTCCTGTCTAGTCTGATTAGCCCAGAACAGACTTGTGCTGTGAAGAGCAGGACTATTCAGGATAACCTTCATATGGTACGCTTGATCTTAGAACAAGTCAACAGTGAAGCCGCGCTGATTAATTTAGATCAGTCCAAGGCTTTCGATAGGGTTGACCATCGGTTTCTGGAGGCTGTCCTTTCGGCGGCCAGTTCTGAAGCCGACTTTCGCTCCTGGATCCGACTTTTGTATGCGACCCCCGGTGCGCTGGTGGAAGTGAATGGGGTAAGATCGAAGCCTTTCGTATTGTCTCGCTCCATTCGTCAAGGTTGTCCGCTCTCGCCTCTGCTTTACATTCTTGCGTTGGAACCATTCCTTCGCAAGTTAAAGGCTAATCCGGTCCTGCGCGGAATTTCCCTGCCTGGGGCAACCACCTCAGCCAGGTATTTATTCTGCCTATGCTGACGACGTTTCGGTTCTTGTGTCGAGCAGAGCCGAGATTGACGAAGTCAGCAAAGAGATCAGTGGTTATGAGATGGTGACAGGGGCCAAGATCAACCGCGATAAGTCTGTGGGCTTGCGGTTGGGTGCGTGGAAGGGAGTTTCTCTTCCCGGACCTTTCCTCTGGACGGATGGGCCGATCAAGATACTCGGCGTCTGGTTCGGTCCTGATCTCCAGTTGGAAATGAACTGGTCGGAGGTACAAGGGAAGGCCGAGATCGCGGTTAATCTGTGGTCTCGGAGGAGACTTTCCCTGAAGGGAAGGGCGGAAGTATGTGTTTCACACATCTATCCGATTCTCCTGTACCGACTCTCTGTGCTTCCACTCCCGTATGCCAGGCTAATGTTGTTAGTACGGACCTTGTTCTCTTTCTTGTGGAGAGACAAGGCCCCTATGGTATCTCGCGAGATCTGTTGCCTTCATCCCTCTGAGGGCGGTCTGGGTATGCCTAGCATTGAGATTCGTCAACATATGCTTCGCATTACCTTTCTAGACCGAATGTGTCGCAGTTTGGATGAGGTGGGAACTTTCTGGAAAGAAGACGTCCGAAAACATTTCCCAACCCTGAGAAGTGTGCACTTGTGTGAGGAAGAGGCCGGCCGTTTACCCCGAGCTGAGTGCTCCTTCTACCGCGAATGTCGTCGTGCTTTGAAACTCCTCTTACGGACGTCGGATGGCCTCTCCGACGCCCTGGCGTTGTCTCGCAAGGCATTGTATCAAGTGTTAGTTAGTAGGGCCGTACAAGATGATCTAATTGGCGAGCTCGGTCTTACGAAGCAGGAGGCTCGCTCGATATAGCCTTGGGCGCCTGGGTTGAAATGTCTCAATAACGATGAGGCATCACTCACCTGGCTGATGATTCGTGGGGTACTCTTGGTCGGCAAGAGACTTTGTTCAGCAGGCTTGGAGAAATATCCAAACTTTCGTCGCTGTACTGGGGAAGTCGAGACCATTGGTCACGCCTTTTTTCAGTGCAAGACGGTAGTGCCGTTATGCGGGTTTGTTGAAGGCCTCATGGTTCGCATGCTGCAGGGAAAGTTTTTTGACCTTGAAGCCAGTTCTGTTTGTAGCAATGTGGTGCCGCAATTGACGAAGGCTGAACACTATGTGTTCTGTTGCTTACTAAGGGTTATGAGAGTCGTGATTTGGACGATGCGTCAGAAGGAATTATATGATGGCGAGAGGTTCACCTCTTCCCAACTGATCTTGTTCTTTAAGCATCAGCTTAAAGTCAAGATTAGGTCGGGCGACCGGCTGATCGGCTGATCTCTCTGCCTTCGGGCGGGGAGTAACCCGAAGGAGGCTACGCCGAAGGGCGGAGTCTCTTTCGGGGTGGTAGACCGACCCTGAACCCGTTTATACGGGTTCAAAGGGCATATTAAAACCCACGTTAAACCAGCTTTGTGCCACATGATGCCCTCGTGGGTGGGGGTGACTAAATACCGTTCAGTTCGAAGTCGGGCGACCGGCTGATCGGCTGAACTCTCTGCCTTCACGTTAAACCGGCCTTGTGCCACATGATGCCCTTGTGGGTGGGCTGACTAAATACAGGTCAGTCTGAAGTCTGGAGTGAAGTCCGTCAGGGGTCTGTCAGTCAGTCAGAGCGAGTCAGACAGTCGAGTCAGAGGCAGTCCGGAACAGAGTTGCGTTGAGACGATTACTACTAAACCTGATTTTTCGTACTAACACTTTCTTCTTCTCTGTATATATTCCTTTTTGTAATATATCTGTGTTATTCCATATACGTGTTTGAGTTCTTTATTGGTTCTACCTGGGACTATCACCGTGGTACAAGGAACCGGACCATAACAACATCATCGATATATATATATATATATATATATATATATATATATATATATATATATATATAAGACGCACTTTTTGCCCTAAAAAGTATCCTGAAAAATAAGTGTGCGTCTTCCAAGACAAGGTAAGGCAACGCTCAGGCTCAAGTAAGCTTGTACGATCACCTAATTGACTTGACTGATAGGGTCATGGATTTGTATGTTGTGTCATTACACTGTAATGTTAGCTGTCTAATTCAGCCTTTTATATGATGTAACCTCAGTACTTACCTGTTGCAAGTATTTCCAAGATTATAAACCTCCCTGGAGCCGAGCCACAAGCTTATACATGTTCTATTTACTAGCAGCGGCGGGAACATTTCTGCTCTTGACGAGTATGCCATTGCAATGCAAACAAAATCGGACGAGTGATTAATATAAACAATACGTGACGCCAGTATGTGAGGGACGTATGGTGAATGTGTTGTTGTATGAGAATGACATTTTTTTTCTTAGAAATTACTTTCCAATATTAGGGTGCGTTTTTCCAACAAGCAACGTCTTGTAAGCCGGAAAATACGGTATATAACGTATTTAATAGAATATAAGACGCACCCCAATTTCAGCAGGGCAGATCAAGAAAAAATTATAATTAGTAAAATTATTAGTAAGTGGTACAATGAGGTATTATTTTGGTTAAACAAGCCATGATTACAATTAAACGAACAATAATAGGAAAAAGTACACGAGACTATAAAACCTTTATTATATCTTTTATATGATCTATACAACCTGGATCTTGTAAACGTCTTATTGGAATAATTAAGATATAAAAATTCTGATTGTATTTATACCAATGCAACCAGAAATTATGGCAAGAAAAATATTAATGAAACAAATATATTTTACAAATATATAATTTGAATATATTGCATATAATTTTTGTAAAACAAAGTACTAATATTAAACGTGATGAAATAAATATAATGAATATTATCAATGATAACACTTTTAATCTGCATAATAGCCTTTTAAATAATGACAATAGGTATATGAAAATTACTCCAAAGTCTAAGCTAATAGGAGCTGCCAGGTAGCTAATTTTGGCCGACTATCTATTTTAAACCATCATATATCATAAGACGTAGGGGGATTTTAAAAGATATTTTGGTAAAAAAATTGAGCCTTATATGCTGTCATATACGACACACACACACATACATACATATATATATATATATATATATATATATATATATATATATATATATATATACGCATTACGTTATATTATATATATTTATATTATATATAAATAATAAAATAAATCTTTATTTTTAAGAAACTTGAAAGAAACCAATAAAACGCCCACAGTAAAATGGAAATTATTAAAAAAACGAGAATATGTAGGTCATTAAAAGACACATATCCTCTATGCTTACAAGAAAAGTTATATATTACTAAGTTTCTTAAAAATAAAGATTTATTAAATCGACAAAATGAAATAACTGTTTTTGTAGACACTGCCTTATTTTCACATTAAAGCAAAATTAAATTTCAATATTAAAATCATGTATACTTTAAAATTATATACATATTATTTAACTACATATAATACTAAAAATATTAAATTTATTTACTACAATTTTAAATTCAACATTGCCATGTTTAATGTATTATAGATTAAAATTTGTGTTACATTTTAAAGCATTGTATTTAATTGTATAATTAATATATTAAAAAAATGATTATATATAAAAAAGCCCCTTTAAGAGAAACATAATGTATAAAAAAATAAATTAAAAACTAAAAAATGCCAAAATAACCCATGACTCGATAGAAACATTTCTCTGGATTTAAGTGTATCTTACAAATATTCTAAAATAAGAAAGAGAAAATTATGTATCTATGACACAATAGACAATTCTGGACAACCAAGAATTACATATCAACACACAACCTATAACCTGCTTTTTAACGTTTCCAATTTTTGACACAGATCTGTATTTAGATCCGTCAAAAATAGAAATACGTCCTAAATAAATAAGTTTGTAATCTCATTAACCCCTTCCATTTAAACTCATCAATATAATACTACTTCGCTTACAAAAGTAAGTCATTTTTTTCTAAAGTTATTCAACATCGCTTGAAAATGTAACGAAAATTTTAGTTCCGAAACAGGGAAATTTCCTTATTGCGATGATAAAATATTTTAAAAATATTTTAAATAACAATATTGTAACATATATATATATATATATATATATATATATATATATATATATATATATATATATATATATATTAAAAATTAAAAAAAATTAAAATTTTCAGACACACTGGGTTGTATATTAATATTTTTTTTGTTTTATTATTTGAATTAGATTCCTCGACTAGTTACGGCCAGCATGGACATCATCAAGAGAAAAAATAACCTGCTTGTTAGCAGTGAACTACGGGAATTAATGATTTTCTGAAGAAAATGAATTTTATCTGTAGTTTTCATTTATTTTTTATCGTTAACATTAGTCAGTCTCTGTGTTGGTTAAACGACCTCCTATAAGTTTTTTTTTTTCAAGATAGAGGCTGGATAGATTCATGCTAGTGATGCTTTTGGCAGTTTTATTGGTTCTTGGGAAGGGAATGTGTCTGTGTTAAGTGTATGTCATCATTTAGTCCTTCGGAAGTGTGTATGATGTGTGTAAATGTATATATTAGTATGTGGGTGTGAAGGGATTGAAGAGGCTCATGAAAGAAAGCTGTTTCGGTATGAGGAATTGGTAGCTGAAGTCCGTGAGAGGGGATATGGCTGCACCCTGGTGCCGTTTGACGGTGGATGTAGAGGATTTCCTGCTGCTTCATTAAAGAGATTCCTCAAATGGTATCCAAAAGCCGAATAAGGTGATAAAGACTTGTGGCAAGAAAGCGGTGGAAGGCAGTGCATGGATTCCCCAGAATTTCTTATAGAGTCGCGTCCAACTAACAGCATAGTCCGGTTGCAACGTAACATCATCCAGCTGCCGCGTGCCCACCGTGTGAAGAGATACTGAGCTTAATAGGTTGAAACTTTGCTGAAGCACAGCGCTCAGCTGAAGATTGCAGCTGATCTGAAGCACTTGATGTTTTCATCTGTCCAATACCTCTGATTCTTCAGTGACGACCATGAAAGTGCGGTGACGGCAGTGATAGGACTGCGGGGCGTGAGTTGCCTGCCCTGAGTTTTCGCAAAAAGCTGCGCTTATGTGTGATCGGGTTCTACAACAGTTCTTTATGGTCGCTGAGGTCTGGTCTGCGCATGTAGGGATGGTGGGTGAGTAACCTTTTGAAGATCGCGCCCGCCTGAAATATGGCAAACCCTGACCAGTATGTATGCTTCCAACCCATCTGTGGATCAGGTAGAGTCGCCTGTTTCGTGTGGGATGTAAAACCACACCACTTGATACGATTACAATGGGCTTTAAAATGGACAGACAATCTGGTAATGACAGTTGTGTGAGACAGAGGGGATGTCATGCCTGGACGTCTTCAAATCAGCAAAGGGTCGCAAGATACACCAAACCAAGATGAAATGTGGCGGTGATTCAGTGGCAAAGAAGCGCCCGGCAGTAGTTGATAAGTCGTCGGAGTGTTGGGACCAGGATGAACACTACATTGTCCTACAGGATACTTTTTTCGAAGCTGAATCTAGTCGCCAAATTATCAAGTGGCCTTCCTCTGTAAATAGGGCCTGATCAGAGATGGATGACGACTTATCAGCAGCTATCCATACACTAGGTTTGGACTGAAGGAAATGAAAGTTAAGTCCTTAGCTCCAGCGCAAGTAAGTCGACGGCGGAGAACCATCCGGTCATTGAGGAAAGAGATGCGAAGGTTACGAGCAGCAATGCGTGCTGATGAGCTGAGGTGCAGAGGAAATCAAACGAATCCTGAAAGACATAAGGAAGCACATTAGCAAGTTAAGTAGAGCAGAACGAATTGCCAAAAAGAGACAGATGGTTGCTAGGGCACGGAAGTCATTCACGGAAAGGCCATTCCGCTACACTAGCGGAGCGTTGAGCAGGAGGAGCTGGAGAGACATCTTTTTAGCACGTACTCTGATGCCAGCAAGGAGGTCCCAGCGGAGGTGGTGCCAGGTTTATCCAGGCCTGGCGTTTCAGAAGTAGCTTTTGATTAGTCTCCAGTGGCTTGGAAGGAAGTCCAAGTAGTTATACAGAAGTCGAAAGCGTGTTCTGCGGATGGTCACAATGGTGTGGATATGCTGTCTACAAGATGTGTACCGGACTGCTGAGGTGTTTGTGGAAGATTTGACATATTGGTGATGTTCCGGACTGTTGGTTTCGAGCTGATGGTGTGTATATACCGAAGGAGGAGAATTCGTTGACATTTAGTTTCGCCCGATTTCTCTCGTGAACGTTGAAGAAAAGGTATTCTTTAAGGTGTTTGTCAGGAGGATGACGGGTTACCTGCTTGGCAATAACTATGTCGACAATAGCATTCAAAAGGCAGGAAGTGTTTTCCATCGCAGGTGAAAAGATTCCAACAGTGTGGGAGCAAGGTGTGAAGAGTCTTGGGAGGTGGTATTACTTCCAAGTGCGAGATCATCACCATGGTGTTGAAATCCAGCGACAACCGGAGGTGGCTCTGCGAAGCATAGACCAATGTAGGCTTCCCGGGAAATTTAAAGTTTGGTGTATGCATTTTGCGTTGATGCCGAGACTAATGTAGCCGCTAACTATATATGAGGTGGTACTGAGTTGAGATAAATTAAGAGGAAATCAGTAAATACGTACGGAAGTGGCTTGGTGTTTCGAGGATTCTGTCGCCGGTTGCTTTGTATGGCAAATCGGGGTAGGGGTGGGGGGTCTTCAGTTACCTGTTACTTCTTTGGTGGAGGTGTACAAGGTGGAAAAAGTGAGATTGCAGTCCATGCTGTGTGAATCTAAAGAAGCTGTAACCCGTGAAAATGTGCCGGAGGTAAAGAGAGGAAGATAGTGGAAAGTGTCAGACGTGATGTCAGCAGTGGAAGTGATGGTAAAGCAGGCAAAAGTTCACGGTGTTACAAGGAAGGGGCGTTTTGGACTTGGTCTAGTTGAGAGGGAGCAATTCTGATCAGAGGCCAGTGGACAGGAGAAACGCACATTACAGAAACAGGAGGTTCGGAAGCTCGAGGTGGAGAGACGATTGGTGCAGACTGTCCAACCGGTTCAGCAGGGACGATGGCTCAACTGGGATGGTATTGAGGGTGTTCAGATCAGTTGATCTGATTGGTGGCGTCTCAGCGCAGGACATTTGAGGTTTCTTATACAGGCAGCCTATCATGTGGCGGCATCACCAGCAAATTTGAAGAGATGGGGAATGCAGGAGTCACTCTCCTGCCGGTTGTGCGGAGCATATGGAAATATGCGCGACATACTGCCATCCAGAATGGCTGGTACACTTTTAGATATATTAGGTTGGTGCAAAAATAATTTCGTTTTCTCACATAGTAACATATGTTAGAAAACGAAATTATTTTTGCACCAACCTAATAATTTGGTTCTGGAGGGTGTGGCAGCAGCTTAAAGAAGTGCTAGTATACCCTCGACGGACCTGAGAAGGATTGCCTTTCTGAAGCAAGGTGTGTCTGGACTGAGGCCAAATCTAGTGTGAATTGATAGCGAGAAGAAACATCTGTTGCTTGGCTAGCTGACAGTGGCATGTGAAGAAGGGATTGAAGAGGCTCATGAAAGAAAGCTGCTTCAGTTTGAGGAACTGGTGGCTGAAGACCGTGAGAGGGGATACGACTGCACCCTGGTGCCGTTTGAGGGTGGATGTAGAGGATTTCCTGCTGCTTCATTAAAGAGATTCCTCAAGTGGTATCCAAAAGCCGAATAAGGTGATAAAGACTTGTGGTGAAAAAGCGGTGGAAGGCAGTGCATGGATTACCTACAAATTCTTATCGAGTCGCGTCCAATTAACAACACAGACCAGTTGCAACGTAATATCATCCAGCTGCCGCGTGCCCACCGTGTGGAGACGTACTGAGCTTAACGGGCTGAAACTTTGCTGAAGCACTGTGCTCAGTTGAAGATTGCAGTTGGTCTGGAGTACTTGAAGTGTACATGTGTTTATAAATACATATTTTATATATGTATATATACACATATATTTTATACATATATATATATATATATATATATATATATATATATATATATATATATATATATATATATATATATATATTTCATATATATATATATATATTATTGCATATATATATCATCAATATTATATATATATATCATATATATATAAATATCATATATATATAAATATCATTTATATTATATATATTACATATATATATCATATATATATTATATATATATCATATATATTATATATCATAAATATATCATATATGTTATATCTATATATATCATATATGTATTATATTTATTACATATATATATATATCATAATATCATATATATATATATATATATCATAATATATATATATATATATATATATATATATATATATATATATATATGTATGTATGTATGTATGTATGTATACATATCATAATTTTAATAATGAATATGCTTTTAAAACGCGTAAATTTCAAGAATTAGTTATTCCCCAAAAAATTTCGCTTGAAGATGGAACAGAGATTGGTACTTTAATTCAATTTAATTCAGATAATTATATCGAAGTTTTCGGCTCTTGTTTTTTAAACATGAGAACTCTTATGTAGCGATGGAATCATATTTTTAAATAAATAATTATACTTCGGCTCTAGTTTTGTATCGAGCACTGTTTTTAAAAAATAATAACTAGAATACTAAAGAACTTTGGATTATTTACCTAACGAGTTCTTTTCTATTTTCTATATATTTTCACACACACACATACATATATATATATATATATATATATATATATATATATATATATATATATATATATATATATATGCATCTTATATATAAAAAATTATATACTTGAAAACTATCTTAAAGGGACTCTAGTGGGATTAAATCATTCTGATATATTTATTTAACCTCAAATACAATACTTATTATACTGAATGGGCAATAAAGCAGTGCAATATTAAAGTTTAAAAATTAAGGAAGTAAATAATTATCATATGGACCTTTATATATTAAGAAAATAATTGATATATAATTGTAATGAATAGAATATTAACTATATTTTAATATAAACATTATGCAATGCAACAAATTTCTTGTTAATTCATTTCTCTGATTTAGGAGATCATTATTTTTAGGAAACTTCTTTTTTAATCTTGAAATTCTTTAAAATTAACCTTCTGTTAAATATATCTCTCGGTCTATTTCACTTTATCTTAAATTTATATTTGTAATTGGATGTCGTCTGTGCTGACATGCCTCAGAAGTGTCAATTTATCTAAAGAAGAATCAATAACCCACCTATCCCTAACTTTTAACGTAATTTTTCACTTTTCTATTTTAGCTTTAACCCGTCTTTTGATTCGTTAAGCAAGACATACACCAATATTTTGGAAATTTGCTTCCACTCCTTTTTAACTCTCAAATAAGCTACCGAATTGCTTTCTGTTTCTTTAAATCATTTTCTTCATAAGTTACCCAACATCACCTGATGATTGAATAGTTTTAAGTTCCGAATCAGAAATTTTTGTGTAGCGATGTAAATTATTTTACAATAAAATATTATGATAATATTTTGCTTTACGTTGTATCAAACACATTTTATTTTATTTTATTTATCATGGCCTACATTGTTCTTGATATCATTAGTTTTGTTTAGTTTAGTAATATTATTATCAATTACTCTCTTGTTATTTGGGGAAAAAATGCCCCCACTTGATTTTCCAACACCCCTTTTTTAGTTTAATTTCGTTTTCAAATTTTCTAATTTAGAATCTTATGTCCAATCTGGATGGATGAAGAGAATGAGGTTCCGCAAAAATATCAGCGGCATCACTAGCTGAATCAAAAATTGAAATGGCATCATCAACGTACTTCATATAAACATAAGGCTTCCAGCACTTTTCAAACAAAAGAGTCTCATGAAAATCTACGTATGAGGGACTTAGAATGGGTGACAGAGCTTCAGCATGTATGACTTAGTGCTATAATGCCTATAAAGTTGCGTGCGGTCTTTCAAACTAGATCTGCGTTTTCAGCTTTCAGCAAAGATCGTTTGTCCTATCTTCAAAATAGTTCTGTTACATATAAGTTTAAATACCGTTGTGATGCGGTATATATAAGACGGACTAATCAAAGAGTGGAAACTCGCATTATGCAGTACGTGCCTGCCTATTTGCCTATTCTAGAGATCAGAGTCATATGAAAAGAACCATTCAATCGGTGTACGACTCTTCGATTGGGCAAAATCTTTTGGACAATCCTGACAGTGCCGATTACAATAACAAATTATATTCATACATACAGTCGCTCGCTCCACCATCTTCGAGGTCTTGAGGCTGTGTATATCAAATTTTGTCAGCCAAGCCTATTTAAGCAAAATAAACACTTCATTCCTTCCTTAGGTTTGATTGAAGAAATATGAGTAATTTTTTTCTAATTTATACGCTTCTGGAAATTTTTTATTTTTTTTTTTTTAGTCGTTAATTTGTTTAATTAAAATCTATTTTAATCATGTTCCAATTTCCCTTCCCCAATCGCTATTTACAAATGTGTCATTAAACACTTTGTTCTACGCGCCAACGTTCACCTCTCGATAAAGTGTTGTTCAAAAAGGTCTCTAAAAGATAAAATGACGTCCTCTCTCTTTAAGCCTCTCTCTCTCTCCTGTCTTCCTCTGTCTCTGTCTCTGTCTCTCTCTCTCTCTCTCTCTCTCTATATATATATATATATATATATATATATATATATATATTAGGATGGTGCAAAAATAATGACGTAATAATGTCGTTTTTTGACGTTAAAAAATACGTGAAAAACGACATTATTACGTCATTATTTTTGCACCAACCTAATATATATGCTATATATATATATATATATATATATATATATATATATATATATATATATATATATATATAATGTGTGAGACCCGAACACCTCTGCAAGCATGTCTGTCTTGTGTCGGTGAGAAATATGGGTAGGGCTTGACTTATGGGGTTATATATTAATTCTACCTATGTTGTTAAATTTGTGGTTAAGCCCGTTTGGACGAAGTGTTTTGAGACGCAAAATCCATTTGACGTCATGTTCTTCTAATGGCTATATATATATATATATATATATATATATATATATATATATATATATATATATATATATATATATGGTGTCCTGACGCTTGCATGAAACAGACTGTCGCCTCTAAATGTTGACTTCTATGTTCACTTTTATATTTACACACGTTCTATCTCTGATATTGAGCACTTTATCCCATAAATATAGCATACCTTAAGACTATATTTCTTCATATATATATATATATATATATATATATATATATATATATATATATACCTTTAATTAAAAATGTTTTGGTGAATTGAATATAATTGAAGATTGTAACTCTCCACTTTCCAAAATTTTAGACTGTCGCATTTCATATCAATACATATTAAAAATCATTAATAGCAGAAATCTTTGTTGTTTTTAGAAAGAATGATTAATAAGATTCCTACTATTTTTGTTGCTCTTATTCCTGTAATTGAACCTTTAATATTTTGACAGGTTTTGTTTGACGATGTGTACATGTCATTCAAAATATTTTTTTTTAGGTTAAACAATACGTCAAAAACCGTCATTATTTTTACACCAACCTAATACTTAGCATGTGCATTCGATCTGTTAACATTAAGCTTCCAAGGGACGTAACTCCATATAAAATTGTTGAATTACTTCCCCTGGTATACGTCGTAAATTTAGCTAGTTTTTGCATTGAAAGAATGCAAAACGACGTTCTCGTCACAAGGAAATTAGTTAATAAGTGTCGGATGCTGCCCATTCCTACAACAAAATAAAAACAATAAATTTGTATGGACTAAAATGAGAACAAAGTGAATCTGACTATTCTATTTCGTTAGTGAAGTACCGTATTTTGTTATTTATAAGACGCATTTTATTTCCTATAAAAAAAGACCAAAAACCACTCTGCATCCTATAAATCGAATGTCGATAATGGGAGGTAATGTTCTCTTGTAATTCTTACAAATCGTTACCATAAATGTGTTACTATTTCTTGGTTTGTGACGAATTTGTCATTAGTCATGTTTTCCTGCTGCAAAATGCCATTCATTGGGTAAAATTGAGGATAGTGGCGATAGCTATGATGTAGGTTTGCCTATCTTCCGTTTCACTTCTCCTCGGTTTTTTACCAAAAGCAGAGGTTTATCCCTTGATTCCTGTTTAGGATTGGGATTCCAGTTTCTTCTAAAGTCTACTTCAATTCTATACTTCTAAATACACTTTCATTCACTAATTAAATCTCGACATCTTCAAGATAGAATTAGCTGTTATCTTTCCTGCATAACCCCAAGAATTTCACTTCTTACCCTTTCTTACACAGAAATCCTTTACCTTTAGTAGCCCTTGAGCTTGGGATTGGGTGAACATTAAAAAAAAACTTTCATATTTTTTAAAGAATAAGATTTTGACTGAAGAAATTTTTCCACCACCCTCAAATTGGTTAGGGTTTTTCATATTTACTTGTTCCCAGTTGTAATTCTGTAATTCGGCGTTTTTTGATCCGGAAATTAGATCTCATTACAGTTTCTCCAAAACACAGTTTCAGTTGTAATTTAGCAGTTAACAAAAACAAACAAATAAAAAACAGATGTATAATGAATTAAATCTACTATTGATGTTGCTGTAGCGTAAACCTAGACACACATATACTTCTGCGCTTCATAAATTTTATTTATAATATAAACAATTATATATATATATATATATATATATATATATATATATATATATAGAGAGAGAGAGAGAGAGAGAGAGAGAGAGAGGGAGGGATAGGTAGATCAATAGATAGATAGCAAAACACAACTAGTTTTTTTTCATAATGTTGCATGATTGTCAATGGTTGAACTGCGTTATTATTTAATGTGACTCGTGGGGACTAAGAAAACCTATGAACGGGAAACGAAACACGTGTTGTAACTATGATATACTATGTGTAAAGAGCGAAAGAAGACAATTTATGCAAATTTCTTTCATACTCCTTTCTGACAACTCCATTTAGCGGTCGTTTGGAGTTCTCTGGCAGACAAGCCTGAAATCCCCTAATTATAATACATAAATTATAGAATTCGAAATAATAAAGCTCTCTTATCTCAGGTCAACTCTGAGTTTCGTGATTTCTCACTCGCCAGAATTCTGTTAAGTATGATTATATCAATACTAAACCCTAACCCTAGCACTTCAGGACATAGGTCATCATGGCTTTCCAAAATTTTCTGTCCTTTATAGCTTTTAATATATTTACTTTTTGTTGTTTCCCCCAGGCCGTGTTCCGTCTTTCATTTACTAAAGTTCATTGAGTATTTTATGCGTTGTTTAACTCTGTCTCTCTATTTTTAAATTAATTTGTTTCTGCACTTACAAATGCATATTTTGTGAGAGTGTGTGCGTGTTTTGTTTTGTTTTTTTGTTTTTCTTAATTCACCCTAAACAAGGTGATAATGCCACTAAGACGCAAGGGGCTACTTGAAGTGAAAAAAGAAAATACTTTAGAAGAAACCAGAAACCCAATCCTAAACGAGAAACATGGGATAAACCACTACCCTGTTCAAAGTTACGTCGTGCAATGATTAGTTAGCTCGTCTCGCTAGATCAATTATGACTGAATAGTGAGTTCGATCCTCACTGGGTTCCCCATACTTTCGGCCTTGTGCCACATCTAAGCTAAATCAGCGTACAATAAATATACTGTTTAAAACTGAAAAGCGAAATAATCATTTTTTCCTGTTGCATATATATATATATATATATATATATATATATATATATATAAATATAAAAGTGAACATAGAAGTCAACACTTAGAGGCCTCTAAGTGTTGACTTCTATGTTCACTTTTATATTTACACACGCTCTATCTCTGATATTGAGCACTTTATTCCATAAATATAGCACACCTTAAGACTATATATATATATATATATATATATATATATATATATATATATATATATATATATAAACTTGTGCATTTATAAATAGCATCGTGCACTATAAAATCCGAAAATTGTTTTACAGTACTTTATTATTAAGGAACTCCAGATGTATAAACTTGTAGGATTACAGAAGGCCTTTATCTCCGTTTGATGGAAATAATCATGTGGGTTACATGACGGCTGGCTGCTTCGTGACGTCACTCCATACATTGACCAAAGCTGCAGTCATTTTAAGTTCGTGGACAGCAACCAAAAGCTTACTTTCTTTAATATTGGCCAAAGAGCCCGGGCTAATGTTAAATCTGCCTACCCAGCAGCTTAAAAGCACTTTCCTTTTGAGACATACATGAATCTGGACCGTTTATACGTGGAGTCCTAAAAATGATTTCTCCCGATCAGGAGTATCTCCAAATTATTTTTAAGATATTTCCTTTTCGTTCCTCCTTATACTTTACTTTGCTGTGTAGATATATGTGATATATAGTTCTCCACGTGGGACATATGTATCTATGGTTTTGTTTATGTCGTACTATTATAAATGTCTTTACATTCTTTTTCCTTTCAGCCATTCCGTTACGTCCGTGAAATATTGATGTTGTTATATCCGTGATATAACAATACCCATAACGGAAGAAACGTAAATCTTTCTTCCTTAGCTCTTCTCTTGTTACAAACTTTTATATTGTTATTCTCCTACTATGCTTAGTTTTTTTTTACTCAAACTTCGTCGTTGGTCAAATATTATGTCCATAGTATTCTTAATATAATTTTGTAGAAACCCCATTTCTGTTGCTTCAACTCGTTTCTTCATCTGTCAGAAGATTGCTCAGCATTCACTTCCATATACGGGGACTGATAGTACATAACAGTTCAGTACTTTTTTTCAGTTTCTTAATACTTTGTTTAGATTTTGATAGATATTTCTCTATCCTAATGCGCCTTTAAGAAGTTTTTTTTGTAGGATGGAATTATTTTGCGACATACCAACATTTTTGGACATTTCATGTTGAACTCTTTTTACAGTTGCGACTATAGGTGAAAACTAGCCGGCCTAACTTGCACTCTTGTCTCTAGACCAATACTATGCGACTTTGCTTGCACTTCATTTGGCAAGCATTGATCTGGAAGGTGGCTCTTTATATATATATATATATATATATATATATATATAGCTTATTTTTAGCGCCACTAGCAGTACAGTATTGCATTTTTATACCTAGTGTCAGGATGTTGTGTCAGCCCTATACGATCCATATGCAAAAATCAGTTACACTTCTAATCGAGAAGCCTTAATAATAATAATGAAGACGCAATTGATAAATGAAACAGAAATGATTGCGAAGAGTGTTAAAGTAGAAAAGGTGGGAATTTAAAAAAGCAAATCTGGAGATGAATGAAAGGCAGACTGGATCGCCACTAGTTATCAGACAATGAATGAAAGTGTCGGAGTTAGCTTCCCCTTAGTTTCTTAATCCTTCACCAGGGGTCTCTCTCCTCTTGCTATAAATACTGGCTGACCTTTTGACTCGATCTCTCTTTTTCCCTCAAGCCTGGGGTCGTATCCCACCTCGCGTGGAGGTAAGGTAATACTTTTCTCTTCTTTCTTCATTTCAACTAATACCAATATGTGAGCTCTCACCAATACAGTGTTTCCCAAATTCTGGAAATACGCTAATTTCAATACCAATACACGTACGTACGAACACTCACCACAATACACACACATTATATTCACCCCACAAACTCAATGTCACTGTTCATGTGCTTGTAACTTGTGGTTAATACATATACTTGTTTATATATAATTATCGGTCTTGTTTGTTTCTCTTGCCTTCTTTGGACTTAATTGAAGTCCAAAATTCTCATGTAGGTGGACCGGCTAGCAGGAAATTTTAACCCACGTGTGTTCTTTACATCTTCACCCCACGGTCCACTACAAAAGGGAAGTCGGGATTGTAATGTTTTCTTTAAAATAAAGGAAAATGAATTGAAGTTAAAGCATTCCGAAAAAAAAAAATAAACGGCACACCAGTTATTTGAAACATCTTATTTCTGAAATACGATAATACAGGGCCCAAGAGCCACTTAAGATATAGAAATGTTGTGTTGTAGCATGAACGTAAGAGAAGGCAAGAAACTAACCCTAGACATGGAGAGGTTAAGATTACAGTTATGGGTAAACATCCTGTCAGAAACTGTCTCACTCAGAAAGTTATCGGTATTGTTGAAAAAATTAAATATCAAGAAAATTACTGTTGTATATACTCTTGTATAATACAAGTTTTTATAATCCACTTTTTTTTTCAGCAACAATTAGGGAGTCGCATTATACACATCGTTTTTTGAAGAGGTTAAAAATCCTGCGTTTTCGGTGACCGGTCACGCAATACACAGGTCATTTTTTCCCAGCTGGGATTAAAATTCATGCAAAACATCCGGCATCGCACTATACATGAAGTCGGCTTATACAAGATTATAACAGTCAGTTAATTATGTACCATGCGTGATACACGCTTAGGCGATCATGTATCTTTAAATACATGACTGACGCTTAGGCGATCATGTATCTTTAAATACATGACTGACGAGGCAGATTTTCCCCGAGATTATATACGGTACAAAAAGTTTACATTATGTTACATTAAATTTTACAATAAATAACAATGAAAAAAAAAATAAGTTCAGCGTTTTTGCACACGCGCACAGAAGAGCACGCCATATATCAGATTTTATGTATTTTGAAGAGACGATTTCATTTCATGAGTCACACCAGATTCATGTCTAACTTGTATAATCTCTAAAAGCAAAAACAAGCGATTACTGAAAAAAGCTGATTTCAGATTATTTAGAACTATTCAAATACTCTTGAAAAATGTATGTGATGATGCGATTCTACACCAATTGTAATGAAATCCAAGGTCGGCTTTATGCAAATACACCGCGAGGCTCTACGGATTCGTCTCAATAACAAAGGCCGTGATGGCCGTCAACAATAGCGATAAATGTTTCTCATCGCAATTGTTGGGTTGTTAGGAAGCAAAAAATACTACGATTTCTGACTTAATCGGCAATGTCTTCCTTCTGCTACAAGAAAGCGAATTTCTTCTTATTGACTTCTTACTAAGTCCCAACCACAAAAAAACGAACCTTTACGCATTGTTTCGTTGACTACTTCATTATATGGATATTTGGCTGGGGGACGCACCACCCCTTTTCGTCCACTGTCTTGGGTATGACGATAGACTACATCCGACAGAAAAGACTCTGAACGAAAGATTTTGAGGACGGTAGAACCACCTCTTAATTGCTGTTGTTCCCAGGTCCACTCTAAACTGTGGAGGTAGCACCTGTTAGGTACTAACAATGGGCAACGAAATACTATCCTCCCCCACCTAAACTGGGTTAAAATACTTCCCACTTATTTCATGATATATACTTTGTATAATATATTTTGAAAAAATAAAGTCAATTTGTAGATTATAAAATTTTTGCCATGAAGTTGTTGTGTAGGATCCTTGTGAATAGGTGGTATTTTGGTAAATTTCGCATTGGGCGTGGATGGGTGTGTTCTTGTGGTGAATGATCAATTGTAAGAATGATTGATTCGTTAATCAGATTAGCTCGGTGTAGGATAGTCAGTGACGACGGGCTTTTACCTCACTTCCACTTTGGTCTTGTGCCACATGGAAAGTATTATTTCCAAATAAATAACCTTAAAACTGATTGACAAGGTAGTAAAGGAAAACGAAAAGGATGAATGAAACATTGTAAGAAAGTAGAATGTATGGTTGTTAGAAAAAGTAAAATCCTGAAATGTGAAAGATGAATTTGAAATGTCAAAATCAATCAGGTACACAAGTTTAAATATCTGACAGAAAGAAAATTCGTCATAGAAATCCGAAGGTGCATTGGAAGAAGAAAACGTGGCACCGAAATCCGAAGACACATTGGAATAAGAAAATGTTTTACCAAAAATGAAGCAAAGTATTAACAAACAAGAAAATTTCATTACAAAGAAAAAAGTGATGAATTGCTATCAAATATCAACCTTCATATATGGCAGTGAATGCTGGAAAGTTTACTCACAATTGTAGACGGGATTGACGTATTAGGTTGGTGCAAAAATAATATCGTTTTTTGACGTTAAAAAATACGTCACAAAACGATATTATTTTTGCACTAACCTAATAATAAAAGCATGCTGAGAATATTCTGAACAAAGATTTAAGAAGAATGGAAACGAAAAGAACATTTAAACGACAATTTTCTCCATTTGATCCTAAGCAAGGCGGGAATGCCACTAGTACGCAGAGGATTACAGAGTTTGAAAGTGAGAGAAAAGACAGTGTATAAGGAGGATTAAGCAAAAGCTAAAAGGTATTCTAGAAGACAGCGATTTACGTTGCATTTAAAATTTTGAAGATTTGTAGTTATCAAGGATACAAGTAATCGGAAGGGACCTACACAAGCGGGAAGTACGAGAAAATAAACTGTTGTAGTAGATGTGGAAGTTGCATTTAGTTAACTCAACCGTAAACGGTTGGGGCCTATATGTTAACCTAGTAACACACTTAAATTCATGCAGTTAAAATTAAAGTTTAAATTTCTATGCTTGAAGAATTTGGCACGCACCGGATAGGAGACATGAAGGCAAGAGAGACAGACACAGCAAGTAATCTACTAAACGGGTTTCTGTGAATTGATGAAAAACTAGAAAGTGGGGAGAATATTAAAAAGTCAAATATTAAGAACAAACGATAGGCAGCTGTGCAGAGATATAATAGCCTACGGTCTACACAGACACGGCACATAGATTATCGATAATTCCACTATAACGTTTCAGAGATCATTGTCATTCCTTAATGGATTTCTGAACTGAAGCAGGTTGTAGAATCGATTGGCCTAAACGTTGTGGCATGATTAAAAAAAAAGTTCACTAATCAAAACAAAGCTTAGATCTTCTTTTTTTTTTTAATCTTTTACAGCTGAATTACTAAATGAAAACTTAAATCAAAGAAACTTATTCACAGGAAACCCTGTTCCTGGGCCCGCTGATTTCAGCAAATGAGTGCTACTTTTGGTAATTTAACATCCCCAGTACAGTAAAAAAAAAAAAAAAAAAAAAAAGATTTAACCCTTTCCAAATTGAATTTATTCCTAAATTCTTCCAGTTTTTACGCTAACTCGAATTTAAATCCGATTTGTAAATCATCGATACAAGTTTTCTACTTCATCCTAGTAAAAATATCTACGGCGGACGCGTCTTGGCGTCAAAGGAGGTTGTCCTTGAAGGGCAAGGCGGAGGTGTGTGATCCTTACGTCTTTCCTATTGTCCTTGTCCGTACTTGCTCTTTGTAAGCGCCACAAGAACGCGATCGAGCGCTTGCTATCCTCCATCTTGGTTGGGCACGTAAGCATAAAGTCCTCAGAGGAGTATGTGTCCAACGTCCGTGTAATGGGGTGCTGTGAATGCTGCACTTGGCAAGTCACGAGCTCGTCTCGGAACTGGCTTTCCTACTCCGCGCATTGACAGGGGATTCGATTCTGGCGGGGATTGTAAGGGCCGCCTTCCCTTGCTTTACTGTCAGTCATGCCATCTCGCGGGCTAGGCGCTGTCGTAAACCGTGGGATCAATCGGATTTCCTTTGCGTTTGTTGATCGGCCTTGAGGGTCATTCCTCGGTCCAGTGACTTTTCCCGGCCTAGGGGACTCTTCTATCGTGAACTAGTGGAGGGGGGTCGCGAAGTATCCACTATGTGAGCGGTCCGACATGTCGGTAGGGAAGTTTCGCTCGTTCTGGTCTCGGGCGCCAGCGGTGGATTACTTCAGGAACCCTGAGTTTTCGCTTACCTAGAGATTGGTTCGGAATAGGCTAACTCTCAATAATATGGCCTTCATATGAGCTTGGCAGATTTGCCAGACTGCGAACGACGTGACTTTCGTCTGAAGGAAACGGTTTCGCATGCCTCCTACCATATTTCTCTGGTCCACCTTTATGGGACTATGTCGGCGAGTTGACGGCTTGTATTGCTCCCGAAATGTTCGTGCTCATAGATCGTGCGTACGCATGTGATAGTGTGTCGCCCCCATAATCTGAGGTGAAACGGATGGTGTTTCTATCGCTGCTGGCCACGACCCGAATGATGATTTGGACGACAGGAGGAGGTCTTGCGACGCAAGCGTCTTTCTCATCAGCATCTGACCCGATTTTGAGAGCACCAGCTCAAAATGAAGATTAGAACTGATAGAAAACGGTTGGTTTCGACAGATTTCAACTAAAGGTGAATGGCTGAGGCAAGCTTTATTCGTGTGAACGGGGCTAGCCTTGATTTTCTTTTTTAGGTTTGCCAAATCACATCGTGGTGTTTCATGTGGAGTCCTCCCTTGGTTAGATTAGACCACATTTTGTGTACCTAATTAATGTCAGCAAGTGTTGTTCCCCGGCCTGTTCCCGCTTACATCTTTTGTTATGAGCCAAGTTGAGATTCTCAACCTCCCCAGTTTGTTTTTGCCCTCCCCCTGTTTTCATCAGGTTTAGGTCAGATGTTTTCCTCTCACCTAGGCCGTATTTATTTTACCCTTTCTCTTGCCCTTATTGAGAGAGTTCTGATTCTGTCTAATGTCAGAATACAGCGGCCTTTCCTTTTTGAGGGTTGGACGCGTCCAACTAACATCAGTTATCATTATTTTATTTGTTTTGATAATTTAGTTTGTTTTTTGGGTTCATCCCCACCCTCTCATTTTACATCATGTACAAATTTTCATGTATAGTATTTTTATAATTATGAAATTTTTATGTCATGGGGTGCATTTTGTAGGTCCCCGGAGAGTATGCGGTATTATTGTATGTGGAGGATTGATTGCCGATGGATGTTTTTGTGGTGAATGTGTCAATTTTAACGAATGAATGGGACGTGAATCTAATTAGCTAAGTATAGAATAGCAAATGATGACCAGCCTCAACCTAATTCCCCTTTTCGGTCTTGTGGCAAAATTTTGTATTATTTACAACATAAATCAAGAGATAATGTTTATTTCTTTTTCTAGTTTTCCTTTGCTGCTTCGATGATGTAGTCCGCATGGCATTCACTCTACAAATTTGATGATATCCTAGGTCGGTTATATCTGCATATACACCTGCATATCCAAAGGTCTGTCTCCTTGGCCGTGATCGAATTCAACAAAGAATAACGTGAAATGTTTTTCAAGACTCTCTGGTTGGGAAATAGCAACAATACAAATCCTCAGTAAAGCGTCAATATTTTCCCTCGGCTTCGATGATGAACTGCTATCTCTCTAACTTCCGGCCACGGAAAGAGGACCCTTACATTCAATGACCATCTAGGAAACTGCTGGTTTCTCATTGCTTGCTGGTCACTTCCTGGCTGCTGGCCACCTATTTACTGCTGCCTTCCTGCCTTTCTCTGCTTATATCAATAGTGGCTGGGGTTAAGGTTTACCCTAACCCTGGGTGCTCAGATTTTTAAAGGACTTAATGTTTATCTAAAATCATTAACAAAATGTTATGCTTGCCAATTCAAAGGCGGGCTGGAAACAGAAATCCTGGAAACACTGGTAATTAAGTTGACTCAAAGATGGACTGGAAACGAAATTCCTAGGAAACAGTGGTAATCAAGTTATCTTAAAAAGAAAATGTATTTATCTACTTATATCCTGAGGATGTGTGAAAAGTCGAATTGTTACACTGCCTTCTGAATATTTTTGCAGATTTCCTTCTGAGTACACCATTATCACAGTTTAATCTTCATATCTGATGTTAAGATTATATCCACCGATGATAAATATGCTTTTCCAGTTAACTTTTTCCATGGTGACCCGACTGTATGAATTTAAGTGTACCACTAGATTGGCATCTAGGTCCCACTCCATTGGTTTCCACCACGGCCTCCAGACGACTTCGGAATATCTTGTATCTCTTTTGGACTGTCCCCTTGTTTAAGTTGGTGAATGCTGCCATAATCCTTGCCTTCAGTTCACATTTGGTATTACAGTTTTGTTGGTCCCTCTCTCAACTGCGCATTCCCCTCATAACAATCAAGGGGTTGTATTCTAGCGAGTTAAGTGGTCAGATGTTAGGGGTGATGTAGTCACAGAAATTGTCTAACAGCATTGACTGGTTTCTCCTGCTTGTAGGACATCGTGCAGTGTCCTGTTGCCAAAGAGTCTTCCAGCAGTCACCTTTTTGACCCAGGTTAACACTACTTTCTCAAGGCACTTGTTATAGGCCTCTGTGTTGAGTTTGAGGACCTGTGAATGAATGGAGGTATAACGCCGACATAACTAGTGATCACTTCACACATCATTACAATCACTAATCCAACTCTTTCCGAATCCTCTGTGCTGTCCTCAGATTAACGCCCAAACGCTCTGAAATGTTCGTATTGTAGCTTCCGGCGCGAATGCCAAGCAATACAACATACCGTTTACAAATTTCTGGCGGATTGAATTGCGTCATGGTGTGCTTTTTCTCAAATACGGTACCCAACTGATCCAACTATACTGTGCAGTCGACAAACTTAAACAACGTGAATGCATGAAATTAAAAATAAAAACTGCAACAATTTACCCATCGCACCATTTACTTATAACTACGGGTATCACCCGGATGAAATAGCATATCTACACATCGAAGCAGAGTGTAAGGAGAAACAAAGAAATGGTTCTTGCATGCTATATGGAGATACTTCTCTATCTGGAGAAGCCATCTTTAGGATTCAAGGATTCAAACGATCCGGACTCATGTATATCCCAAGCGGGGACATATTCCACGGAGGAGAAACAGTAAATCTTTGATTTTCCCAAATTGAGGACTGCGAGCTGGAGTTTCTTTCTATATCTGGGAAATATATATTCCCAAAGGGATACAGCACTATGGACTTGTAAGCTTTGCAGGAGGAAGATTTAGCTTCTATCCAGGCCAGAACAGGGTGTCCTAGAGAAAACGACTTTTCGCTTTAGTTGCTGTAAACCGACTGAAATTGACTGCCGCTTTCGTCAGTCTATGAAGTGACGTCACTGAGTGACCCACGTGACTTATCTGTACCAAAGGAAGATAAGCCCCATATCTATCCCTACAATGTGTGATAAAAACTTCATCTGACTCTTTTTGTTATGAACAAATTCTTTTCTAGAACTTTATCGTTTCTCGTATACCCTGCTTATGATCATAACTTTCAAGTAAAAAACCTCATATCTGATATCTGAAGCCTTTCCATACACCTGAAGCGAGGTCATCCAGTTTTAACTACTATTTAAAAAGATATCTCCGAGCAAAGTAACACTGTTTTATTCGTTTCTAATGTTTGTTTGTTCCCTGGCTACCTTACGTTCTTAGAAAAGCAAATCTCGCTACTCCACGCTTCCCCAAATTTCTTTCACAGTTTTTAAAAATCATTACACTTCAAGCCAGAGGATGATACCACGAGAACGAAAGGGGTCACTGAGAGTGAACGAGGACGAGAAGGCTTTTATGAGAAAAGAAATAGAATTCAGGAAGACAGAATATGGCGATTGACGTTTCATTTAAATGGTTGAAAATTGTTGGTGGTAGGGAAGCAAGAAATCAGAATGGGGTTCGCTAGTTTAAAAGAGCAAGAATAGAAACTGTTAGAAGAGACGTTTGCATCTAGCTAGGTATAACCATTTTGTTGTTGTCTATCTCGTAGCACGCTTAAATTCATACAATCGAGGCACTTAGGAAAAAAGCCCATCAGATCAGTGGCCGTGAAGATATTTGAAGAAAAGACAGAGGGAAGACAGGTCACGTCGGTGAGAAAGTGACCGAAGTCGAAATGCCAGGCCAGGATCGATTACATTACAGACCTTTATTTGAATTTTGACAAGAATCTCTAAATATACAGATATGGCGACAGAATTTAATACACTGACGAATGATAGCTTTATAAATCTGCAAAATGGATTCTGACAAGAAAAATTGTCTGGAATGAAACTGTGAGCCAACTTTCCTGGCATTAAATTTAGCAATTGATTCAATATAACCACTCTACTTTATGCCAGTCAAAAACATGAGCCAAAAGGCACAGTATTGTGGCTCTCCTGGAGTTTAACCTTACCCATTGTGATGTCAAGCTGAAAATTTTCTCTATCGTAATTAAATGAAAGCAGAGTTTTGGGGATGGTGAGGCATTCAAATTTACAAAACATTTCTTGTCCCAGTTAATCACTAATAGGAGGTTCTTTCCCAGAACTTGAGAACAGTTGCCAGGTTTACTTGGTCAGATCTCTCAAACCTGCTACTGATACATGAATGAACAGTTTTCATCTGCATAAATAATTCGTTGAGAACTTCTAACATGAAGATCAGAAACGGCTTGGTTCAGTGATAGAAGCCTGGGAGACACCGCATTATTATGAAATGTAGAAACGTGCCCGTTCAACACGAACTTCTTTATACGATTTGTTAGGAAGGATTGGATTAAGCCAAATATTATTCTAGTAATACAGTATCCCTTCAGAGAAGACCAGCATACAAAACACTGTCGAACGCCTTTAGGACATCTAGAGCCACAGTCCGAGTTTCGCCATTTTTATCTAAAGCTTGATAGAAAAATTCAGTGATGGCCTTTAGACCTGGCGAAGAGGAAGCCATGTTGTTCGAAAAAAGGCCGTGTGAAATAAGACGCTTAACTAATTTGTGTCATTTTTTAATACAGTCTTATTTCTACACTTGTTTAATTTTAACGTCCTTAATGTATAACATATCTTGAATGCCCGTTAGGCATCTAGTATATTGATTTCCTGGGGTTAAGCAATGGCGACCTATGACTAAATGAAGGAGTCTAGTAAGTTTTCCTTTTCTTTTTCATAATTAACATAGGTAGATTAGGTATATCATCAGCCTCCATTTCTTCCTTAGTTTAACTCTCCCTCCTTTCCTCGTTATCAGTTTCCTAGTGAATACGAGACACTTTTCGACCGAGTGCGTGGTTGATTGAGAGAATGTTTCCATATTTATTCAGTCCCGCTTGATTTTCGTTTGTCAGAACTGATATTTCTGCCTCTGTTTTGGGATCGGTGTGAGGATTAAATATTTTAATTTTTGTAAATCAGCAATATTATTGGTCCTGACCTGATATCTCGTCTTCAGTTACTTTCCCACCGTCGTAAAGTGACTTCACACTGTCTTTTCTATAAATACTTTCATTCTAGACTTTATGAATTTAAGCGCAGTACAAGATTGGTAACAAGGTCTCATCAATTTACAGTGGAATTGGCTAGATGTATCCGTAACTTCTATGCTAACAGTTTCTTATCACGCATTTCTCGCTTATTGAACTCTCTTCCGGCTCCATGCTTTCCAGTTAAATTTAATCTTCAGTAATTTAAATGTCTTCGTGATTACTCTTCTATTGCTCTCGCTCTTTAGCAATGTTTCTGCTAATTCCTTCACATCCAGTAACCTATTTTGTTTTAGTTGCTTTAACTGCTTCCAATATATTATTTTATATCCTCGCCAAACAGACAGAACTTATACATACGGCGACTAATTAAGCCTTCATTGAGAAATTGTAATTTTAGTGGTTGCAGTTAAGAACTTTATACTATACTGTAGCGTTATGGTGAATGGATAATTGTCGGCATTGATTCAGATTAGTTAATTTAAACGTAGGAATGATGAAGACCAGCCTCCTCCTCCCAAATTCGATCTTGTGTCATATTTCGCGTATTCATCAATAAATACTATTAGGTTGGTGCAAAAATAATGACGTAATAATGTCGTTTTTTGACTATTTTTAACGTCAAAAAACGACATTATTACGTCATTATTTTTGCACCAACCTAATAGCATATCTTTGACTGTTCCTTCTGCTAACAACCAAGCATTACATTACTAGTCTGTCTCTGGTTCATTCGCCTCTCTTATCTAATCATTATTTTTGTTTTCCTGAAAGTAGCGTCGGCGAGCCGAGTTCAAACGTCTTCCTATTCTGTTTCCTTCCTTTTCACTCTAGAAAGTTATGAATCTCTCTTTCTTCTTCCACCTGTTGGTTAAATATTAGAGTAGACTGGACTGCAAAGCCTTGAGTGGAAGCCGGTCTAAGAAAATTAAAACACTGAAATTCAAACCGCGTAGAATGCAATGAAAAACCAAGGAGTCAGAAAAATTCAATATAAAGAGGAGTCTCTGGAGAGCCATGATTGAACTTTGCCCTCAGAAGACATGCACTGCATTTCTAATGTTGATGACAGAGAATCTAAAAACTCGTGTTTAAAAATAGCACAAAGAAGGGAATTAGTTTAAAGTAATTAAAATTATTGAGCTCATGGTCTTATGACGTTGAAATACCGATTCTCGTCAGATCACCGAAGATAAGCAACGTCGACCCTGATTAGTACCTAGACAGGCGACCTCTTGGGAATATCAGGTGATACACGTTTAGATGTACTACGTGCGAATCGTGTAATGTGTGGAACCATTTAACGAGGTAGAAAGGGAAAAGAAAGAAAAGAAGAAAAGGAAAGGCTAAGAACCGAATCGTGAGTGATAAGCAAGAACACACACACAGCTAAGAGAAAATGGATAAAAGGATATTTTGATAAGTAACAAATGGCGAAAGAGTGTCATTACAATGTCAGGGAAATTCTGAGTAAAAAGAAAGGGAAAGAAGGAAAGAATCAGATATGTTTTGGCATCGGCTGTGTTATCTAAGGATATGAAAACAAACTATTGGTACGGGAAGACATCTTATTATCAACTACAGACCGGCTAGCCAAAGAAAAAAAAAATTCAAATGAAAATGTTATTTCGTTAAGTGACGAAAAACAGGCAACTAAAAGGACTTGGACAAATATGAAAAATTAAAAACCACCCACGAGCATCCTTGGCCTGCGATAATAAAATTTTGTTATCAGGAATTTGTACCGAAGGAAAATGAATGTGTTTTTTTTTCTTTCTTCGAGGCGACAGACTGACTGGAACTTTGGAGATGTTTCTTTTTGAGACCGTGTTAAGAAGACCACACATTCTGATAATTAGCGATAAAATACCTGACGTAAACCACGTGTAGAACAAGAGTTACGACCGCCATTGTCATATTGTCCCGTTCGCGGCTGGAGAAATGATAAACCATTAAGGGGAAGAAAAGGGAAAGAGAAGAGATAATTTTTTTTTTTTAAGCAAGATATTTTTTTTTCTTCCTGAAACAAAGCCGCAGATTCGTCCACGCCCGACTAAGACATCATTGGTCGAGTGGTGATCACGTGATGCACGAGGGAGGCTGTTGCCGCCCATCTGGAGGATGAGTAAGAGAGGTTGCCACGAAGATGTGGGGAGGGCAGTTCACGCCCCTCTGAAGTATGATGAAAAGGTGGGAGTGAGGAAAGGTTCCCAAAAATCGAAAAAGGTGGAAATTCCTAACCAGAGAGGTGGATATGTATTTAGAATTATCGAGGAACCCCCCGGCGCCGACAAACTCACCCCGGTTTTGGTCGGCGCCCATATAAACGAAGCCACAACGAGCAGAAATGAGTCGAGTCCCAGCAGTTCCCAGAGTCAGTCTCCGGTTGAGGCAAGCCTCGCAGATAGCTGACCAGGATTCACGCACAAATCCGGACCCATCTTCAAATCAAGAACAATTATTTTGAAGAGCGACTTAGATCCAGATCACCGAAATAAGTTTTTCTTTTGACTTTCGTCCAAAGACACCAATTTCTTAGAGAGCAGACAACTTGAAGTGTTAAAACTTGCCTAGCGGAAAACGACGTGTCACAATCCATAGAACGGGTCGGGAGATAGATGCAGTCCTATGTATCGAACAACTAGACATAAAGTTTGTTACCTTTTTCTTTGATACTTTGAACTTTTGAGTTTTTATTTTATTGCCTTTTATGCATATTTGTGTGGTATCACCCCGTTGAACTAGGTTTGCAGTACGGCCCCGACGACTGATTGATTTCCTCTGCCTAGATCAATTCACAACGTGGGTAGGCAGACTGGGAATCAAAGTAGGACGTCACAGTTGGCGCCGTGGTAGACTGGGATAGAACGACACGGTTGGCGCTGCGACCAGGGGACGACGTCACAAATGGATGACGGCTCGGAATGAGAAATCGGAATTCAAATTCCAGTCATTCACATTCACTGATTGCTATTAGCTTGGATATGCAGGTGGTGTTGTGGTTAACTGCTCGGGATAATAAATCGGAGACTCGAGTTCAAAATCCAGTCGGACCTTTTATATTTACTTACGCACAAATACCGTTAGGCGATGATGAATCGAAGAGAGACATGATCGCCCAAGTGTGTACATCCAACCTGACAAACGCGTATTAGGCCAGTGTAGTAGTGAAATGACCCATTCTTCCATCTTATCTGGAGAAGGCCTACGTTCAACAAAGGACCTTCACATTATGAGGAAAACAATTATTAAAACATTTCTTCTGACAGCATTTCTTAATAAGAATCATTGCTCGAGGGTTGAAATATCTCGTTCATTTTTCAGAAAGCAAATTATTTGATTACAGTAAAGATATATTAGGTTGGTGCAAAAATAATGACGGTTTTTGACGTATTTTTTAACGTCAAAAACCGTCATTATTTTTGCAACAACCTAATATCAAGATTGAATGACACAGGGAGCCCAAATCCTATAATAGGCAGGAATGAGTTCAGTTCATTAGGAAAGGCTACAAACGATTCTTTTGTTCCTGAGCAATCAAAGAAAGCTAAGAATTTTATAAAATCAAATTCTGTACACGCTAATTTGATTGTAATTTGAATTTAAGATAAAACTTTTCTTGTGCGTTAAAAATAACTCCCAAAGAAAAATATTTCGATTCTCAAACGGACAGTATAAACGATTACTTATCAGGCAAGTTTTTCTCTAGTTGGCGACTGCCAATGTAAATATTTGTAAAATCTTTTATATTAACCCGACAGGATCTCATTGTCCCTTCTGGACCTAAAAAATACATACATTTCGAAACGGATTTAAAAAGTGTGTTGATATTTTTTCTTTGCAATTTGTGTAAAATTTTAAAATGCAATGAGTTATTTATATTTTGAATGTTTACTATCCGACAAGTTGTCTTCTAAAACTTTACTCATACTGGAGGGGGTAGGTAAATTCCCAGATGAGGTTATACTGGCAAACTTTGACATATTCCAGTCCGGGGTGGGAGCTGATAGTTTTGTTTTTTGTTTTTCTTTTTTAAAAAGCTGTTCTCGTATATAAATTCATGATTTCTTGATTTTTGAGTGTTTTTATGGTGTCGTCTATATGATCTGAACGGTCATCATGTTGAACCGACACTTGACCGGCCTTGAAATGTTGTCATATGTGTGCTTGTATGAAAACGTCAACACGACAGTGCATGGTTCATAGTAAAGAGAATACAAGGGATAGAAATTGTTTCTTACTGTTGGCGATGTTGCCATAGTTTGTGAACGCTGTCGCTTTTAGCATGAGATCGTGAAGATCATAGGCTAGAGTTGTGTGGAGCTTGGTGACAGCTGTGTGTGTCCTGTTTGGGGCTGGATTTCGTATGTTTTTATACACGTTTTCGTAACAAAATCGGCTCCAGAATTAAATTATTTATTTATTCCTAATTGGCCCTAAAAGGCCTTGTATGTCTTCTACTACGTCAGCACGATATTTGGATGGTATCTACCTAAATCATGATGTCTAATACAACAAATTTTCTGATTTGTATTCTATAATTTTATTGGTGTGTTTTAAGATGTAATTATTTTTTTGAGTGTGATTGGTTTATAAATATTGTATTTGATATTTTAGTGGACACGACACATTATTAGTCTGTCATCGTAATGTTTCTTTAACCATAATGACTAGTTAAGGAATGCAGTTTTAATTAAGAGAAAATAATATACTAAAGCGGAAATGTATAGAAAAGAAGCGTTGAGAAGCTAAACGAAGTCGACTAAGATATACATGTAGTACACAAGAAATTTTAATTTCGCTAGAATCTTTTGCATGTACCTAATGTATTTTATTTAATTTATTATTATTGAAATCGACACAGAAGAGCTGACTAAGGTAAGGGAGATAATGCAAAAGTTACTAAATCCTTGTTACTTCCCTTGAAATCTTGTTTTTGTGGTTTTATCATGTTGTTGCCTTTATCTTTTTTATGTGACTGGTTGATCTCCCTTAAAATATTTATATTAAATAAGCGAGCACTTTGAATTCTTGTTGCATACGTAATGTACGTTTAGAAAAGGCATAAATTTAAACACCCCTGCTGATTGTCACATTCTTAATCATCTTGACCATAAATTTCTTTTGTTGACTCTGGCTCTAAAATTTACAAAAAAACTCTTGACTGAAAGCAATTCTCTAGATTTTAAACAGCAACTAGCTACAATTTTCGGATATTTTCACCGTCGGCAGTTGCGTTATTTCAAATAGTATTTGGATTCAAATTACACTGTCATCACTAGGTTTAATGACACTCAGTGCGATGTTTCATAGTGTCACCCCAATGAGTTCTCTCCTATAACTGAAAATATACAATCTTTAATATATATATATATACTATAGATATGTGTGTGTGTGTGTGTGTGTGTGTAAAAATATATAGAAAATAGGAAAGAATTTGTTAGGTAAATAATAAGTTCTTTAGTATTTTTGTTATTATTTTTTTTTAAATAGTGCTCGATACAAAAGTAGAGCATAAATATAATTATTTACTTAAAAATATGATTCCAATGCTACATAAGAGTTCTCATGCGAAAAAAAAAATTCTCTTGAAGATGGAACAGAGCTTAGTACTTTAATTCAATATAATTCAAATAATTATACTGAAGTGTTCGGCTCTTGTTTTGAAACATGAGAACTCTTATGTAGCGTTGGAATCATATTTTTAAATAAACAATTATATATATATATATATATAGATAGATAGATAGATATACTGGGAAAATGTGTGACAACGTTGAAAAAAGATCAATTAGGGCGCGTGTCGTCATTCAGGACAACATCGGACTAAATTTGTTGTTGTTACGACTACACATGCGCACCAACGAGGGGTTGCTGGAGATTTTAGATTTTTTTTTTTTTACTTTTATTTTTTTTATATATAGCCGAATTCATTTAGCCCTTTATTTTCCATCACTTTTGTTAATAGGTATCCCACACTGTGATAATACAACATCTGCTACGAATGGTGAAATGTTGTAAGAGCCAGGGAGCAAATTTACTATGGATGAATTTACGATCAAGGCACTCTCTAAACATTTACGTCATTGAGTAATTGTTTTCTCTTTGAGAGTAGCATTTATTATGTCATAATTGTTATTAGTCTTGTTATAATGGGCAACCAAAGCATTTGACGTATTTTTTTGTAAAATGTCCCTTTTGTGTTCATATAATATTTTACTTAAATTCTTTGAGGTTTCTCCCATGTATTTTTTGTGGCATTTATTACAGACGATGGAGTAAATTCCTCCTTCTAGTTTTAGCTTATCAACAATATAACGGAAGTTGATTGCTTGGGTAAAATATATTGGAAAGGACCAGATACATGCCATCACACTACTTTGAGGCGACCTCATTGGTAATCGAAATTTTTGGTTGTAAAAATCATTATTAAAAATTTACAGCACTGCTTGTCTGTGCGTATGTGTAGTATCGGCAATACACATTTATTCCGAGGAAGTGCTGATGGACGAAATGCGTCATTCAAATATGTTTCATTAAATAATATAGATATATGTCTATTTATTTTAATAATAATCCTTTCTAGTTCTCTAATCAGTTTCTAGATGTTAAAATGAAATTTATCAAGGAAGGCGCCGTAGGTATTTCCTACCCACGTACTTTCCATCTCCACCGAAATCATCATCAGTACTGAATTACAAAGACAAACTAATTGAAACTATGACTGTTGTGATGGTGACCTTTAAAACTCGTGTGAACGCGCTCTGTTATAATTATTTTAAGATTTTAAATTTACCCGTTGTATCTATGGATTTTTTACGTAACATGTGTCCCAGTATAAGGGAGCCAAACAGTAATCTATGGAAATTGTCAAAATGACAATAAATGCCGACTAAATGCATCCCAAAACGCCACTGCCACACTAGCAACAAAATTCATTCAGTTTTAATATATTCAAATTACTCAATGAAACATGTTTGAGTATATATATATATATATATATATATATATATATATATATATATATATATATATATATATATATATATATGCTTTATCAGCTCTTTGATGACACGTCTTTGAATAGATCTAAGTTTTCTATCATTTAATTTCCGATAAATGACGACACAGAAAATGAAAAGGCACACTGTAATTGTTGTTTTAGAGCTAGAACATAGGGATTTAGAGATATTTATTTAGATATGAAAGTTGCATGGTCGTATTTTGTCAAAATTCACAAAAACCTGGAAGATGCTGACAGGATAATGAATATTTTAATATCACATATTGTGTAAATCAAAAGATAATGAGTGAGCTATAAGAGAAAGGAATATTATATGTTTGTATTTACCCTATTATTTTCATTGTTATATCCATGATATACTAACAACTTACTTCACAGACGGAAAGGAGTAGCTGAAAGAAAATGAGTTACAAATATCTTTTATTCTCAGAGAGAGTTTTATGCCGCTAACTCGTTCAAAATAATTATATACACATGTTTACATTTGTCCCGCGTAGAGAAACAACAACGGACATTTGCACAACAAACAGTCTGAAAAGAGAACGAAGAGATAGAGTCTTATTTATAATCATTCACAAAAGGAATTGGGTCAGCCGGAGATACTTCTGTGTTTCTGGAGAAGCCATATTTAGGATTCCAGATTCGAGCGGTCCAGATTTATCTACTATGATAGGGATACGGTGAGTCATGTGTTTTTCCCAAATTGAAGACTGCGAGCCGGATATAGTTTCTATATCTGAAGATATATGTAGGGGATTAGCGTGCGAAAATCGAAGAAATAAAAATGTTTTCGAACACAGCTCTACAAATTAAATTTTAATATTGAGTATTTGTTTTCTTTTAAATTGAATGAAACGAATTACTAAGATCCTTGCGAAACAAATTTGCACAAAAATATTTTTTCCTTTTTTACAATACAGCCGAATCAATTGCGATAGTATGAGAGAAGAAACAGAATGTTTCTACACATGGAGATTGTTACGTATTTACGTTGTTTTATGAATACGTGTAATTTTCTAGTAGTCAGCAGGTGAAAATGTGTTATAACTACTACTAACATATTGTTTAGATAACTCTCTTCGTATTGGGTTGGTGAAAAAATAATGACGTAATAATATCGTTTTTTGACGTATTTTTAACGTCAAAAAACGACATTATTAAATCATTATTTTTGCACCAACCTAATATGTTTCAAGTGTGCTTAGTTAATTTTTAAGTCGCGAGGCTATTGCAAGAAGTTACACGATAAATATGTCAAATGTTGAATAATTAATTGTACGAAAGGTATAAGAATTCAGCTTGTATGCAACAGACAAGCAACCCTGGTCAAAGATTTACGGAAAAACTGAAAATTAACTTAATACTACAAATATTTATCGAAAATAGATCGGCTCGATGAAGCCCAAAATTAGTTTACTACACTCAGAAATTATCGGTTAATAAATATTTTTCCCAGTTTTTAAATGTCTTAAATTTTGTTGATCATTTTCTGGAGTGATCCCTAAATTTTCATAGCAGACAACAAATATGGGTGGTTGATTTTTCAAAGGCTTCAGCGCGTTTAAAATAACATCGCTGATTGGGTAATAAATGCAAATGTAGAAATTCAAATCTGGAGCCTATATTTGCACAAACATGAGTTAGCCGAGGTTTTTAGTTATATTAACCTAATAAATTTTTCTCGATTTCTTAATGGGGTTCCACATATATGTCCATAGGAAAACGGCGGCATGGGCTTGCAAGCTGCATCATGTGGCAGCTGTTTGCAAAGCTACAAGCCAGGACGAGGTAATTGCTCTGTTGAACTCCTGGAAACTGACTAAAGGAATGACCATTTTCGTTACTCTATAAGGTGACGTCACTAAACGGCCGTCATGTGACCCATGTGCATCTAGACCAAACGTAGTGGAGTTGAAGAGGGTTGTAAGGACCTGGATGAGTCCGTGAGCAAAAGATTATACACAGTCTCATAAGACCAAAGTGACCCAGGAATAGATGAGATACAATCTTTACGATTGTGTATGTGACTCCAAAGGCATGAACTCCTGTCTCTCCAGAAATGAACACATTGGACTACAACGTATGGGGCGCAGCTGAGAAGGATGTTCATCAACGTCTCCATAACACTATAAAATCTCAGAGTAAATAGAGACTATATGATTCATGAATGGCGACGTTTCAGACATCGAACTGAACTAGTTATCAGTGCTAATAGCAGATTCATTAAGTAGATCCGTCACGAAGAGTCTCATTTCAAGCTCTTCTTCGTGACTCATGCGTGCTTCGTTAATTTCAGGTAAATTTCCTCAATTTCCACACACACACACACACACACACACACACACACACACATATATATATATATATATATATATATATATATATATGAAATTTTGGTGTTATCTACTAAAATGGGTTTAATGTTAATAACAGCCCTAACAAGGTAGGTAATTAACATTAGAAAATTTTAATAGACAAAACATAAATTTTATATATGTCTCTATAGTAAGGCTAATCAGCCAGACCTGGTCAAAATGGAAGCCGATGTCCAAAACGACCTCAACTCCATTGTTAACTGGGACAAAAAGCTTGTTAATTTTAATGCACCCAAAACTAAATTTCTCTCCATTAATCATCTGAGAGTACCTTCTATCAGCATGGCTGATGCTAACCTCCACGAAAGTGACTCGTTGCACCTTTTTGTGCTAACGTTCTCGGCTGACATATAATGAAAAGATTGTGTTGAATCCATTGCTAGGTTAGCTGCTAAGAAAGATAGTTTACTGTGTTGTGCGAGACAATTTTTCACTCCAAAGTCTATCATCCATATCTATTAGTCTACTATTCGTTCATGCTTAGAATATTGCTGCCACATATGGTCCGGTTCCCCTGCTATTTACCTCGTTGGCAAGATGTAGCAGTAAATTCTATGCTAATAGTTACTTTTTTCGCACTTCTCAGTTCAGAAATTACCTTTCGGCTCCTTGTTTTCCCGCTGTTTCATTGTGCAAAAATTAAAATGCCATGCCAATCGCTATCTAGTGCCCTCCTGATTACTCTTTTCTCTTCTGCACATTATTATTGTTTCTGTTCCTAATTCTTCCACAACCAGTAACCTCTTGTCTTGCTTGGGGTGAAACCGATTAATATATATATATATATATATATTTCCTCTCAATTCGTTGTTGGAAGTTTTACCTGATGATCCTGAATCCTAAAAAAAGGATTTTGGGTGAAATAAATTATCGTAATGGTACCTTAAAGTGGTTTGTTTTTCATTACATATATATATATATATATATATATATATATATATATATATATATATATATATATATATAATCCATAAATTATCTGTACTATTTTGAAACTTCATAAAAAATGGAATTTATGGTGATAACTCTACAGGATTTCTTGGAAAACATAGATAAATAAATAAAGTCTTATTTAAAAATATCAGAACCCTTTTTTAATCGAATTTACTCAAAGCAACGTACTAAAGACAGAGTTACTGCGTGCAAAAGAATTAGAAATAATTATGAAGAAGTAAGGACAATAGAAGAGTAAGCGTCTTTTGAAGTGTGCTTGAAATTAAGTTTTAAAATAAAAAAATTAAAATAAGCGAAAATACCTACGATACATTTTTATTAGCAGTTATTGATTTTAATTTAATATTGATCAAAGTAACACCCGTGGGTCCTATTAGCAATCTTTGAAATTAATGATCAAAAATATTTATAAAAATCTACAAATTAACAGTGATGTAAATAATGAATTAACAAGGGAAGCTATTCTCTAGTAGAATCAAGGAATTATCTCCCCTGTAAAGATTGATTCGTCTAAATCTGTTGGGTTTGGGTTAGGGCTAATTTCTATGCTAAGAGTTACTTTTCTCGCACTTCCCGCTTGTGGAATTCTTCCGGATGCATGCTTTCCAGACAACTTTAAATGGAATGTTAATTGTTATCTACTGTTTTCTTGATTATTCTTCTATTGTTCCCGCTCTTTAATGATGTTTCTCTATTTTCTTATTCTTTCACACTTAATAACCCCTTGTGTCTTAGTGGTTTTACTAACTTGCATGGGGTGATATGATTAAAAAAAAAATCTGTTGCGTTTCTTGAACACCCACAGAACCAATCTTTGGTTCATAATTCTTCTCGGCCTTCGGACCATGATCAATGCGTAGTAACTATTTTTGTTTTAATGAATTGAAAAGATAAGAAATTTATGCTGCTTGAGCATGTATCATCTGCCTTTCAGAGAGAAAGCAAACTCTCTTCCTTAATTTTTAAATTTCTAAAATATTTTGTACATTTCGATTGTGTGAGAAAACAGCTACATTTGTTTTTTCATCGAAAACCAATAAAAGTTTGGAACCTACTTGTATGGTTTTTTAAGGGCATCCTTGGAATTAGCCTTGGAATGCACTTTTTGTAATTCATTTGTTCATGTTAACAACATATTTATCGCCTGTTTTTTAAACTCGACTGGTGTTGACTGTCTTTGTTGTGTACACATAAATTGTACCTCAAACATTTGTTTTAACAGTTTTTTCGTAGCTTTTTTTAACAAATAAAATGTCTTATAAAGACGCCAAATCCCTTGGATTCCAAACCTATGAAGCATCTACCTCACTGAACTAATAGAAGTGTCAGTATAATATCGACGCTAGTGTGGCAGAAGTCGCCAGCATCGGGCAATTTTCGTCGTTAACCCGTATTTTCACGTATGAGTACCCCATTTTGAAAACGCTCTTTTGTCAACTCCTGTTAGTATTGAGAGGCGAGTAAATACTCTCTGGTTTACAACTGAAACTATGTTGAATGATCCATAAGAGAGAGGGGGAAAGAAAAAGAGAGAGAGCGCGCTTAACCTGCTGTGATCGATAGTAGAACGAGACAAGTACGCTAAAACGTTCAACCGCGAAGGAATTGGGAATTCCTTGAAGCACAACCATCGTGTCTGGAAATCATCATTATAACTTTCAGACACTTGAAAAGTGCCTTGCAAAAGGTGCATCCGGCTGGATCGTTTCACTACTTTATTATCAAGAGTAGTCACCTCTTTTAATTATGGACCTTTGAAAGATTCGAACCGACGTCATATGGTCGAAACGCTAACGTGCTGGATTAAACAAGATATCTTTTAGTAACTCTGTTTTAAAGGTTCTTTTCCTTTTCTCCTTGTGTTCATGTCGTCAATGTTGATTAATACAAATTATATTGTAAAAACACTGACATGAGTAATAATAGTGTAATCCATTGACATCTATTACATCAAGATATAGGTTAACGACAGCTATTAGGTTGGTGCAAAAATAATGACGTAATAATGTCGTTTTTTTGACGTATTTTTTAGCATCAAAAAATGATATTATTACGTCATTATTTTTGCACCAACCTAATATTTATTAATCTCCCTACAAAGATGTGACTGAAGGCCCTTCTTAATATGGCGTACCTATACGCAGTCAAGGACAAAAACTGCCTCGTACCTATGATCGCTGTCACGCTTTTTAGTACATTGTGATTCACACAGGGGGGGATTCACTAGTCTAACTTTGTGTCAGACTAAGTTTCATTACATGGAGATATGGTTAACAAGTTCGACTCTGATTTGTTTGATCCTAATAGCGATACCTTTATGCCTGGCCTTCTAACACGTCAAAACGACAGGGCTTGTAAGTTGTTAAACATTTTAGATACGAGCAGGTATGATCCAGCAGGAAGAAAATATCGTCTTCTTGTTACAGGAATGGAAGCAGATCGGGTTGGAGAATTTTCCCTTCAGAAGTAACGTAAAGGTAATGGTAATAGTAGGTGTTTCCTTATACAGAAACTGTCAACATTCTTTGACCGAGCAGCCAGTTCTACTCGAGTTACGCTTTCTTTCACTCCTTAGCAATAAAGTTGGGATCAAAGTGCCCTCGGACAAATAAACAACATTTTATCACTCAGTTATGTTTGCGGGAAGAGCACGGCTGAACATAATATTGAGAGGTGTCCGGTCCCGGGAAACAGATGCCCGCGTCAGTACCGCCATCAATACACTAAAGAACCGGGAGTCAATAGTAATGCCGATGCCAGTGCAAACGATGGTTGAGGGGCATGGCTATTTGGAGCCTGTCCCGAGTGCATGCGCTCGGGCTTCCCATATTAAACTGTCCTTGTGACACATCCTCCCAGCGTAGGATACTAACTGTAGTATCTGTTCTCATCTTTAATCGTAATGGTAATATTAACCATTTCCTTATACGTAATCTTTCAGCGTTGACCGAGCAGCCATTGTTACTCGAATTAAGCTTTCATTCCCTCCTTATCCATCAAGTTAGGATAAAAGTGTAGTATCTGTTCACTTCTTTTCTAAAAGTAATGGTAATATTAGCCGTTTCCTTATAAGGAAATATTCGACATTCCTTGACCGAATAGCCAGTGCTACTTTCGGTTGAAATTTATAAAATATTTCTCTTAAAACAATTTCTCAGGAAAATAGGTTTCTCAAGTTCGGTAATGTTTATCGTTCTTTCCTAACCTTTTGTTTGTGGTAGTGTGGTATGTCAACATACTCATTATTTTTTTTCTCTTAGAGTTACATGTCATATCTCTTTTAGTTGTTGATGCATTTAAAAGTCCTTAAGTGATATACTGTATGTTATTTGGTACCGATCTTTGTTTGTGATTTCGAAGCGCCATTACATGGAGTTAGAAGAAGGATGGGCCTTGCCAAGACAAAGGCGAGGTAGAATTGTAACTTATAGCGTCCCACTCCATGATATCAGTGGACTGGTTTGTGTGTTGCGAGAGAATACACTCTGGACGATATTGCTTCGCAGATCACATACGCGTAAATCACCGTCACTTACATGAAGACAGGACATGATAGAGTTCTATTTGTTCCATTAGGTAACCTACATATCTAGGGGTTAAATAATAGGGTAAAATAGACTCTGTAGATATGGATGTCAACTAGTCTAGGAGAACGACTAATTTTAATGACTAATTCTTAAGTGTAGTGAAGCCAATGGGGAAATCATTCCATTATCTTTGCCAAGAAGTCATGGCAATTCACAGATAATAAAGAAAGAAAAGTTGTGGATACACTGTACCCTGAAAGTAAATAGCATAAAAAAACATTCTTATGATAAATGCGTTATTTCTTTGATTAAAACCTATATTTAACCGTATAAAAATGCCTTCTAAACAAATCATATATAATCTTTCATTGTAAACGGCCGACAAGGAATATTTAATTAGTCTCTTATTGGGTTTTTCCAGCATTCTAATATTTTTCCGTTTTTCAGGGGTTAAATAATACAGAAATTATCCAATGTTATAATTGTTCCGAGCGATTTCAGCTAGTTCTATAGCCATTATCGAGGATGTTTGGAATAGTGAATTTCTGTGTTTACATCTGCATAGTAGTTTAGCTGTGTGGAGTACGTGCTGCAGCGGAGGTTGTATTCTTTTTGGCGGTCACGTCCTATGGGCGGCCGGTTGACCTGGGAATCTCTTCTCTTTTTAAAAAACATTTACTACGCCCTCTCCACGGCTAAATAGTATAATCAGCATTGTGGATTAAATACCATTCTCCCGCCATCAATCTTACACTATTTTGCAGTAGAGAAGGCATGTTAATGGTTTTCTAAAAATACAATGGATGAAGTGATCAAACGGCTGCGCATAGCACGTGGCCCCAGTTTCGGAGTGTGGTTTGGACGCGACCTCCTTCTTCAGCTGGAGAAAAATTGGTCAGACGTACAGGCAAAAGTCGGCGCTGCGGGTCGGACATGGCGTCGAAGTAGGTTGTTCGTGAAAAGTAGGGCTGAGGCGTGTGCCACTTACGTCTTTCCTCATGTCCTTTACCGAAACGCCTCACACACCTCGTCAGTCGCCCTCAGAGTACGCTCCTCCGGGGTCTTGACTTCCCGAATATAGCGATCGGAACCTCGACTAATCTCTTCCTTGCGCAATTCTGCGCCTATGCTCACAGCTTCAGAAGACATCTTGCTTATGTCTAATTACCTGACTAGCAAGGGTCAGGTAATTAGACATTATTAGCCAAACGCTCTAGGGCCTCCCTAGCTAGGGCTATCTCTAGAAGACCCCCCAAGCTTCCGCCCGGGAAAAATATCCTTAAGAGCATTCAGCTTGTCAGCCTTGTCTAGAAAGAGCCGTTTGCTAAAATCGGTGGTGAAGGACCTAATCCTATCCTTAAGCCTCTGCCACCAACTATTCCCAATAACCGCTCCATTGGTTCCAGTTGCACTAAGCTAGTTAGCTGTTCCTGGAAGTCCCGCCTGCCCAGTAATGTCAAATTAAACTTCCACTAGTCAGCCATTCTAGGCCTATGATCTAACGTCATCCGGGTTTGTGGTCCGAGTAGTCTAACCAGTCGGCCCTTCTGACTACCATTTTCTCCTGATTGCTAGCCACCCCGGTAGACGACCACTTAAGAGCCCACGTCTACATCTCCCCGTGGGTGATTGACCCGGAAATCTATCAACGAGACCAAATTCGCCGATCAAATTAACCAAGCTACTATCGCCCGACTTCCCGCTAGCTCCATGCCCCCTGTCTATCTTGGGGTCCAGGACGGCATTTCAGTCCCCAATTAAGACTAGGCGCGTTGAATCCACCAGGAACGGTCCCAACTGCCGAAAAAACGAGACCAGCTCGTCCCGGTTGTTGGGCGCATAAACCGCAACGATCCGAAACGAAACACTTTTCCCGACAATGTCGGCCACGATCAACCGGCCCTCGGCATCGACATGGACAAGGTGCACGTCCGCACTCAGGGTACGCCTAACCAGCAAAGAAATCCCTCTGGCCTGTTGGACCCCGTACACTGAATAAACGACAAAGTCGTTAGACAGCACATATGTATCGACGTTGCAAAGTGGGTCTCTTGGATCGCGCCGTCATCCACACCGAACGACAAGAGGTCTCAGAGCAGGTGGGCAGCCTTACCCCGATCCCTCAAATCCTTCGCATTCAGACTGGCTATCTTGACAGGCATCTTTTAGGTCTGAAACAAGAAGAAAAATCGTCACCTATTCACATACCGGGCGGACATCTGCTGTGGTAAGGATTGTCCATGGCTCCTTGTACTCAATTATGACGTCATCCGTCCATCCAGGAAAATTCCGTTGACGTCCATGGGATGATTTAGCTTTAAGGCCCTGTATAGAGAGGGTGGAGATGCACCGGGACCATATCAGCACAAATCTCAAGATTTTCTTCAAGTCTGCTATACCCGTCTGGGGCTTGCGTAGTTAGGGAAAAGCCTCTTTTGCCTCCTGTAAGAGGGACCACACTTTCAGATGTTTCCCCGCTTTCCTTATGCATGTAATAACCTCCGAAGCCATAGGAAAGTTGTAGAAATCCTCTACCGACTTCCAGTCGATAAGGGCGATTTTGAAAAGTGGATCCAAGAGGGCCTTTTTTTTGCATTGATTCCTCTCTGCTTCCATTCTGTCAACTTTACAGATGTCTTCCATATGGTTTCTTCCATTCTTTTTTCTTAAAGAATGGAGCGGGGTGGAATTTGACAGCAGGGTAGAATTGGATGGTTGGAGAGGTGTGAAAGTGGGATAGGACGGAGCCCTAGATGGGGAAGAGGGGAATCTCCTTGATTTGTGATTTGTGTCAATTTCCGCTGGTGAAGCAGGGACAGATTGCGACCTAACATTGGTCATTTCCTTCACCTTTCTGCTTCATCCAGCCCACTTATCTTTTTCCATAGGTATCCCTCTCCCTCTTCAATAAGGAGGACCGAGCTGAAGGCATTTTCTCTGTCTTCATATCGGAATCTGCCCACCTTCGCTTTTTCTGCTTTTTCTTGCAGTTGTTGTTGGCCTAGTTGGTCTTTTTGATGGTGTGAGTCATATTCCTGTTGTTGATGCATTTGTTGTTGCTGTTCCTTTTGCTGTTTTTGTGGTTTCAGTTGTTGCTGGTCTTGTTGCTGATGCTGTTTTTTCTGCTTGAACTGATGATTCTTCTCTTGAAGCCCTTTTTAAGGCTGAAGTAGCGGATAACGATTCTTTTCAGGCTCCGGTCTCTCCTTGGGTTGTTCTTGTTGCTGTGAGGCCTCCTGTTGAGGAGTAGGGCTTGACTTCAATCCCTTTTTTGTCACCTCCCTCCAAACACTATCATGAGCCTTGATAGACGTAACTGTTGTTTCTTCTGCTGCTACTTGGGTAATCTGTAGTACTGTTTTTCTTCCGGGAAACGCCTTGGACATACGTCCCGAATATCCACAAGCCCAACAGTAGGGATGTCGGCCCTCGACCACGACGGGCATAATTTTATCCCGACACCTCAAAATATTTGGAATCTCCGCGAAACTCTTCCTTGTCAAGGTGACCTGCCACTCAGCATGGGGAACATGAGGCCTTCAGCAAACTTGCACAACGGCGCTACCACCCTGCAATGAAAGAAAGCGTGACGCAAGGTCTCGACTTCCCTACTACAGCGTCGGCATTTTGGAAATTTCTCCAAGCCGCTAAACTAAGTCTTTTGGCGGGCCAGAGGGCCCCACGAGTCATCAGCCATGTGAGTGATGCCTCATCGTTATTGAGGCATCTCAACCCGGGTGCTCAATGCTATATTGAGCGAACCTCCTGCTTCGTAAGACCGAGTTCGTCAGTCAGAACATCCCGAACAGACCCCCTGACTAACGCTTAATATAATGCCCTACGAGACAACGTCTGGACGTTGGAGAGGCTATCCGACGCCCATAAGAGGCGTTTCAGAGCACGACAACATTCGCGATAGAAGGAACATTCGGCTCGGAGTAAACGGTGGGCCTCCTCCTCGCTCGAGTGCACACTTCTCAGGGATGGGAAGTTCTTACGGGCGTCTTCCTTCCAGAAGGCGCCTTCCTCATCCGATTCGCGACACAGTCGGCCTAGGAAGGCGATGCCAAGCATATATTGACGAATCTTAATGCTAGTCATACCCAGACCGTCTTCAGATGAATGAAGGCAACAAATCTCCTGAGATACCATAGCAGCCTTGCTTCTCCACAAGAAAGATAACAAGAGCCTACTAATGAAGCATACGGAAGTAGAAGTACAAAGAGTCGGTAAAGGAGAATCGGGTAAATGTGTGAAACACATACTTCCGCCTTCCCCTTTAAGGAAAGATTCCTCCGAGACCACAAATTAATTGCGATCCCGGCCTTCCCTTGCATTTCCGACCAATTTATTTCCAACTGGAGATCAGGACCGAACTAGACGCCGAGAATCTTGACCGGCCCATCCGTCCAGAGGAAAAGTCTGGGAAGAGAAACTCCCTTCCACGAACTCAACCGCAAGTCAACAGACTTCTCGCGGTTGATCTTGGTCCTTGTCACCATCTCATAACCACTGATCTCTTTGCTGACTTTGTAAATTGACTCTGCTCGACACAAGAACCGAAACGTCATCAGCATAGGCAGAATAACTGGCTGAGGTGGTAGCCCCAGGCAGGGAAATTCCGCGCAGGACCGGATTTGCCTTTAATTTATGAAGGAAAGCTTCCAACGCAAGAACGTAAATCAAAGCGGACAACCTTGACGAATGGAGCGAGATAATATGAATGGCTCATATCTTACCCCATTCACTTACTCCAGCGCACCGAGATTCGCATACAAAGTCGGCTCCAGGAGTGAAAGTCGGCCCCGCAACCGGTCACCGAAATGAAAGCCTCCAGGAATCGATGGTTAACCCTAACGAAAGCCTTGGACTGATCTAACTGATCAGCGTGGCTTCCCTGTCGACTTGTTCTGAGATCAAACGTACCATATGAAGATTGTCCTGAATAGTCCTGCCCTTCACAGCTCAAGTTTGTTCGGAGCCAATCAAACTAGACAGGACAAGCTGCAAACGGTTGTCTAAAATCTTTAACTCTGTATTTAAAATGGTTGAACGGCGAAAGTTACCTAACCCATCCCCACCGTTCATGTCCTTGCGCAGCAACTTGATCACACCCCTGGTGAAGCGTTGAGGTATAGTCCTCTGCTTCATCCATTTGTTTTAAATCTGTTCTAGCTAAGGAACAAAAACGGGCGACTGCCTCAAGTATACTTCGTGGGGAAACCATTTAATCCTGGAGATTTATCCAGGTGGGGGGAGGCATTGGGTCGACAGGGGTCAGAATCTCAGAGGCCTTCTTTGTGCAGGAAGAAGACAGGTGACCAGTCTTTCCACATTTCCAGCATGTCGATCTACGCCCGTTGACAATAATTGGCATCTTCTGGCCCGCTACATCCAGACAGTTGGGGATGGAGATGAAGGCTTTCTGGTCTAACATGATTTCGAAATCCCATCCCCCGGTCAAATCGTCAGAGGAGCACTGAGTATCTGACCAAATAGGTACAGATAAGCGGCCAAGTGCTTTCCCACGATCTGAAGAGGAATTTCAAATACTGATACCTTGGTCCTCCGCCTTCCTTCATATTCTGTACGCAGAATAAAGTCTTTAGTTATGAGATCTCGACTAGATGCGGTTTCACTGTCGACAGGCTTGGGTAGCAGTACGTCACACATGAAAAAATCCTTTCCTTTGATCACACTCTGGGGTTTGACCCCAGAGAAATTAGTGATTTTATTACGGTATTTTTTGTGGAGCGACAAATTTTGCACGAAAGCTTGTCCACCACAAAGACTGACACAGTTCTTTTTTCAACTCTCTTTAATTCCTCGGGATTGACCAAAAACCCATCTGCTGTCACCAGATGTGCGTAACTTTTGGCTTTCTCGAAGAACTCCGCGATATTGATTGAACAATTAGGTGGCGACGTCCAGCAGGAGGGTGTCTCTCCGACCACTAGATTTTCGTCTTTAGTTTTATCATTTTCTGCTGTTTTTGTTGGTTTGGTGAATTTTGACCACTTTCGCCCTCCTTAGATTTGTCAGGTTTCATCAGGTTTCCAGTATTTTGCAACCTTCCAGCTACCATACTCTCGCTGGAAATATCAGCCAAGAACCTCTTGCTGTTGGCTTTTTTCCTCGTCGTCATCCTGTTTATTCTCCTGTTCCTTATCGGGTGGATCTTTCTTTTTCCTTTTGGTCCCGAAAAGATTTTTACGGAGCATTTTTAAAAATTGAAATTTGGAGGTGGGTGGCCTTTTTCTATTTAAACAGATTCTATTTAAATAGATCCTGGTAGGGCTTCTAGTTTTCTCTGGATCACTTTGCTGTAAAGGCTGAATAAGTTTTGTGAGAAGACTAAGCCTTGTCTTATGGTCTTTTCTATTTTTTCTGATAAAGATATTGATAGCTAAATCTGTTATCATGAAAGGGAAATACCAAATCATTAGCTTAAAATTAACTCCTTAATAAAACGGACTATTTTTACCTCCACATTCGGAAGAAATAGGAGTTGTGCTAAATGCCACAAGTTAATCTATGTACTGGTATTACGAGTGTCGTAATCTCTGTTTTTATTATTAAAACCTTTCGGCAGTTGTGCATTCTGGCCTTCATCAAATGCTTGACGAACTGTGCAGTTTATTTAATCTACGAGCATATGTTCTCGCACAGTTCAGTTATTATTTTCATCGCTTCCGCTGCTTCCAAGTACACAGTGCCCGGCGTAGGGGCTGAATTCACTTTTACTATTCACGAAACAACGCTTTAATCCATTTCCCTCGGTGGAGAACTTGAAGCGTTAAACCGAACTTTCTTGGTAACGAATCATTTGTCACTTTTGACAAATAAGTGAAGGATCAAGTTTCCCTGAAGGTTACTCGGATAGAAAACATTTGATGAAGTCAGGGGGATACAGCAGCCAAAATTTTGTGATAACAACAAACATGACTACAATGGACCGCGTGTAAATAATATCAATAAATTAACGGTATGTTTTATATAAGAAAAATCGTTCTTTCTTTTCTAAAAAATTTAATCGATGGAAACCCATTATTAATAGTACAATCGCGTGGAAAGGTAATCTGTAATCAACTTTTTTTTGTCGTGGAAACATTCACACGCTTTTCAGGTCGTTAGATTCGGCAGTCGTCTGTAACTTGAGTAGATTCGAACAAGACATTCAACTGAATTCCGCCCCGAAATAGCCTGACTTTAGCGTCTATCATTACGGCCCATGTGCCAGAGAAGCAGATTTATTACCATGGAAGGTCGATAACAAGGAGGTCCACTCGGAAATATTTTCATCAGAACTGCTGCTTGACTCGTCATTACTGTCAATACTATATAATGACCGAATGAAAAGAAAGCTGAAAGAAGAAAAATGTTTCTAAGTTACAAATGCCAAACCATCATGGAGTAAGTTGTCTAGCAGAATATTAACCCAATTCATTTCTCACAGGATGCCATGCCTTTATGTTATTGAACCAAATCCAGATAAGCATAGGAAATATGTAGGATTTGTAGTCGTATGATAATAGGTAGTAAGCTGGTTCGAGCCTCTCTGTGTTTCTTAATTACTCTACCTTACATCGGACGAAGTTAAGATTATTTATCAATATCCTCTTAAATTTTCATTTATCTATGCTGCAATTATTTATTACTCTAAATACCAGTAATCATTTCACGGTTTTCCAGTTTTAATATTCTGATGAATCTTTTCAGTTAATGACTGAATACTAATAATAATAATTCTACAGCAATAAAATATCCGTAGAAATTCCCCCCTCGTGTTGTTAAATATTTGAGCTTAACAAAATATTTCATTAACAATCGTAGATACAAATGCTGATCGTTATTTTAAAAAAATAAGGAGTATGAATGAAAAAAATTGAAAATGAAAACTTTTTCCATTGCATTGAAGCAGACGTTAAAAACTTCTACATTCCCTTCTTTTTTTTTCTTTTTTCTTATTGAAACCAAATAACCTCTTTGATGTGTTTTCTGTGCTCTATGCACTCAAAAGGGAATAGTCCATTATTTATGAGGTATTGGCAGAAAAAGTTGAACATTTCTATTTTTCTTTCTTTCTTTTCTTTTATCTGTGAAATCATGCAACGTCTCTGATATGTTCAAAACGGAATAATCCATTATTCACAACGTATTGCCATGGTTTAATGGCTGTGCTTACTGTGAGAGGGAGTAATAGAATTATAACTAAACAATATAATAATTCGTCCATGCCTTTCATGTGAGGCTCTCAAATGCATTTTCCTCGCTTCAACTTGGCCTTGAAATACGCTTTGTCGCCTACTTTGTCGTTTTGTTGCTAATACTTTATAAATAATACACTATTCCGTTTTGATCATGAGGAAAAGACATATCAGAAACACATCTTGCTTCAGTGAGAAAAAGAGAGAGATAGAGAGAGTAAATGAATCAAGATGGCTCTCAATTATTTAACGCCTGCTTCAATGAAGTGGAAAACTTGTCAATTTGAAATATTTTCATCTGTATCCTTTTTCTTTTTTTAAATAATGACCTCCATTCATACTAACGATTGTTATTGCAATATTTGGTTAAAGTTGTTAAGTTGTATCCTGGTCCCGCGTACGTGTTGCATCACACACTCAATGTAGTCTTTCTGCTGAAATTCGTAGAGAATGAGGAAAATGAGGAAAGACAGCTTGGAAAATATGACACAAAACAAATTGAAGGCAAGAGTGACAGAGGAAAACAACGCTTAAACTATTTAACGGGCTTGTGCAAATGTATGACAGAACAGAATTTAGGAGAGATAACAAAAAGACAAATAAGAACTACAAATGACAAGAAATTGTGGTGAGACATGAACGGCTACGTCCTGAAGAGACACGGTATATAAAAGAAGCTGTTCTGTTAAATATATTATGAACATGACATTCAGTAATATAGAACATTTAATTTAAGTTTACAGTTTGGAATTTTATCGGCGTTATCTTTATTGGGGGGGGGAATTGCATTTACTTCGGACGATTGTAATTGTTACTTTCTGTCTATGTAATATTTAAATAATTCAGTATTTACTTTTATTACTTTCTGAATAATGCAATATTTCGACAAGATTCCTACAGTAAGATTTCAGGATCATCTAAAATTCATGGTAGAACTTATAAATAAATATTTAAATGAGTTCATGCTTAGAAAATTGCTGCAATGTATTGTCATGTCCCCTTCTATTAGGTTGGTGCAAAAATAATGACGTAACAATGTCGTTTTCAAAAAAACGACATTATTACGTCATTATTTTTGCACCAACCTAATATATATCTTGAGTTCCTTGATAAAATCCACAGAAGAATCAGCAAAAATATTGTTCCTGATCTGGTGGCTCATCTTCGGTCACTTTCCCACCGCCGTGAGATTACTTATCTGTATCTTTTCTATAAATATTTCTGTGACACCATTTAGGGGCGCAAAAAGAGGGAAAAAGAAGAAAAGGAAAAAGAGAAAGAAAAGAGAGAGGAAGAGAGGCGAGACTTAACTTAGGTGATAACGGGAGGCCACCCACGAGAAATAACATTTGAAAATGTTATTTTGATAATGGAAGACACTGGTGAGGGTTCTGTCGGCCATTGTCTTGGGGCTGGCTGGCAGGGTCCAGGTTGATACATTGTTTTGTTTAGATAGATAAAAAAAATTAACTGTGTCTTTGTGGCAGGCGGATTGTCGGGGGTGGTGGTGTTCCCTGCGAGGAAATTTTAAAGATAAAGTCACCTACGAGAAGAGACATTTGAAAATGTTGTTTTGATAAATGAAGAATGGTGAAAATTCTTATGGCCATTGTCATAAAGCTAATTGACAAACACCAGGTGGTTACAGAGTTTTAAATAGATAAAGGTTTACTTGTGTCATGATGGCAAACAATTTAATAGGTCATCTGTTGACCACACACAAAGAGAGTCATCTCTAGGTTGGGTCTTTGTCGATGGGAGGTGTCATTGAGAGAAAACCCATCTGGGCTGTGTTGGAATTTGAATATGACAGCGAAACAATATTTCGTTGGCGCCGAAGAATGAGTGTGTCTGGTTGACTAGCCTCTTGGTGCTGGCGAAAATCTGATTGAAGAATTCCATATGCCGTGACGTTAGGATAAGAATTGAGATTGTCACTCTACGGGTCGTATTGTCTTCTTGGCGGCCAGAGAAGAAGAGAGAAACAAAAGAAAGAAAAGGAAAAGAAAAAGATAATTTTTTTCTTTGAACAAAATATATATTTTTTTAAGAACAATGCTAGTCTAGTCACGCCCACACAGTTGATCGACCATTGGTTGAACGCTAACCAGCCAGGCGGAGGTGATCATGTGACGCAAGGAGGCAGCCGCAGAGAGTTTAAGTATGAGGGATTACTACGAAGAAGCGGGGAGAACCGTTGACGCCCCTCTGGGTCATGGGGAGGTGTCCATATGAAAATAAGAGGTGGGAGTAAGAGAAGACTTCCAAAAATGGAAACAAGAAATTTTTCCTGGACGAAAACAAAAGAGGGGTTTATGGATTTAGACTTATCAGGGAACCTCAAACCCCGACGAGCCCACCCCCGGTTTTGAATCGGCGTCCATATAAGCAAATTCGCAGCGAGCAAAAATCAGTTAGTTTAGTTTTAGTTTTGAGTTAGTTCTCAGTTTAGTTCGAGTGAGTTCCAGTTGAGAGCTCTGAGGCTCCGCTACTAAGAAGCTGACCAAGATTCGCGCAACTTCCGAACTCACCTTCTAACCAAGAACAATTTATTTTTTTTGAAGAACGACTTAGACTCACACCACCAAAATAAGCTTTGTGAATTTCGCCTAAAAACCATGTGTCACAATCCATATAGCGGGTCGGGAGATAGACGCAGTCTTATGTATCCAGCAACCAGATATAAAGTATTGTTATCCTTTTTTTGATACCATTTTCGACTTATTATTTTATTTTATTTTGCCCGTACTTGTGCGATACCGCCCTCATTCGAACTCAAGCTTGCAGTACGGCCCCAACGCTGATTGATTTCGTCTGCCTAAGATCAATTCACAACGTTGGTAGGCAGACTGGAGATCAAAGTAGTTACTTCGGTAACCAGACGTTGGAAGCGAGTTGGGAACGACGAGGCTGATATCGAATCTAACCAGATTCCCATTCGAATCACTTAAAGGTTAGATCATCACAATTGGCGCCGCGACCAGGATAAGACCCGGGATCGGCTGACGTCACAATTTGACGTAACGTTTGGATGCCACATTTCCATAACGATTGTTCGGGTAAGCACTTCGCTATGGTACGCGGACTTTTTAAAATTTAAACACAATATTAGACAGTCATCGAGATGACATCAATTTGCACTTGAAATCGCTCGATGTAATCGTCAATTCTATCATAATAGTTTCTTTTCTTACACTTCTCGCTCGTGGTACTTCCTTCCGGTTCTATGTCTTCCAGCTAACTTTAACCTTCAAAAACTTAAATGCAATTTCAATCGCTATTTTCTTCTTGTTTACTCTTTCCTCTCTGCTAAATTAATAATGTTTTGCTCGTAATTCTTCCACACCTTGTAACCCTTGTATTTTAGTGGCTTTACTGCATTTCATGGGATAATACCGATTGAAAAAAAAAAAAACTAAGAAAAGAATGAAAAATTTTTCCTCACTGATCAGTTTTGGATTGGTTGTTTCTCTTGATTGACAACTGAGAAGAATGATTCAAGGTCTTTGTTGGTACTATTGCCGCTTTCTCCACATCACAGCTGCTGTTATTATTACAATCCTTTAAGACATTCTCTTGTCTGAAAGAAAACAAACATGATTTATTAAATCTTGTTAAATTATTCATATATGCAGAAAAATCATTTCATCTACTTATTATAGCCATGCTTAATTTCACTTTTGGGGAAATAAACTGTTAACTAGCAGTTCCTTTGAATTCCTTCTTAAAATCCAAAAAAGAATCAGCAATATTATTGGTCTTCATCTGGTGTCTCTACTTGAGTCAGTTTTCCTCCGCAGTAAGGTTGCCTATCTTTGACTTTTCTACTTTCATGGCAATTGTTCGGATAAGCTCTTCGCTATGGAGACTATCCTCTTGAGAATTTAAGCGCAGTACTAGACAGGGGACGATATCTCAGCAATTTATAGTCGAGTTTGCTAGAAGTAACCTTAAATTCTATGCTAACAGTTTCTTTTCACTCTCTTGTGGAGCTCTCATGCGACTCCATGCTTTCTTGCCAACTTTACTCCGAAAAAATCGCTATCTGCAGTTTACCTGATTACTCTTCCTCTGTTCTCACTCCTTAGCAATGTTTCTGTTTCTAACTCTTCCACACCCAATAAGCCCTTGCGTCCCTGTGACTTTCCTACCTTGCTTGGAGTGAACTTGCTTAAAACACACAGACACACACACACACACATATATGAAAGATATATAATCCGGTGTTCTTATAGATATTTTTATTTTTACAAAATAGTGCTCAATGTAAATTTAGTCTGACTGCTCACGATCCTCGTACGTCAAATACAATGGGAGAGTGTAACGTATATATACGTAGGTAGTTCTGTATGTTCTCCGTCTCAAGGTGAAAAATAAATAATATTTAAATTTATTTTTCAACATGATCTCCTTTCTTGTTCATGTGCATAATTAAGTGGTAGTTAAGATTAATGGTATTGGTAAAATTAACAGTATTGTTAAAATTAACCGTTACCAGTCAGAAAATATTCAGCATTCATTGACCAGACATTACCATTGCCTGTTGAAATTTATAATGTTTTTCGTCTTTTTTGTCTCCTTAAATCTAACAAATGCTCTTAGGTCTCTCTGATACTATTGGGGATTTCTTTCCGAACATTTTGTTTTTGATAATGTAAAAAAAAATAACAGATGATATCATTATTTCCTTTATAATTATATCTACTATCCATTTTTGCTGTTGCAACGGTTGCAATTCTTCAAGTGATTTTTATTTGGCAAATATCTACGTTTGAGATTTTCTATAGCATCTGCTGACGGATTGTCTTCTTGAAGATATATACGATTTATTCACCTGAGTCAATTTTTAATCGTTGATTTCAGAAAACTTTTGTATATAGATAATAGTTTAAATATTTCTAAATGAGTTGACCGCCATGCATTTTGTGTATAGATAATAGTTTAAAAATTTCTAAATGAGTTGACCGCCATGCATGTCATCCATATCTGAGTCTTGATCTAACGGAAAGATTTAAGAACATGGCTCGAGTTTTCAATACTGGGTGCGGCAGAAATACCTCCCTAATGTTAACTTGTCATCTATGTGGTGACAATGGTCTTAGGCAAGTGGATATTGTGTTTTCCACTGGCTAATGTTTTACCAGTTTTTTTTGTTTTTGTTTTTTTTTTCAGATACCATCAATTACCATAATGGTTTGGACCGGCATACAAGGTCCGTTTCCTGTTGAAACGCTTGTTTTTAAAGACTGGTGAATCTGTAATTGCAACAAAGAGAACTTTTCGTGCTCATTGCATGTTACATCGGAATGATGCTGTTCAGGATAGAAAATCAATACTGATATGGATTTAAAATTTCCGGATCACATTGCTTAAAAATAGCCACATGGTAGACCTCGAAGTGCTCGAACTTCTGGCTTATGGAAAACTTTAGAAATCGTCCACAACAGTGTAGAGCGAATCGAAGTCACTATTTCGAGGATGTCATTTTTAAAACATAAATGAATAAATACGGTAACCACTTTTTTAAACAACAATGAAATAATTTATCTAATAACAGTTGTCTTGTTTTTGTTTTTGTTTTTTGTTTTTGTTTTTTGTTTTTGTCTATCTTTAATAAGTGGAATGTATTTCTGCCGCACCATATATTTTGGTTTTGCCGCATTTGCATGTATTCATCTACTTGAACAATAAAATTTCAGACCAAAATTTATTTAACAACTACCTGTCAGTTTGGGTAGTTTGACAGTGTGTAGTTGTTCTTCATTACTGAGAAGTTAATTCGATCATCTCAAGGTGTTTCATACGATAAACTAAGCAAAGCTTAAGAAATAACATCCCTATTTCAGAGTATGGATTTACTTATCTAATCTCATATAGACAGATATTACTAGCATAATTTTATTTCTGGAAAACATATAGCTATGAAGACTCTACATAAAGTATACATTATTAACGACAAAATTTTCTAGCGATGGTAGTAATGCATTAGCTCCCTTCAAAATACTCTCCTTGGACATTACACATAATTTTCACTGTCACTTTGAAAAATTATGATTGCAAAGATCGCCATAATCTGCTTTGTCATATCATCATCATCATCATCATCACCATAACCATCACCATCAGTTCTATAAAGGGTCTGGTTGTAGCGACAATGCGTAGATGAGCACCTCACCTGTTTCCGCCAAATATCTTGATTGAAAGCCTGACAGGTGTTCTGTCATACGTGGCATGTCTTGGGCCACAACTGCCAATATCCGCCTACTTGAAGGCTTACATTAGTCACGGACAAGTGGCAGTCGTTTCCATGCGTGTTGCCTTAACAAATAATCTTCGCCTGCGACCGGAAATCTCCTATGTTTTTAAAAAAAAATCAGAAATTGCAAGGAGATATATCTAGAATACAAGGGTTTAGGACGATGCGATATTATGTCAAAAATCACTGTACGTGACGCTATTGTGAATACAATTCGCAAGTTCAGAGTTCCCTTTCTGCCTTCAATTTCTGATAATTTTACAATTGAAATATTTATCTATAAGTTCTATGCTTTTCTTGCACTTTTCCCTTGTGGAACTTTCTTATAGCTTCTTGCTTTCCGCTCAACTTTGATCTTCAAAAATTTAAATGCTATATTTATCGGTATCTTTTATCATCTTAGTTCCTGTTATTTTATTGTTCTCTCTCCTTAATAATCTTTTCCTTATATTCTTCCACATTCAGTAACCCCTTATGTCTTAGTGGTTTTATTGCCTTGCCTGGGGTGAAATGATTAAAAAAAGCTTCTCATTGCGAACTGAATAAGCACATCCACAGTAATGTTCACCATGATTTGTTGTCAAATTCCATTAAAGCTGTGCAAAAACGTCACGAAATAGTAATAAAAATCGATAGATAGATAAGTAAACGGATAAATATGAACTGAAACAGATAGATAGATAGATAGATAGATAGATAGATAGATAGATAGATACATAGATAGATAGATAGAAATTTGGACACTGACTTTTTGTTTATACGAGTATTATTTCATACGGCAGAAAAGTATATTTTAATATTTTTAAGTATTTTCATTTATCCACGTGCAAGGAAACGAATGCTCCATTGTTTTTTCATCATCTGTTTTAGCGCTTTCAGCCATTCTCTGTTCAGTCTGAGCAACAAAATATATATCAAGTTTTATTCATCATAAAATAAGATTAAGAACACAAACTGACGTCATATTGACGTTCCTTATGCTTTAAAAATTGTGAGTTTTTTTTTAATTATTATTGTAAAAGATGCGAATATTATCAACCATTCTTGAAGCACCTATAATAAAAATTATTAAATACACCACAATAAAGAACATATACTTTACTCTAGGAAACGAGAATTTGAACATGTTTCAATAATAAAAAAAATTATCAGAAAGTTTTCTTCAAACCCTAGGTTACTGAGCAAAAGATACGGAAACTGTAACCACTGATTTTTTTTAAAGATTTTTTCACTGACGTTTCCTCAATTAAAATCTTAAGCCATAACGCAGTGGTTCTCAACTGGAGGGGATTCCCCTCAGGGATGGATTTCCAGGATTCTGGATAGGATCTTTTTCTTGTTTTTCTTTTACAAAATTTGGAGCCTATCATGAGTGTTTATCTTTTTGTCATGATACATTTTGATTTTTGATCCGTTTGTTCGGATCGATTAAATATATGTTCCTACACATGATGTTCGTAATTGTTATCATGTTCAGTTTATAATTAATGCGCATTTGGTCAAAATAAAATAAGTTTATTGTGTTACCACATAGAGTTTGCTTTGATTGAATAAAATAATAAAGATCCTTAAATATGGATGATAAAGCGTTGCTTTACACATCTTACTCCAAAGTATATAAACCCCTTTACACTAGTACACGAATATGGAATTATTATCTCGACTCCACGTTACAAAAAGGTGTTAACTTACTGCAATCTGCCTAGAACCAATTCCTCAGCCTAAGTACAAGTAAAGTCAATTTACCATCGCTTCATTCAAAACACCAGTTCACCAATCTGTGTAAGATATTCAAAATACAGAATGTTTATGATAAGGTAGTCGTGAACAAAATTTTTGCCTCTCAGCAGTTAGATGCTTTATCACTCAAACAAGCTTTTGAAGCAACACTCGAAAATGGTGGCAAGATCCAGTTTCTTTGTTCCGAAGTTCATAGGTAACTGAAATTCTTTACCAAGTGATGTTGTGAACGCACCAGCGCGGGTGATTTTCAAGAAGAAACCCAGAATCCTGAGAAAATAAGCTTAATATCGTCAAAATCAAAATTCCAAATACTGATTAGGATTATTGTGTTATTATTCGGATTATAATAGTTCACAGATGGAACTGGGTGGCTGAAAAGAAAAGAAATGACAAATGTTCTCAGAGAGACTTTTATTCTACTAAGACATACACAAAACTATATATATATATATATATATATATATATATATATATATATATCACTGCCGAAAAAACAGAATCTAAGGATAAACAAAAAGGAAGGGTCTTACATATAATATGAAGATACCTTTGAGTCTAGAGAAGGCATATTTAATTCACCATATTCAAACGGACCGGATTCGTCTACTATGTACCAGGCGAGGTAATATTTCCCGAAAGGGAAACGGTGAGTCTTGGGTTTTTCCTGTGAGGACTGCAGATTTTCTTTCTATATCTGGGAAAGGTATATTAACAAAAAGAAACGGCAAAATGTAAGCTGCTGGAGAGGCAGATTTAGCCACTGCCAGGGGACCCAGACTAAAGAAAGCAACATCTCGGTTTGGCTGCTATAAAGAAACCGAACGACTAATCACTCTCATAACTGCTTGAAGTGACGCCGCTAAGCGGCTGTCACGTGACGCATGTGGCTTATCTCAATCAAAGATAGATAATCACCTTTTATAACCCTACAGGTTTAATATTGTTTAGAGTAAGTTTTATTTGTTTTTCAAAAATATATTTGTGGAATGTGTAGTTAATAAAAGTCTGATGTTATCTAATTCCTTTAGAAATTGAAATGGTGAGATAATTGGATTAGTAAAGCTCTGATTATAAAAAATTGTATGTGTGGGCTATTTACAATTGAAATCGAAAAGACAACAGCGAGTAGATATTTATTTATAAGGATGTCGTGTAAGTGGGACTATTCAAATCAATTAAAACGGGTCGGAAGATAATTCTAATGTTTAAGTTAAGTTCGTAAATAAAATTGTGATGTTACTATTAGCTATTTCCTAATAAAAATGCATCCGGTATTCATTGACTGTGCAACCAGTGCCATTCCAGTTACGCTTTTCTTCACTTCCTAGACATCGATGATAGATCAACGTGTAGTATCTTTCCTCCCCATCTCTAATGATAGTATCAGTTGTTTCCTTATAAGGAAACATCCGACATTCATTGACAGTATAGCCAGTGCCACTTTCGACTGAAATCTTTAAAATCTTTTTAGCAAAATAATTTTTCAGGAAAATAGGTTCCTCACGTCCAGTAGCTGTCATCGCCCTTTTCCGTATATCAAAATATCGATATAATCAGGATGGTCCACTTGGGGAAGCACTGTGCCTTGAAAGACTGTTGGGCTTCAAAATCACATTCGGCCTTTAATGGAACTTGTACATACATTAACTTGCACTCCTCTACACACAAATGGCCTCCAAACTTAACATTCTACTTAAGTGGCCCCCGCGCATTGTAAAGAGTGAACCTCTTGAAAAAATTTTTTTTTTAATTAGTAAAAATTTTCGATATCTAATGAGGATAAAATACTTTTAAGTTTGATAGATTGAAACGACTTATAGATCAAAGTTCAATAATATCACATCTTAATAAATATATTTCTAATTATATAAAATCTATAATATTCGCATCTTTTATTACCGTAAATGATAATGAAAATACCAAAATATATAATATAAATAACTTCAATAAAGCATATATATTTCGTCTAGAAAACAGAGTTTTAAATAATAAGGTAATTTTAGAAGCGTAGCAGATTTGTTTTTCAGAATTCATGTAACATGAATAAACACTGTAACCAAAGATTTCCTTAAATTATCCGATATATCTGATGATGTAAAATCCTTAAACTTTAAAGTTCTCTAAAACATTAAAATGTGTGATCAGTTTTAGTTGATCATTTTCATCTAATAAATAAAAGCTTTTTTTTCCTGATGATGATGATCAGAGAATGTTCGGAAGCGCTAGGAACTACGGAGAATTTTTGCGCCCTTGAAGCATTTATCCTTCGCCTTGTACGAAAATAAGTGAAATATACGAAAAAATTTAATAAAGTATTCTTCTCCTTCGTATTGAAACTCACACACACACAGACACACACACACACACACACACACACACACATATATATATATATATATATATGATCGACTCTCCCGTAGAGATTCGACGTATGAGGGTCAAGCAGATCAGTTTCCAGGAAACCGACAGCCCGACACCGGCACATTAGATTTGATTATAGTGGTGAAGGCCTCGTTCAGGACCATCCACACTTTTTGGAGGGACGAATACAGAGACCTGGTGCACCGAATGCCACAAGGTTCCCAAACGACCCTCCGCAGGTTTTGAATTCAGAGTTGTCCTTCTCCTAGACCCCTAGCTGGAGGGAGAGGAAGAGGATTCATACCTTTCCCAAGGGTATTAGCACGTAAGTGAATGTAATGGATTCGACTGGAATTCGAATTATATATATATATATATATATATATATATATATATATATATATATATATATATCAAGTGCTGCTCTAATGATTGGATAATTCTTGATGTTTTATTGTAGGGTAAAGACTTCTAGAACATTAAGTCTTTAATATCATCAATTAAAAAGAATCTTTTTTTTTAATCATTTCACCCCAAGCAAGGCAATAATGGCTCTAGGACACAAGAGGTTATTGAGTGTTAGAGAATATGAGAAAAAAACTATTAAGTAGAGAAGACAATAAAAGAATAAGAATTAAGAAGACAAGATAACGATTGACGACTTTTATCAAACAAGGCAAAAAAAAGAAAATATGTACTTGGATTCCTAAAATTGATTTGGAAATTGAATTTATTAAGAAAGACTTGTGTTAATGGATACCTTCTTGATATTGTTCAAGCTAAAATTATTGCTAATATTGCAGAATTGGATTAACTTAAATGTTTTGCTATCGGTAAATATCCTTTACATTTGCGGTTGCTTTGGATTGGCGATGTTTGCACTAGGTTTTTTAAACGAATCTGTGTTAAACGTAAAATAATTATCTGGCAATTAATTCGCGTATTTTCTTGTCTGCCCAGCCAATGTTGATCAATCCGTGAGTAGGCGCTACCTTCTTATCACATTAATTCAATTATTCATCATTTTCAATTTCAGTATGACGTTGACTATATTTGTAGAACTAATCAGCTTGGGGAATAGAATAAATCAACAAGAGTCAGCTACTAGTCGTAAGGATCAATTCCATAATTTGTAAAGATTCTTCAATACATCCGGGTCTGTGATAGCGAAACATCTAATGAATAATCAATTGCGAGTTATGAACTGTCATGATGGCGGGATTTCATTGTGACTTTAATTAGAAAATATTAGAGACCTATATATTAAAAATCGACAGCTTTCTCTGTGAGGCTTTGAATTTCAATATGACCTGCTTATGATGCTTTTATGCGTATATTGTTAATATATATGTACACCTATCTTTATCAATAAATTTCTTTCTTGTGACTGAGCACATCCTTTTTTAGTTCTCGATCGAGATCGGCGGGGTGAGGACGTAAACCGGTCAGTTTTTTCTATTTTACATTCTTTTCGAACTGCCGTTCGCGATATTTATAACATTTTTCATAAGAGCCTAAATCGAATTAGCATCAATGTGTATGTATACAAATTAGTTGTAAGAATTCGTATAAGATGGAATAACGAATAGGAATTCTGCGTCGGGTTGTTGTATATGAAGCACTTACCTATTGACGGAATAAATCGACCAAAACACAGCAGACAGGAAAAACAGAATAGATAAAATAGCCAAAATCCACAGGGTAAAAGAGGAGATCATCTATAAAGAAATAAGGTGGATTATCAAACTTGACAGAGAATGAAAAGACATTCTATTCGAAATCAGAATGCCAGTTAGTACAATGCATCTTAAAATTTGTCTAACTAAAATTTGGTTGGAAAAAATAATTACTATTGAGATTATTATACAATTTCTGAGAACAGCAGATTTTTATAACAGTTTGTTTTATAAATTGTATTATATTTATAAGTTTATCATACCTCCTTGCATTGAATATTACTTCCACATCTGGTGCGATGCTTGTGTTATATATTTAGAGATTCTTGATATAATCCAAAAAATAATCTGCAATGTTATTTGTACTGATCTAGCATTGGTACCGATCTAGCATCAATTTCTCACCACTGTAACTGATATGTCCCGGAAAGGGATATATTTGTTCGAAGTAGCTAAGTGGTTTTGGCTACTGTAACCGGGTAGGACAATCTAGCAGGTAGCCGTAATGGACTAGTACTCGTCATAGTCTTAGGCAATATGCTTAGGCTTAAGCTTATGCAATAGTCGTAGGCGATGTACCTCCACATCAGTCTGTATTTATGGCTGACACCAGTCAATTATATTACTGTGAGGGGGAACCCAGGTGTATGAATATTCATTACATCAGTAACGTAGCTTCCCTGTGCCTTTTCTATAAATACTTTCATGCTAATAGTTCTGATTAATTTCCCTCTATGCTACCTATTAATTATTTTAAGCACAGTACTAGATTGGCGATACTGTCCCATCATTTTATAGATGAAATAGCTAGATGTAACCTAAGTTATATTGTAGCAACTTGTGGAACAGTCAAATTTCATCATCAAAAATTTAAATGCGATTCGAATATTTATCATCTGTCTTCTTAATTCATGTTCTTTTATTGTCTTTTTTCTTTAATCGTGTATTTTTCTTATATTCTCAGTAACCGCTTGCGTCTTAATATCGTCATTGTTTTTCTTGGGGTGGAATTATAAAAAATAGAGCTTTTTGTCTTTAAATGGGGAAGAAGCAACTGCTAACCTTTCAACTCTGCTGAGTGAACCTAAAAAGATTCAACAGCTTGGCAAACGACTGCAAAAGGCGAACACTAATTATTTTTATTTGCACTCATCTCCATTTTCACAATCCATATCACGTTTAGAAAATATATAGATCCTGATCGGTCCTGCTCTGGCATCTCAACTTCAGTCACTTTCCCACCTCCGTGACTTCCGTCTGCCTTTTGTACGGATATTTTCATGCCAATTGTAATGAGCTCTCCTCATTGTTTAACTCGAATGGAAGACTGGCAACTGGGTCTCATGGCTTAACTGTTGAAATAGTTACATGTAGCCGTATGTTCTATTCTTTTCTCGCCTGTGGAACTCTCTTCCTGTTATTAATTCCCTGCCATCTACGTTCTTCAAAAATTTAAATGCAATGCCGACGCCATCTATCTTCTTGAATCCTGTTTTAGTATTGTTCGTTCTCCTCCCTGAAGTCTTTTCAGTCTCTTTCACTCTGTATAACCTCTTACGTCACTATGTAAGATGCTCTCAAAATTAGACGTAACAGGATTGGAAAAGAACAAGGCCATTCGCTCAATAACGATGGCAGCAGAAAATGCATGTAGATGATTATGGCTTAAAAGATCAAATCATTGGCAGTCAGTAAGGAAATGAGGGGAAGTTGCTGTTGATACTTTTTTTCGGGTGAACTGGGAAGTGAGTCTTGGGTATGACCTAAAACTACACCCAACAATGGAGTCTCGGCTAGGGGACAGAATTATGAAATTCCGAACACTTGTTACGAATGGGTGATGGGTAGTTTCTTTTTTTTCTTTTTTTCTTTGTTTTCTCTTGTCTTGTCTTGGGCGGGTTGGGGAGGGTAATTGGATGATTAACAAGAATGTAAACAAGATGAAAGTGAGTGAAATCGGTTTCATGTGTGTGTGTTTGCGTATATATATATATATATATATATATATATATATATATATATCAGTGAGCTTAAACAGGGATCGTTACTTCCCACTTCAAACCGAGTGCGTCGCCATATTCCCTACCAGATTGAGAACGTTGCTGCATTACCGTGAAGAGGGAGCATGATGTTGAAAGAGGCGAAACCCCTGATGAACTTCGGCTAAAAAAATCACTGACGGTGTGTGCCAAAGTATCAAACAGATGTATTTCACGAAATACACTTCAAATTTGTGATTCCATATTTTTTTCTAAATTTACAAAAACTTGTAATGTCTTTTTTTCCTATTTTTATTTGTAATTGTTTATTTATTTATTATTATTATTTATATTTTATTGGTTTATTTCATATTATTATTAGTAGTAGTAGTAGTAGTGGTAGTAGTAGTAGTAGTTGTGAGCAGGGGCCTGGCTACCCTCAATGCGGAGATATGTTTTCACCGTTTCGAGAGTTTTAAGCAATAAACTTAACAGATCATCGTTTTTTCTTGTTGATCGAAGAAAAAATGTACATTTTAAATGTATCAGTTACGTATGAATAGGATGGGGTTCAAACGATCGCAATGCCTGAAGTTACCAATAAATGGTACTGTCATTTCCTTAGTCTCCAGTTGCTTCGATGTATAACACCTGAATCAGACCGAATACCTCAGGAGTTTTCATTAATTTGTTGATGGTTTAATAAGGAAATGTTTTCCTGTTTTATTTTTACCGATAATGCTTTATATTCCAAATGTGATGAGCTCTTCGCTATGGTACCTAGACATTTTTAATTTAAGCGTAGTATTAGACTGGCGTCGAGATCTCATCAATTTACACTTGAGCTGGCTGGATGTAACCGTAAGTTATATGCTAACAGTTTCTTTTCTCGCACTTCTCGCTTGTGGACCCCCCTTCCAGCTCCATGCTTTCCGGCCAAATTTACTCTTCAAAAATTTGAATTCAATGTCAATCGCTATCTACTGTCCTCCTGATTACTCTTTCCTCTTCCAGCACATTATTAATATTTCTGTTATTAATTCTTCCATAACTTGTAATCCTTTGTATCTTTACTGCCTTGCATGGGGTCATACCGATTGAAAAAAAAGAATAAGAATTTATTTTAAATACTTTAAACATATATTTTCTTATATTATTTATTGATTTTTTTTTTCTAAAGGAAGCATCAACTATGAGGAGCTTCACTGGGACCAACACTGGAATTGCGCCCATTGCTTTGTGAATTAACTAAGATCAAAATGCAATTGCAATAACACCATTTGAACCAAAGTAAATTTGATTTACCTTTGTTTTCTTTCTAGAAATATTCTTCACGCTCTTCAATGTTTGTTCCGTTTATCAAATTGTTTGCGACTAATTGGTAACCATGACGTCATATAGCGTTCTTTTATATTTCGTCTTTATAAGAAATGACGTATTGAAAAAAATCGTACTGGTAGCTGCATTCGGCGGTGGCGGCACATGCTACATAACGCTCGCTCACTCCCACCACCGCCTGCCATAAGCGCTGAATGCGCTTCGTGTTACAAACATTGCTTTTTCATTTCTTTTTTCGGCACTCACTCACGAGATGACGAGGCATCCGCTAACTAAACATCAGTCACAATTACACCTGCCCTTTACCCGAGTTTGATCCATTGCGTTCTAGACCGGCGCCGGAACGCTAGCAGCACTTCGTGTACCGCCGCCGCCGCCGCCGACTGTCTAGCGTGTTCGCGAAACGATAGCAGCACGTACCGCACCCGTGCGCATCGTAGCCAGCCGCCGCTGCACGACCACACTCCTGTCTCGTTCACTCGTAAGCGATGAAAGCTGTTCATGTAACAAGCTTTACATCTCCGGGATCGCTTGCGTCAGCGCGAGAAGCGACGAGTCACCACTGACATCGCTGCCAGCAGCACCGCCACCCTCGGGTACTATCCGAGCCCGGGTTTGGGAATATTAACCCGATTCGCTTTCGACGGAGGCCGGCCGCTTGTCTTTTAACGCGTTCAAGAGTAGAAAACGAAACGGGTTGGCAGCGTTGGCGTTGGCATCGGAAGCAGAGTCAGAAGCGACGCGACTAGAGAGTTTGAGGTCGTCCATGCGACGGTGGTGCGACCTCTTACTACTTATGGTCTGTCTTTTCTCTTTTTTTGTGTTTCCTTGCTGCCGCCGCCGCGGATGCCCATCCGTTTGCGCGACTTACGGATCCGGCGTTTTTCGGGAAAACTTTCGCCTGCGTCTTAGGACCAATTGACCCGTGCTCGATCACCGTTGGCACGGAACCCTTCTCCACTTCGGTCTTCGAAGGTCTCCTTCGAATATTTGCTACTACCACCGAGATTTGCACCCGCCGTCGGCTCCACCCGGGCTCGCGGCCTAGGCTTCCTTGCTCAATGCGGCACCCACTTGGCACTTGCATTCGTTTCTGCCACCACCAAGACGACGGCGACAGAGAAGTGGGGCAGCTCCGTATTCGGGAGTCGACTCGTTCCACCCGTTCCGAGTTCGAGAGCAGGTCGAGGCGGTGATCGGTCACGGGGCATCCAATCATTCGCTTTACCGGATAGACTTGCGACGATCGAACGCCAGTTATCCTGAGGAACCAGCTACTAGACGGATCGGTTGGTTTTTCGCCCCTACACCCGGTTCCGACGATCGATTTGCACGTCAGAGGCGCTTCGGGCTTCCACCAGAGTTTCCTCTGCCCTATCCTGACCGGACGTGGATCGCCATCTTTTGGGTCCCTGGCCGCTCGCTACACCAGAGTCGACCTAGTCGTACTCGGAGAAAAATTACCGACGACCTAAATCGTGACTATTTCAAGCCGCGGGATCTCACCGGTAGGCGGTGGGAGGAAAGTTTGAAGCTGCACCACGCAAACGACGACAGAGCACCGTGAGTTTTCCCCCCGTCACAAGCGCCCGAGCCCCTTGGTCATCTTCTGGCGACGGGAAAATCATAAGAAACCGATTCGGAACGGACGGAAGAAAAGAGGGAAAAGACGGTGGAACGAAGACGGCTAGCGCCGGCGGAATGAAGCACAGCTAGGCGGCGGAAGGAAGCGAGAAACTCCCCGCTGGAAGCGCTTTCGCTGCGACACCTCTCCCGGCCCGGTGCGCTCCCACGCGCTCTCCTGCTTTCGCTGCATCTTCGGGGTTCTTCCACTCGCGAACGGCCAGGACTCCTCGGTCCGTGTTTCAAGACGGGTCGGTTAGTTTGACGATGAACGTCGCGGACCCGCGGTGACGGGCGACAGTCGAGAATCTACGCCGGCCTACCGCGCTGACAGAGCCATCCCGCGCGCTCAGCTTTTTGTTCCGGATTAAAAGACGACGCGACGAGACGACGAGACGACGCGACGAGACGACGTCGCGCGCCGGCACGGGAATCGGCGCGGCCGCGAACACTGTCCCGCGGGCACCCGAGATGGTGAGATGCCTCTCGACTAACGAGTGAGAAGACATGCCATTTTCCGCCACTCGGTCGGACGGGGCCTCGAGACAAGGGATCTCGAGGCCGCAATGTGCGTTCGAGGTGTCGACCTTCACCGAGTCCTGCAATTCGCATCATTTCTCTCGGATGGCCGCGGTCTTCATCAACGGACGAGGCGAGTGATCCCCCGTCCAGGGTTTTTGTTTGTTTTGGTTTGTTTTCGCGACCGGTTTAAAAAATGTGTGCGAGAAGGAGGAGCAAGGAGGTCGAGAACGAGCGCACGCGCGACCGTAGCAGTCGACATCCACAGTAGACTGGCACCCCGGTTCCCGTCACAATTTGTCAAGGGCATTGACGGCGGCGTAGACCGTACAGCGCCAGCTACATGCTAAGACGTCAGCGGGAGACGGAGGCGTGACGACGTCCATCTCGCGATCGTGGCTGGCAGCGGTGTCACTCGAATCGCGTGCATATCCGAACTCAACCTCCCCGTGAGACGAAGAAGCGGTACGAAAACGGCATGGCTTGACGTAATTCGGCAGGAGACGGAGATGTGACGGCGACCGTCTCGCGCGGGGAGCAGATTCTTTACGTCGGACGAGAAGGCAGTCGCGGCAGCAGACGCGAGCGACCGTCCATATGATTGTGTCGCGGCCTTTTTGCCCGCCTGCTGCAAAACGAACGTAGGCCTTACAACGACAATAACTTGCTACCTGCGACCGACCAAGCTTTTATTTCCTGTCGTCGATACCCGCTCACTACGAGTCCCGACCGTCGAGTAGTCTCCCGAAGAAGATAGTGACTCGACGGTATTTCGAAAGAAAAGCGGCGGCGGCGGCGGTGACACACACGAGTAAACCACGAGTAAACCCCGAGTAAACCGCGAGCCATCGCGGCTAGTAATTGATAATGATGCTTCCACAGGTTCACCTACGGAAATCTTATTACGATTTTTACTTCCTCTAAACGATCGGGTTCGGTCGTTTTCTCCAGGCATCGACCGCCAAGACCAGTACGACACACGCGGGAAACGGCGGCGGAGACCGCCGCTGCGCCACGTGCACGCTGCCCGGCGGCGAGTTTCGATCGAGTGGTAGGACGGACGGTGTGTATAAACCCGCACCTACCAGGAATTCCTTGTTCACCGGGTTGGCTACCCGCCGGATCATGAAAGCGGACGCCGGCGGATCGCCGGTCGGCATCGTTTACGGTTGGAACTATGACGGTATCTAATCGTCTTTGAACCTCCGACTTTCGCTCTTGATCGAGGAAAACGTGCTTGCCACACGCCGTTGCTACAGTTCGTCTTGCGACGATCCAAGAATTTCACCTCTAACGTCGCAATACGAGTGGCCCCGACCGCTCCCTTCGATCATTGCCTCGCCGTAGACGGAGACCAACAGACGTAGACGAGGCCCTTTCCCTCATTCCATGCTTATCGTATGCAAGCTTGAAAAGCCCGCTCTGAGCACTCTAATTTTTTCAAAGTGAACGTACCGGCCACCTTGCAGGAGAAACCACCGACCGCGCACGCGCGCAAAACGATAGATAGACGCGGAGGTAGGTAGAGCAGGGCCGAGGGAAGAATGGAGGCTGAGAGGGAAGAGGAGGCCACCTCGCGGAAACAGCGGCAGGGAATCCAGCGGCGGCAACGCGAGACGGAGCGACGCGACGCAACCTTTTAGGCAACGTCGGCGACGCAGACGACGCAGACGACGTGCAAACGTCGTTGGTCGCCGTTGACTGCACCGCCTTTGATCACGCGCACCGAACGCAACGATCTGGCGCCGCCGCAGACTGCGACGCTCGCGGGATCCCCGCACCTCCGCGGCAAACCCTCCGGAAACACCTACTACTACTCCGCGTAACTTTTCCGGCAGGACCGCGTGGCGAATGTGCAAGAGATTGACACCGGCGGAACGGGCCGGGAAGGCGCACGGAAGACCAAAGTCAAGGACGGACGATGGCGTCGCCGCCCCGGGGCCGCGAACGCGACCACGAACCCGAGTTCGGACTACGAGCTTTTTAAACGTAACAACTTTAACGCTACCGGAGCTGGAATTACCGCGGCTGCTGGTACCAGACTTGCCCTCCGATTGGTCCTCGTTAACGGATTTGAAGTGTACTCATTCCAATTGCGGGGCCTCGACAGAGTCACGCGTCGTTATTTTTCGTCACTACCTACCCGTGCCGGGAGTGGGTAATTTGCGCGCCTGCTGCCTTCCTTGGATGTGGTAGCCGTTTTGCATGCTACCTATCCGGAATCGAACCCCAATTCCCCGTTACCCGTAGTAAACACGGTAGGCACTTAACCGACCGCCGACAGTTGATAGGGAGGACCCTCGAGAGACCCGTCGCCAGGCGTGAAAGCCAGTGCAGTTGACCAGTGAGCTATCCAGAGTCACCAAAGCGGAGCGCGCCGCCATTTGGCCCCGTCGCAGAACGCCGCGCTCTCACCTAGAAGGAAAAGACCACGACGGCGACCGCGACGAGAGGACGGAATGACGCGCATCGGTCTCAGTCTATGTAGCGCCGCGATCCGTAACGGTCGACAAGGGTTCCCAGGCGCGTGACGGTACGCAGGAGACGACGACGCGCCGACCGATCGCGGCCTGAGTCACATGTATTAGCTCTAGAATTGCTACAGTTATCCATCGCCTCCAAGGAGGATTACGGTCCCGAGAATTAGGTCCGGTTCCTGAGCCATTCTCGGTTTCGCCCGTTCTAATGTGTGGAGTGAACTTACACTTGCATGGCTTAAGTTTTGAGACAGACATATTACTACTGGCAGGATCAACCAGTTATCGTTTTTTCATGCGTGCGTTCGTTTGGTTATCGGCGACGATATCGAACTCGTGGCAGGAGGCGCATTTCGACAGGCTCGGTGTGCGTAAGATGGAAGAAGCTAGTGTTTTACGGCAACATCCTATGCGGCAACATCCTATGCGGCAACATCCTATGCGGCGCCGGCGCTCCCGGCTTTAATCGTTAAACGTTGTTTTTTACGGTACTTTCACGTTTTCACGTCGTCAAAACGTGGCGCTGGCGGCGGCGGCGGCGTGCGAGACACGAAGGAGGTGGGTACCGAGGGAGAGACGAGAAGGCTGCGGCAACGACAGTTCCACCGAAAACCAACGGAGTGAATAACGATTGAAAACGAAATCGTACACCAGAACCGGTCGGGCGAGCGAGTTCAGGGAAATAAACGCTGGGTGTCGGCACATGCGGACAACTGCTGGAAAAAGGCAGCCGGTAGAGGCAAGCGGGCGGCTATTTCAACCCAGAAAACTTCGACACCGCATGTTATAACATCACTAAAAAATTTTATATCCCCAATTCTGTTCCACTGACTTACAGAAAATTTTTTTGTTGTGGTTGTTCTCTAGTTTCTTCTTATGAAATTAGTTTTTGTAGAAAAGGAAATTCACTAGACATAAGAAAATTGCTTAATGATTCTGCTTAAAAATTCAAACTTTTACTTAGACTGACTACTTCCTACATTGTCCTTTTACATTCTAGTGTGTCAGACACATGGTTCCGAAGCCTCCCTTCATATTGCCATTCACCACATAAGTTTGAGTAGATGGGCAAGGGATTGGTAGGGAGAAGAGCTGACATTGCAGAACTTGTCTCAAGTATCCCCTACCTACATACTTATCTACCTACCTAGGGTGAAGCCCTGAATAGAACATCTACATATAATATGGGAAACAGGATTTGTATTCTTATTTCTTGACGTGGCATTTGTCTTTCATCATGCTACCTTGTGAGCATGTATGGCACCCTTTCCCAGCTTTCAGTACATATCAACAAAATCAAGAATTGGAATGCAATGGGGCAGTAATCATTGGCTGGTTGGTGTAAAGCTCAGGTGATTGTTGCATTATATGTTTACATTATATTTTAAATACTGTATAATTTTTATCTTTCTTCATAAATTATAAGTTAATTAAATTTATTTTAAATTGATATTCACAAAAATGGCAGTATTAGTGGATGTGCATTGTTGGTAATAGATAATGGTTCAGAATGAGAAATTGAAAGTTGCCGAGTTTGAATTCCAGTTGAATTGATTACATTCACATTCATGCAAATAGCCTTGGGAAAGTTATGAATCCATCTCTCCTCCCCCAGCTATGGATTGAATAGTATTAAGTAATAGTTTAGCAGACTATTATTCTTAAAGGAAGTGTATCTTTGTTCCAACTTCTGGAGGTTGACAGCTGGGGTCAGATGGGGCTATAATAAGAAAGTTGATTTTGATTCGCTGAGCTAGCGTGGAAAGATAGATTGGAGAAAGGTTTCAGCAAGTTTGTTCTTACCGATCAAGAGATGTAAACGTGTTGTCTTTCGTGTCCGAAGCAGCGCCCCACCCTCTAGATAGTTAGATTAGATGCTGATATGATTAATAAAAATAGCTAAGTTAAAATTCTATGTTGAAGTCCTTCATTGCTGAAACAAAACAATTGACAATCTGCAGCTGATTGAGAAAGCCGAGCTGAGATCATTCACTGCTGTTAGCATACAACAATAGCAGGACATAGTGGGTTCTATAGCCTTGTTTGGCAACCAGTCTACTGCAGGAACAAATGGCAACCTACAGGTTTTAAGTTTAACAGTAGATACTGCTTATAAATAATATAATAATTTATAATTTGAAATTATAATTTTTATTTCGTTTGTCATTTTTGTAGGAAAATTGATTAAATCTGACATATTTTTTAATTTATTTGTTTAAACATTATTTTTTTAATGGATACTCATATTTGAGTAGATGCTCTGTTTTTTATGCATTTATTAAGCAGTACATTTATTTATTTACATCTACCAGCCTGAATATTTTAGAAATCTTCTTAGAAAAATATGCACCCTCCGGCAGTATTCAAACCTGAGTTTCCTAGGGGAAGTCCTCCTTAGATTTGACAGGACTTAGACTAACTTCATTCGTTATATATATTATGATTATTATATTTATTCGTTAGTTTACTTTGAAGTAATATATTTTTTCAACTTTTTCTGCAGTTACCAGATTTTCTGCATTAGTATTTGGTTTTTGGACCATTATTATGAAAGAAGATCTTTTGTCTTATTTTTACACTCTGTTTTTGCTTAAAGTTATATTTTTATCAATTTTGCATTTTCTACTCTCGTTCTTTTTTATCACTTGATAGTTTAGATGCTAGTACTATCAAAAAGGTAGTATATAAATTATTTTATACTATTTCTACAATATTCTACTTCTTCTACAATTAACAAACTTTTCAGTATTTGTGTTTGTTTATTTATCTATGACTATTTCATAATTTGTCTTCCTTTATAATGTTTTTGTTTACCTAACAGTTTATATATTTACAAAAAAACATTAATTTTAGGGGAACTTCTAAAACATGTTTACATACATACATAAATTATATATTTTCTAAAGGTTGCCATAGCAGGAGTTGACAGTAGGTACGAGCCCCCACTGTGTATAAAATGTTTTTGTAGCATGCATCACAAATAGCCTCTGACAACTAAGTTCAGCTCCAAGCTGGAGAAAGGACAACGGCAGACAACCGGCACCTCATAATCAGTTGCTTTAAGTAGATAGAGTTTGACAGCCCAAGAAGACAGTCCATCTAGGGGAAAGGAAAACTGATTTTAATTTTAAAACTCTGTTACTCTGTGGCCATACACAAACACAGAAAAGGCGATGGAAGTAAATCCAAACAGAAAATCCAAACCAGAGTGAATCCCCGAAGCCAGTTGGCTGACAACTTTCTGGCAACTCCTGCAACAAAGCCATCACCAAATGTAGTGCCTTGTGTTTCTTTGGATTTTGTCGGTATGGCCAAGAGGGTGGGGACATAGAATCTGGGCTGCACACAGCCTCCATAGACCATCACTCAGACCAACATTCTGTAGAGGTCAGGGATATAATTCTCAAGTCCGATAGACCCCTTAAGGAGTATGGTGCCACTGCTCTCAAGTCATGTAGACCCCCTGAAAGTATCGAGGCCAAAACTCTCAAGTCCCATAGACCCCTGACGAGTATAGCAAATAGTAGGTTTATTATAGGATGGAGCTTGCTAGTTTGGAATTCATAGTTGTCCTCTTCTCAGAATGGTTACCAACAACAGCTATTATTTGTAATTGATGTTTTCTATTACTACGCATCAACCTACATAAAATCAGCAATAAAATGGGTATGTAAAATTAAGATGTAATCCACAATTTTGAGCCTTGGATTACCATTAGCGATTAAAACCGCGAATGTTGTTATTAATCTTACATTAAATTGATTATAATTAATATTTTCTGTTACTATGCATCAAACTACATAACAAAGTTACAATAGGTATTTAAAATAATCAATCATAATCTGCCATTTTTGAGCCTTGGATCAGCGTTAGTGCTTAAAACCACAAACATTGAATCTTCCATTATTTTTGTTAATATTACATAGAATTGATTGTAATTGATGTTTTCTGGTTCTATGCATCAATGTACACAAGAATCAGCATTGAATGGGTACGTAAAAAAAAAATAAAACGTAATCTGCCATTTTGAGCCTTGGATTACCATTAGTGCTTAAAACCACATTTTGCTGTTTCAGTTATTGATATTAATATTACATGGAATTGATTGTAATTGATGTTTTCTTTCTATGCATCAAACTATATAAGTATCAGCATTAAAATGGGTATGTAAAAAAATCAATCGTAATCTGCCAACTGAAAAATTTTCTATATTTAATTAAAATATATATATATATGTGTGTGTGTGTGTGTGTTTCAGACCTAGTTTTGGCATCAAATGTCTGGTAACTTTGTTTACTGTGTAAGCCTGAGGACAGCTCCTCGTCGATGACTAGCATCTCAACACGTGTACACACATACATACACGTCTATGTGTGTAGTGAAATTAAATCTTTCTCTTTGACAATTCAAGAAGAAATGAATTTTATCATTCTAATCACACAAGGGTTGTTTAATGGAAACAATAGTAATCCTTCCCCTGAACAACTTGGCTGTGTTCAAAGACCTTGTTTGGTATTCAGATACTTTTTTGAACTCCAGTCCACCTTATACAGTACATGTTGCTGATTTCTGTCTTCTTAATAAAAACAGGATTTGACTTATTAAGAACACCGTGTAGGGAAAGAAAATTTGTTTTCCCTTGGGTTGAACGCATGGGAATTCAGCCACTTAAGGGAGGAGAATTCTTCCATTTTGGCATCCATTTGAGGAACAGAATACCTTTCTAACCATCAGGGCGTCTACACATATGGAAAATGGACAACATGTACACAGCCTAATGTATAGAAAAAATTAATGAATTTTGACTCACCTTGTTACGGACGGTCAAACAAAGGCCATATGGCTGGTATGTTTATTTCTTGGTTCGTTTTTTTCTGTTAAACATTCTCGTCCTTGGAACTGTGTGAATAAAATCATTTCTTTTCGGACATGTGTAAATCATTTTAAAAACATGCGTATGTAAGTTGTATTTATGGCCTTATTAAATCTTTTGTTCATGACAGGCGTGTATCTCTTCTTTCCTTATTCGCATTCAGTGTTAGTTTACCAATGGCTACTCGGTGCACAGGAAAGAACTCATTAAATCAAAAATTAACCCGGTTAATTTGCAGTATAAGTATCAAAAGCCCCCGGTATCGAAAATGTATCATTCTGATGTGAAATTGTTTAGTTATTTCGAAAATGATATTAAAGCATTGCGCTCAATTACCTTTTTTGATTTATCGTCAATCTAAGTTCATTCTCTTTCGCGTTGTCCGGAAGCCATTAATGACATTGTTTACATTTTTTTTTCTTTAGAAATGTGCGTAATGTAATTTACGAAGCTTTAAATTCAAGAAACTTTCACGACATAAAGGATAATTTGCTTTTTAAACCCCGCGCTAAGTATCTAATAAAAAAATTCCCGAATAGTTATATTTAGGTGTAAATGTACCTGCCTAATTCGAAAATAAAGAAATTTTGATAAAATCTACTGTGTTGGAGTTATGGACAGTAAAGGTTTTGATGTGAAGTCGAAGTTTAGCACTAGTCAGTCGCTAAGCTTGTCTTCGGTATTTCTCTCTTCAGAGTGTTCAACAGAAGTCAGACACAGAAGACGTACAGCTAAGCTTGTCTTCAATTTTTAACGATCCCCCCACGAGGAATGTATGTGGCACAAGGCTGGGTTTAACGTGGGTTTATCCGAGCCCGTAGGCTCGGCCAAAAGATATACCTTTTGAACCCGCCTAAACGGGTTCAGGGCCTGTCTACCTCCCCGGACGAAACTTTGCCCTTCGGCAAAGCTTCGTCCGGGTTCCTCTCTGCCAGAGCAGAGAGTTCAGCAGAAGTCAGACACAGAAGACTTACAGCTAAGCTTGTCTTCGTCCCACGTTATTCTCAGTGACGAGTTATATAGTCTTTCTCTTGCACTTATGCAAATTAGGTATATTAATTTGCCAGTGTCACTACAGGTTTGGACTCATTCCGTTCACCTCTCCGCCATTACTGGCGTTGTTTATCTATATTCACCTCGGAACACTTTTTCGCGGAACGTTAATTAGCGGCCTTTTTTTACTGATCTTACTCATCTCAATTACTGAGCTTTATTTGGTAAATTCGTTTAAGTTGTGTAGAAAAGCAATGGCAAGTGTTGTTTTTTTTTCTTTTTAAATTAAAAAATATTAATTTTAAATAATATTTTTTTTAAATTAATAATAAAACAAATAATTAAAACGCAAACTTTGAAAAGAGCATCATTATTTAGAAAATAAAAAAAATGCTATAAAAAATAATAATAATAAGAAGAAGAAATATGACAATATCCTTCATAGTCTTCCACAGATTTTCCACTGTTTGGGTGTTTGATCGAAGCTGGAGTCACAGGATTAACTTGGACGAAGAAGAACAAATATGACAATATCCTTCGTAATCCTGTGACTCCAGCTTCGATCAAAGAAATGGGTTACAAATAGTAGCACTTTCCACGCAGGCAAGCGATACTTCTCCAAAAGTGTATATTTTCTATCACACACGCTGAAGCCACATTCTGTTTCCCGGCAGTTAGGACGATTCGGACTGGAAGGACGGTAGACACAATTTCTGCAACGCCATATTTTCCATTTGGCACTCAACAAACAAGGTAAATGGCATCGCGGGCATCCCATGGAAGACGATAATACTCTGTGTAGTCGGAAAAATTCTAATGAAGCTTCTTTGAATTGCTTCGTACAGATTGACGGAATAATTTGTTTTGTGCAATTCGACATTTCTGCAGTAGTGTGTGGTGTGGATGTGAATGTAAATACTCTTCAAATGAGCATAAATGGCGTCTACCTTGCTGACATATGTCTGTATCATAACTTGGGACCACAATTCGCAATTTCTATACACTTAAATAACTCTCTTTTTTTCTTTTTTTTTTCACTGTTTTCAATTTCGCGAGCCTGTGCGAAAATTTATTTTGACTGCTGGTCAGCGTATCTGCGAATACTAGAATATGGATACATGCACAAACAGATCAACCATAGTGAACATTTTGTTGACCCGGTAGACTGGAATATCCACACCCAAATAGTGAAAAGTCTGTAGAAGACTATGAAGGATATTGTCATCCGACACAAAAATTCCTTAAATCAATATATTGCTCGTTTTTTTTTATTTTTGAAACCAATCCTCAGCGCCTTTACGGGTTCCTGACTGAGGTGAGCACGTGCGTTTATATTACCTACTAGAAGAAGGCCCAGGAACAAGAAAAATGGCTGACTCTAGTTGTATCCAACCAAAGAGGAAAGAAGACAAACAAGACCGATATATATATATATATATATATATATATATATATATATATATATATATATATATATATATATATAAACAAGTATAAAACAAAACAATTTTACAATGGACAATAACACTTGTGTGCGTGTGAAAACATTGGTGTTTGTTCTTTAGTGAATGTTCGTACGTACGTGTGTGCATAATGTTCATGGCGTCTTCCCACAAGGGGGAAACGCCATCTCCTAAGAGAGCTTACATTGTAGTCGCTGAAATGAAGAAATGAAAAAGAGGATTTACCTCACCTCCACGCGACGTGGGATGCGGCACGAGTCCTGAAGGAAAGAGGGATGAGGCAAGAAGTCGCCCAGTATTTATAGTATGGGGAGAGAGATCCCTAGTGACAATTTTGAAATTAAGAAGGAGCTAACTGTGATATATATATATATATATATATATATATATATATATATATATATATATATATATATTGTAATCACGCTATTTAAAACTCCAAAATTTAATAAAAAATATATTTGAAACTTGAAAGTTGTTCTTGTTATTATTATTTCCTTTCTATCTTTTTTTTTTTTTGTATGTTCATTTCAAAGTTTGTACAAAGTTTCAGCTTATGTTCATACAAATATACCTTATGAATTTCAGCCTATTTCATTAGAAATATTTATAAGTGGTGTGAGATTTGATTATGCAACTCAAGGGTTATAACTATATAGCTATTTAGGTTTATGTTTTTTTTTATTTCAGTTAGAAATATTGTGTAATGCGTTAGAAGAATGATATCATTGGACTTAAGTTTTAAAGTCAGTGATGAATCGCTCTTCTGTGGAATATGAGTAGTCTTATTGGTTTGGTTAATGAAAAATATTTAAAGAACAAATATTGTTCAAAATAGTCTGCATCTCTTTTGAAATATGAAGAAGTATTTAGCTATTTATTTCTCATTTGAATATCAGTAATGTCCTTCTTCTTATGTTTGCAAGTGATTTTTAAGAATTTCAAAATTACTCCATAATGAAATGTTTTCCGAAAAACAAGGGAATCCTAAACTGATCAAGTTGTTCGGATTTAGCGTTTTATTATTATTACTTCTGGAATCTTATTTGCATTCAGTTAGTCTTTTCTTTTTGTTTAATTTGTTTTGTCCCTTTCTTTATGCTCATCTTTTGCATGAAGAAAACAAAACTGCAAGTATGGTGCACTCAGTATGGACCAATCTCACTTCAGAGTGGTAATGGACTGTTAGACTAGAACACTAGCCATTAAATTGAAAATCTACTTAAGTCATCTTCAAGTTTTCTTGCATTCAAATTCAAATATGCTTTTCTTAACTGTTGCATACCTCAGATTATTATTTCATATTAATGTAGAACAATCACAATAAATAGCTCTCTTTCTCAAGGTGGAGGAGGCTTTGCTCAGCTTGTTCCACAACTGTTTGTCTTGACAACGTGATTGTTCTACATGGCGCTGCGAACAGGATCTATGACACGCGAAGATTGGGAACATTTCTTCATTGAAGCAGGCATATCCACCGACTCGGCCAAAGCTCATGCAACAAGGTTTGCGGACGAGAAGCTGACAATTGAGAGCCTTCAAATGCTGGATCGATCTATGCATAAGAAGCTAGGAGTCATATTAATAGGAGAACCCCTGTGTATCATCAAGCAGGCTAAGGAAGCCACCACCCAGACGACCCGCATTCAGGCACTAGCAGCCAAGCCTCCCGATCTCAATCTCGAGATGACACCACAGCAATTCAGGAAGTTCCGAATTGACTGGAATGTCTTTACCAAGATGACAAATATGCCAAGCTCCCAAGCTAATATTCACTTATACAATTGTGCTGATGAGACAAACGCAAAACGCCATAATCAACACATCCCCTGACTTCTTTACCACTGATCCAGATAAGCTACTTGACATGGTAGAAGCGTTGGTCACCCAGAGGTCAAGTCCTATTGTCAATCACCTTGCTTTTGCCTCCATGTCTCAGGATGAAGATGAACCAATACAAAGTTACCTTGTCCGCCTCAGAGCCGTAATCGTTGACTGTAACTTTACATGCCCCTCGTGTGAGCATGACCTGTCTGATATATACATCAAGGACCAGATCATCCGTGGAATAGCAAATGACACACTCCAGGCTGACCTACTGGCCAAAGCTGGGGCACTTAAATCCGTTGAGCAAAATATCCATCATGCTGAATCATTTGAATCAGCATTGCGAGACCAAACAACAATGGCCGGTGTTTCAGATACAGCCGCTGCTCGGCTATCAACATACCGCAGACAGAATGGTACGCCACAAGCCAACAAGGGGGATCTCTGTACCAGCACCTATTGCAACTGCAATGTTAAACCAAGCCACCAGGCTTGCTTAAGTTGTGGCAGCCACCAGCATGGCACCTCGAACTGGAACCCGCCGGCTAAAATGCCCAGCATGGGGACAAACATGTAGTAACTGTCGGAAGCCCTATCACCTATCGAGGGTATGCCGGGCTAAGAAACCGGCTCAAGCGGCCAGGAAAATCCCAGAGGCTAGTGAAGTCGCCATGGACACATCGCCCACATTACATTCAATCAAACGACAGGCACGTATACATCTAAAGACACAGGCCAGATAAGGCAGATTGACGCATATGGTGTCACATACTCGCCAAAACCGGATCCCAGACAAGTTAGGAATATCCCCAGAAATCACAGCACTAGGATAATGATCTTTTCCAACAGGGGGACAACCTCATCCCATCAGGAAAAGTCGTCCGAGCTGTGGGAGGCTTTACACTCTTATGTCAGGGTTAGCTCCCCGTGGAATTTATCGTCCAAGGAAGAACAACTAAACAAGCCCTATACATATGCAAAAAGATCTAGCGGCTATACTTCAGCAAAGCAGCCTGCATTAATGTAGGGATACTGTCCAAAGACTTCCCGAACCCGGCGACTACAATATTACCCCAAATAGCAATACAATACATGGCCTCGACAAGCACACATAAAAAATCAGATGCGAGCCCCAAAGTCGAGGAACAACTTCCGATGCGCCCCCAAAAACTTCAAGAATTGGCTATTGGATCAATTCACCGAAACGGCGTTCAAAAACAATGCCTGGCCCCACTGCTCATATACACCTCAAAGAAGGAGCAGTCCCCAAAGCCAGACATAACCCAATTCCTGTGCCTTTTCACTTCAAAGAACCCGTAAGGCAGGCCCTTTGAGAAGATGTGAAAAGGGGTATCATAACCCCAGTAATCGTCGGCATGCCCACTGATTGGTGTAGCACTATGGTAATTACTGCCAAAAAAATGGCAAACCACGAAGAACCATAGACTACCAACACTTGAATTCATAGTGCAAACGGGAAACACACCATACAGGGTCACCATTCCAGCTCACACGACAATTGCCACCTAAGGAAAAGAAAACAATGTTGGATGCTGTTGATGGATACCACTCCACCCCCTTAGATAAAGAGTCCCAGCCACTCAACACCTTCATCACAGAATGGGGAAGATTCATGTACCTGATGATACTACAAGGCTACCTTGCATCTGGCGATGCCTACACCCGAAGGTATGATGAAGTAATAAAAGACATCCCCCGCAAAGTAAAAATCGTAGATGACGCCCTACTCTACGACTCTGACATCGAAGGAGCCTTTTTTCACACCTTCGATTTCCTCTTCCACTGCGCAAAAAGGCATCGTAATCAATAGAGAAAAATTTAAATTTTGCAAAGACACAGAGCAGTTTGGAAGCCTCCAGATAACACCCTCTGGTGTAACCCCTTCTAAATCCATGCTGGAGGCGATATTAAGCTTCCCAATACCAAAAACACTCACCGATGTCAGATCATGGTTTGGGTTGGTTAACCAAGTCGCTTGGGCATGCTCACTAGGCCCAGTCATGCTTCCATTTCGTGATCTCGTCAAACGAGATTCACAGTTTATATGGAATAAAAGCCTTGAGAATGCATTCCATCATTCAAAGAAGGTCATAGTTGACTTAGTCCGAAAAGGCATCGCTACAATTGAAAAAGATCAAATAACCTGCCTCGCCCAGATTGGAGCAAAGACGGAATGGGCTTCCCACTTCTGAAGAAGTATTTCTCGTGTACCACCGACAAAGCCCCAGTTTGCTGCCCTGAAGGTTGGCGCCTGATATTTGCCGGTAGCAGATTCTGCATTGATGCTGAACGCAGATACGCACCTATTGAAGGCGAGGCAGCAGCAATTGCTTGGGCATTGGAAAAATGCCGCATTTTTGTAATGGGTTGCCCGAATCTCATAGTCGTAAAAGATCATGAACCACTAAAAGGATTATTCGGAGATAGAGACCTTAGCAAAATCCCAAACCCCTGATTATTCAAGTTAAAGGAGAAAACCCTCAGGTACAGATTCACCATTCAGCACTGCCCTGGGAAATGGCACAGAGCCTCCGATGCTGTCTCTCGTAACCCAGCAGCCATCTCACAGACACTCTAAATGTATTCACTGCTGAACCCTCTCAGTCAGACATCATAGAGTCTGACAACATGGACGACTAGGTCAAATCAATAACCCTATTAGCAAACGACAACCTGGAGCTCATCTCACCAGACATTATCCGTTCGGCGGGACGCAGCGACCCGCAATACAACAAATTAATTGAAATAATACGAAATGGATTCCAAAAGACGCGCAGCCTCACCGCACCCGAAATCCGCGAATACTGGGAAGTGAGGCAGCACCTAAGTGTTGACGACGGATTAGTGCTCTTAGATCAAAGGATCGTTATCCACACCTCTCAACGCGCAAAAGTCTTACATAGCCTACATTCTGCACACCAAGGCGAAGTTGGCATGAAGGCACGTGCCAATGAATCTGTTTATTGGCCCGGGATGAATGCTTCCATTCGTAACGTTAGAGCAGGTTGTACGTTATGCTCAAAAATTGCCCCGAGTCAACCAATAGAGCCAGTCAACTTGACACCATCTCCTGATTGTCCATTTCAGCAAATCGTCATGGACATCTTCCATTTTGGGAACCATTGTTACTTAGCATGATCTAACAGGTTAACAGGCTGGCTGAATCTATACAACTTGAGCCAAGGTGAAGCTAATGCCTCAAGGATTATTTCAATTTGCCGAGACATATTTCAAACCTACGGCGCTCCTGAGGAACTCAGCAGTGATGGTGGGCCACCCTTCACATTCCTTCCAATCAAGCAATTTTTACAAGACTGGGCCTTTAAACACATGCTATCATCTGCTGGTTACCCACAAGCCAATGGTCGGGCAGAGATCGCTGTCAAAACGGCCAAGAGAATCGTAAATTGCAAGACAGGAGCCCAAGGATCGTTGGACAATAACCGTGCAGCCAGAGCCATCCTCCAGTACAGGAATATGCCCATCCAAAACATCGAGCTATCCCTTGCCCAACTGCTACTCCACCGCCGGCTACGTGACTACATACCATACCAACCCACACTCTACAAGCAGCCCAAAATCGAGAAATGAGCTTATCCCGACGGAACGCTCGTCTCATAGACCGATACAACAAAACAGCGCACACCTTAAAACCCCCTCAAAAAGGACAAATAGTGGCAATACAACGACCGACAACCCGCCGATGGGACACAACAGGTCAGGTCATTGAAACCCTCCCCAACCACCAATACCGTATCAGAGTTGACGGATCAGGTAGAATTACCTTACGAAATCGCCGATTCCGAAACTGGATACACCTACAATTCCGGTTCCCAGACCTAGTGCCTTACCCGAGACCCCTTTACCAGTGCCACAAACATTCGACACTGGAATAACATCAAACACCGCTCAGCCGTCTACAATAACACGGACACACATCCAGCCAGGTTTAAACTAACTCATTCCTCCCCAAAGGCCACTACCCACACGCGATGTGGGGAAAGAGATGTAGAATAACAATAGACCAACAACACTTACCGGCGTAAGGGTTCCAGCCAGCTGGCAGACAGGTTGTAACTCAATACAAACCCCGCAAACTGACTGGAATCAAGCTGGTATTTATACAGAAATACCTCCACTCATGTACCAGCAGCCAATCACAGCCCAAGCAATGGACTATCCCACTTGAGCACAATGAGATGCTCCATGGCACCATAAATAGCTCTCTTTCTCAAGGTAGAGGAAGCTTTGCTCAGCTTGTTCCACAACTGTTTGTCGTGACAACGTGATTGTTCTACAATTAACAGCGCATTTTCATAGATTTTGCTTTCATCTGTAGTACTTTACAATGTCATTTTAGTTAATAACATCTCTTCTTATGTACAAGTTAATTTGAACTCTACAAAAAGACAGCACTGCTATAATTGTTTATAATGATATAAGCATATATAATATTATATAAACAATGCTATAATTTTTTAAACATCCATATAGCTGTGCTTGGCATGTGGAGGTTTAGGCTTAGGTGTAGGAAAAGATTGTGTAGATATATGGGGGAAATCTCTGAAGCAATGCCGAAATTAATATATTGCAGCTATCCACGTTACAGAGAAATAATAGTGTAGCCAGTTTCCATTTGTGACATAAATGTTGAAAACACTTAAATTCAACTTGATGATTGAAAATGTAAGTATTTAGGCTTTTCTAATGGTGTAATTGATCTATATTTTACAAATAAATAAATGAGCACTTGGTATTTTTTAAATTATAATAGATTTCCCAAATTCCAATAAATTTAATTATCGATTTAATTCAATATCAAATTACAGCAATTTAGAAGAATAAAATTATGGTCTAAGGGAAATAATTACGCCAATATTAAAAAATAACTTTCAAAATACGTATAATAAAATCTAAAATAAATATATATGAAAATAATGTATACGTATTCCGTCAATAATACGGTAAGAAATAGCAATTAACAATATCCAATGAATTTGATTTCCTCTAGTGTTTATCAAGATAGATCAGTTCTCCTTATTTTGAAAGACTGATGCCAAATGTTAAATTAACAGTTATTCTAGAAGTCATAAAATGAAGATCAATAAGTTATGAAAATAGAAACAAAATGAATAAAATAAGGGAAGTAACTGTTGAATAATATAGACATTGTAAAAAAAGAAAGTCTAACAGAAGTTACTTCCCATTGAGGACAATATGATCTTGTATTTAAAGTTTAATGGAGGTAACAATATGTTTAGGCTATAAAATAAATAACATAAAATTCGAGACAAATCTTATATCAATCCCTACAAATTGAGGTCTTGAAATTTTTTTCGCATTAACAATTTTTCTCATTTTCCATCGTATTTTCCTTTTTTGGTTATTAGCTCCCAACTTTGGCCCATGATGCAAATAACTTAGCAAGAAAATGTGGAAAGTGGTTTATAAGAAATGCAAAATAATTTGTATGGTTCATATGAAGACATTCTGAAATAGTTATTTTTTTAAAATATAAAGGCACTCTCGTTTAGACATAGGTGCAAATGTTGAAGGATTTAGGAGTGTTTTAGTACCTTTGCACCACAACATTTATAGTAAATTGCCTTAAGCAAGACACTAAGCAACATGGAAACGTTCACAAGGCCCAAACAATTTAATATAGATTCAAATTCATTTGAGGCTGCAAAGCCATGAATACATTGCTTGGGAAATTTCAATAATTTCGTAGAATCTCTGGCTGCAGAATCGTAACCTGCTTGTCAGTTACATGGAATCTAAATTGTTATGCAAAATATCATGAAACCCAGAAGATAATATAAATTAAATCAAAGAATTGCATTTTTGCTTAGCATTTTTTCATAATGTATAAACAACAATTAAGAGACATTTATAGTTGAACTAAAAACTCTAGCAACATTTGCAATTTTATAAATGTCATGATTGAGTAATATAAATCTGAATCCATTCCTGGTGTTTTCATCAATGGCATCATGGCAATCAGGAGACAGCAAGGACAGTTTGGAAATAAAACTCTAGACTTGATTACTACCTTTGATTCTGATGGATTAATAAATTTTGCCAACAATGTTCTAGTACAGGGGTCTCCAAAGTGGGTGATATCAACTTCTTGGTGTTGATGGGACTATTCAATGGATTAATAAATGCCTGGTGGTTGGAAAGGAGTCAATAAATGTTGAGGATGTCAATTGAACTTTGGGGGTTAAATGCTGAAATTCATATAAGATTTAAAAATACATAAAATACAACTTGCTGATACATATATTGCTGACCATCTATCATACCTCATGCACATACAAACCTACATTCACACAGAAGTAGCAACAGCAATTCTTTTATTTATGGCATCATTAAACACTGCAGAGACAGAACCCAACTGAGGGTAGAATGCTGAAGGGTGAACATACAAACACATAGAAACATTGCAACCACTACACACACATACAGGGAGAGAGAAAGACATATGAGTCACATACAATTCTCAGCTTGGTCAACTTGCTGTTGAGATAGATCAGCTCAGCACCTAATCCATAGCACATGCTTGCTGGCCAGTGTCCCCATCAAATGGCTATTGGTGCCAACTAGTAGAGAGTCAGCCAGTGTTTTCTCAACACCCGTAGTTATCGGAGTGGTGTTAGTGAACTGATTGCTGTGCATTTACTGCATAAATTTGCCCATTTCTACAATGGTAGCCACTAATGCTAAGAAGAAGCATGACTAATATTCACAAGAGTACTTGAAATTTGGATATGTACCTTCATTTACTAATGAAAATAATGCCTATGTGCTTGTTATGCAAAAAAAAAACTTTCAGTAATGATGCCATGAAACCTGATGAAAACTCAGTGTATTCTAAAATCTCTACAAAAGATGAATTATATTTTCATTATTGTTGATCATTTTTGGGGGTGTAAAACAAAAACAAATGAAGTATTTTGTTTGAATTGTAAATATCATAGAAACTATCTCACTTGTTGAAAATGTGGGAGTTTCCTTACTTTGCTTGATTCAGTAGTAGGAACAATGGAAGTAATCAGCAAGGTATAACTGGAAGTCCCAGAAATCATAGCACTAACCTATCCAGTCTCTTTTCCACTGTTCCTTTACAGTGGCCTCTACCTTCAAGCCAGTTTTTTTTTCACTTTTCTCTTTCAGAGACCCTAAACTTCAAGGCCCAGCTCAAAGGGTTATTCAAACATTGCTGCAGAAGACACAAGACCTATCTTGGCTTGATTTCAGATTTTCTCATTCAAACTTGATCTATATATATATATTTACATTATCCTTCCATATAGTCTATCTTGACCATCTATCCATAACATTAAATTCTAACATGAACTTAATTACCTTAAATTTTTAAATCAAACTTTAATTTTCATAAACATATCCATTTTATTTTTATTAATTCTGATCAGAATTTTAACAGTTATGCAATCGCTCAATGTATTACTTCTAACACACAACCTTAACCCATGTCTTTTAGCTTTGAATATACAACAATAAACTTAACTGAAACCTAAACATAAATTGAATCCTGTTTCTGACCATAGCCATAAACCTGTAACTCAATAACTGACTTTGAGCAGTGACAAAAACAAGAACTCTAAGCAAGTCACTGTTCCAAATACAAGTTTGGTGTTTCTAAAACCTTATCATGTAATGTACAAATTGTATAGAGTAATTCATTATTATAGTGAATTCAATGTTCATTCAGTATCTGTCTATATTTCTGAGATGAGGTATTGCGTACACTATTTGTGTACATAATACCTCATCTCATACATTGTTTGGACTATTGTCCTCATCTTTGTTGCCATATTTAATTTATCACAATGTTTCTTCAGGTGGTTGGAATATTTCACTCACTGGGGTAGACTGTTCTAGTTCCACGTGCCATGTTTGATGGATGTCAGTTATTAGTTCCCTCACCATGTTCTCCCCTGCCTTAACCAGGTATTGAATTTACTCTTTTTGGGTCCTGTCACTGGATCTAACTAACGCCTTTATCCACTGTGCCATGTGTCCTTAAGGTATGAATTTCTGGGACTTACAAACCTAATGTCTTCAGCAACCATTTTTACCAGTGCTCATATTTCAATTTTTGCTGTTATCATTATATGTTTTTTTTTTACCAGAGCTCATATTGCAATTTTCATTGTTATTATTGCTTTTCTCTGGCACTCCTTATTACTGGTTCCCATATTGTGGTCATTGCTTGGTCGGCTAAGGAGATTTTTGTGGAGATAACTGATAACTAACATCAATTAGACATGGCACATGGAACTAGAACAGTCTACCCCAGTGAACGAAATAAAGGGTTTAGTCCAACATTCCAATCAACTGATAAAAGCCGGAGCATACAATGGCTGAAACGTTGTGATAAATATGGCAACATAATGAGGACAATAGTCCGAACAATGTAAATGATCTCAATGTTCATTGTTTTCATTTATAGTCAATCAAATTTTATCTATATACTGACATTTCATAGTTTTGGAGAAAAATTTACAGTCATTCTAAATACCAACAAAGTACCATTAGTATAAAGAAAAATTAGTTTCTATTTTCTCAAAAGTTTACATAATTTATGTACATATGTTACATGAAGCATTTCACAAAAAGTTAAAATGTCTATTTATAAGTAATTTAATTATTTATTTTCGGATACTCAAATAAATTACGTATAAAAATAAATTAAAAGTAAGAAATAGTAAATAAATAGGAAGAAACAATATATTAATGCATAAATACCTGATTATCTCCCTTACACTTGTTGATTTTTGTGTGTATTTTTGGCTGAGAATTTTAGGATGAATCATATTCTTGAAGTATTTCTTAATTTATTCCTTGAAAAATATGTGATATTGCAGTTTACATGTATGTAGGCGTGGATTCTATTGTATTTGGTTGTGAATGTATCCACTAAATTACTATACTTGAATATACAATGAAATACATGTACATCATAGGAGCAGAGCAAGCAACCCAGGGAGATTTATAAAGATCCTCACCTAATTCAAGCTGTTATCCTTGTCATAAAATCTGTTACTAGAAACTCATGGAAATATCTTTTATTTTTATCCTATTATGATGTATTTCATAAAATTTTAATGGCACTATACAGTGCAAAAGTTTTAAAATTGTAAATTTCTCATAACTTATAATCTTATAAAAGAATATTTTGCATTACAGATGAAGCACTGGCCCAATATGGAGGAATTCTTCTCTTCTTTTATGTACCATGTCCCTTCAGGGTGTTGACGATCATGGCTCTCCACAATTTCCTGGTCCTTGTAGCTCTGAATAAATTTTGTCTTTTTCTTATCGCACCTAAACCCTGTTCTGAAAGTCATTTACCAAAGCTTGGTAGGTAGGTTATGCACTGTTTTCCTTTGTCCCACTTGCCTTCAATCTGTCCAGTGAATATCAAATTCTCCAAACCCTCTATCCTCATTATGTTCCCGAGAAATTTCAACTGTATCTTTCTCATTCTACTTCCCCTTTTTGGTTTCATTTTATTTAAAACTTTGTCATTGCTCCTATGTTTGGTTTATGGTATTCTTAGCATCCTTCTGTAGAACCACATTTTTCTTGCTTTGTTTCTTCATTTTTGAGGAGATTGTCCAGCATTCACTGTCATATAGGAGGATTGATATCATATGACAATACAGTACTCTTTTCTTGCTTTCTAATGAAATATTCCTGTTTCTTAATACTTTATTTAGCTTTTGGAAGGTAACTTTTAATATCCCAATGTGCCTTTGGATTTAACTGTCACACTTTCTGTCCACTGTTAAAACACTTCTAATATATTAAAAGTTTTCTACTTGTTTAGTTTTGATATCTATGATTTGTAATCTGCATGTTGGGCTGTTCCTTTTCCTGACAAACATACATTCTGTTTATTTTACAATTGATGTTTAGTACTTTATTCTCACTTTCTGTCAATACTTTTTTTAGGTGTTCTTGTAGTTTCTTTTCTGTGTCTGCTATCAACACTGTGTCATCTGCATATCTTATGTTGTTAATATTTTGGGCTATCAATAATGAATCCTGGTAGGACTTCTAATTCTCTCAGAATCGCCTCATTGTACTGGTTAAATAGGTCTAATGAAAAGACACATCCTTGTCTTGCCCCACTTTCCACTTTTGTATATTTACTGAATTTTCTTATCTGCATGCAGATAGTTTGCTGCCAGTATAGGTTTTGGATTATTTTAATACCCTTCCAAAATATGTCAAGGTTACCTAGCATTTCAAACAGTCTACCGCACATAATTATATTTTGTAGGAGAGGTTCTGAATGAGAGGGAATAAGAGAGTCAGGATTTGAGGTAAACTCCACTTTGCCAAAATATTTGTGTGAAAGTTTTCAGCAACATGACCTATTGTCTTCTATTTGCATACTAGCGATGAAACCATTAATATGCAAATATTTTTTTAAATTTAGTATCACTAACGTTTTCATTACAAAAGAACATCAAAATAGACAAAATTACTCATAATGTATGTCCTTATCTAAAATTTTCAAATACATAGAATCCTCAGTGACTTGTCTGTGATCAATTTTTCACCAGTCGCAGGGTTTAGGAGATTCATTCCTAACAACTTTCATTTCAGAAAACAGTGGAACAGTATAAATTCTGTATAGCAGCATGATTGGACAACATTATTTTTAGAATAAGTCAATTAGGTGGCATTCCAGGTGCACAGATTATGTTTAGGAATTCTGGTTGCATGTGAACCTCTATCATGTCAGTTAATGTTTCATTGCATCTGTAAACTTTCACATAATCTCATTTACATAGAAAAGGGTTCACAAAGGCAAAGATATTTGGTATAAATATAACTGAATTATTTTGCTTGTATGTTTTGTGATTCATTATCTGTTAGATTGTTTGGAAAATAATGTGTGATTTTAGAATCAAATTTTATTCATGAATTAATTTACTTATACAGTGTTTAAATTAGTCAAAATAGAAACTAATCATCTGTACATTTTTGCCATATTGTTACAAGATTATTTATACATTTACAATAAAATTGTAAAGTTTGGGAGTTCCTGCATATTCTTTGTAATGGAATGTCCATTGTCATAAAATATTGTCAAGATGCTTTAAAAGGTTGCAGTCAGTGCATGATAGGTCAGAGGAATATGGTGTATGTGGAAAAGTCTCGTATCTCAATTCAATGAGCTTCTGCAGTATCATACCAACAACATTTTACTTACCTAAATGTGCTTTGTAAAAAAGCATTTTATTTCAGGTTCTATGAGTACAATATTACTTTTCAGTTTTCCCTAAATATTAATCGAACAGTTTATGAGATCTGTAAAATATGTTTACCATGTGTCGGTAAATTATGAATTTAATATTATTTTTAAGGTTTATTTTTATAAATTGTAGGATGTGTAAATCTTGTCAATTACCTATGCTACTCATTGGATAAATGATTACATTATAAAAATTTATAGGTTTCTTTTAATTTAATATGAATGGGTCTATTTATGAGTTTTATAATTCAGTTATGTGCCATATATGATACACGCTTAAGCAATCATTTTTTCCCATAGTAGGTTGCCATTTCTTTCTGCGGTAGTCCAGTTGAGATCCAAGTCAAAAGAAACTGGTCTGTCCTGCTATTTACCCTTAGCTAGGGGGGAGAAGAAGAGGATTCATACCTTTCCCAAGGGTCAGTCAGTTATGTGCCATGCGTGATACACACTTAGGCAATCATGTATCTTTTGATACATGACTGATGAGGCAGATTTTCTTTCTGTAGTAGGTTGCCATTTCTTTCTGCGGTAGACCAGTTGAGATCCAAGTCTAGAGAACCTGGTCTGTCCTGCTATTTACCCATAGCTAGAGGGGAGAAGAAGAGGATTCATACCTTTCCCAAGGGTCAATCAGTTATGTGCTATGTGTGATACACACTTAGGCAATCATGTATCTTTTGATACATGACTGATGAGGCAGATTTTCTTTCTGTAGTAGGTTGCCATTTCTTTCTGTGGTAGACCAGTTTCCATCCAAGTCTAGAGAACCTGGTCTGTCCTGCAATTTACCCATAGCTAGAGGGGAGAAGAAGAGGATTCCTACTTTTCCCAAGGGTATTAGCACATAAGTGAATATAATTTGACTGGAATTTGAACTTAGCTCCCCAATTCCTCAATGAGTCTTATACAGTAATATATTATCTATTTTAATTTTTTTCCCCTATTCAGTAAATGTCAGTTGTACAAATTCTCTTTACTTTTTTTAATATGATTTGCAGTATTTCTGAATCTTGTAAATAATGCATCATATTCAACTGTTAAATCAATAATAGATATTACTTTTGAGGTTTATATTAATTTAATATGACTAGTGTCTTGTAATCCCAAAATGTGTCTTTAATGAATTACGTGTCTGTTCTGCTGATTATTATTTTATTTTATTGTTATTTTTTAGATTACAAAACTCATTTCTTTATTCATTTAGATAAATTGTAAGAGCTTCAATTCTTAAATTTACCAAGATTTGCGCATAAATAATTTGGGATTGGAATTTATACAATTGTAAAACACAATGTTAAATGTAAGTGGTGGTGACTATGTAACTCCACATACGTTATTAGCAAGTAAACGCTAAGAATATAATCGGAGTTATCTCCCTTACAAGGATAGAGCGTTTAGTTCACCTAACCCTAAACTCTACAGCCACGTCCGCAAGCAAGAGATGGATTCATGCTTTCACATGTGAATTTATACGAAAATGAACGCAACAGACCCGAGTGGAACTTGAACTTGGCTTATTGATTCCACTTTCCACGTTAATAACTACTATGTTACTCGCATATACATTTGTCTTTTATTTTAATTTAAATTTATTTCGACAGGGGTTAGTACGCTCCGGCATTCTTCAGCTAATTGGAATTTCGAACTGAAACCTTTATTTCGCCCACCTGAGTAGATTGTTCCAGTTCCACGTGCCATGCCTCTTCCGGATATCTCATTTATCTCCCTTCAACTCAACTCTCCAAGTTTTTGTTCACCACTGCATTCACCAGGTATTGAATTCACAATTCAAGTCACTGGATCCAACCAATGCTATATCCAATGAACTATGTTTCCTTGAGGCCGAAATGTCCTGAATATGGCAGTAAAGATGAGGACAACAGTATGAATAATGTAAATACTGTAAATATTATTCTTTTTTTATCAAGTTAAAGTTGGAAAAATCTAAAAATGCTGTTTTGATCTACTTTCTACTTTCTCAAAAATAACAACAAAAAAGTTTACCAAGATTTTAAAGGTAGGTTTTCTTTTATACTAAAACTAATGTTATCCTAATGTTGGAAAATGCCATGCAGTTTTTCCTTTGCAGATACATAATTCAAAATACAATTTAAATTCAGCGCCTGGTCCTCTCTTTAGACAGCCGCTGATTTAAGTAGAAAAAAGTAGTTTTTCTTCCCACTTTATAAATTGTTTCATCCTGGTGTTAACGACTCCATCAAGCTCGTCTCGAACAGATTGGTTTGGCTATGCATGAAATCAGAATTTCGTCTTTGAACAAAGATCCGTGTTTGATGTTAAAAGTTAAAGTTGGAAGACACGTTTATGCAGCTTGGAGGTTTATTTTCCGTCACTTAATGTGCACTTCGAAATTACGGGACTCTTACGCCCTCTGTAAAGGATACATATATTTGATAACATGTTTTCTTCTTGGTGCATATATCCGCAAATACTATGGCGAAAACTTCTATTTTTGGATGAGTATCCCGTTTTGGTGCATCAGCTGTTGTTACCATAGGCATAGCTCGCCAGCATAAGAGATTTAAGCTGATTGAGCATATATCGTCTGCTTTTTTGAAAGAAAACAGACACTGTTTTAGGCTCTAGCTTAAGTATTGACTTTTAAAAAATACTTTGCGTCCTTCCGATATGTGGAAAAATAGCGGCGTATGATTTATTTTGGAACCTATCAGAACGCTTCGCTCCAAACCCCGAGACACAATTTGCTGCCGGTCTGGGTATATAAAAGAAAATTCAATTGAATTGATGAGGACAAGAGACGACATCTTCAGTTGCAAGAAGAGGCAGGTCGCTCCCATCCAGTGCTCGACACAAGCTGCTGGGTGAAATCACATCACGTCGGTCAAGAACAACGACATAGAAGAAATTTGATACCGCCAGCCGAGGACTGAAAGAAAATCAAGACTGCTCCCTGATCTAAGTAAATTTCATCGCCTGGTGTAAATTCCGTTTCTTCACTGTTATCAAGAAAGGTCGCTACGGACATTGTACCTACTTCTTGAAAAGCGTTCAAAGAAGTACTACTTTTCCCTTTTTCTATATTTGTTATAATGTCGTTTGACTTTCTAGGGACATCATGCAGCATATTTTATATTTTTATTGTAAAACAGCAGGCTTTGTTTTTAGTATATCCTTCATTTTAAAAGGTATAACTTAATATGCTAAATATGTAAAATAGGCATTTTTTTGCACTATATACTTTTATTTGCATTATATGTTTTCTATTTGCATATACATGTTATTGGCCATTATTGACAAACAAAACACTTAATTTGTGTAATTCCTTTCATTTTGTGTGTTCAATAAACTTAACGTATTTCTCCTTTTTAAACTCGACTTCTTTGTCGTGTGCTTTGGCCTTATATCAATGTTACCTGAAACATTTGTTTGTACTACGATACCCTTTCTTCGTAGAGTTTTTTACTTTATGAAAAAATCCTATAATAATTTCAATTTGATTTAATCGGTCAATAGCAGCAGAAGAAACAGAATGTCCTGCTCAATACTTTATATCAGACGACTGTAAATACAACATATAATATTTTCTTTAAGGCTCATCTTAATATTATATTTCTTAATGTCTGATTTTGATAAAGCATGCATCTTACACGGCGTAAAAACAGGGCTAATCTTCCTACTAAAGCTTTTCTAAATTCAATATGAATTGCAGGCTTGTAAACATAGCATATCATAAATTGGCAAATACAGTAGTTAAAGATCCTACTAAGATTTATTTAAATTTGATGTATTGTCTTTATTACACTTGTAAAGCCCGCGGCGACATAAACAAAGCTTAATGTGAGATGTAAATGTTTCTAACAAGACTATTTTTATGTTCGTTAACTACCACTTGACAACACTAGACATTGCCTAACTGACTTTTAATTGAACTTCTTTTTACATTAAGTGACCCCGACAGATTTCAAAAGTATTTCATAACTCAGTGTTCGCCTTTCTTAACACGTAAGTTAGGTGGTAAGATATTGGATTACAAGTGTGTGTTTTTTTTTGTTTTTTTTTTGTTTTGTTTTTTTTTTGTTTTTTTTTGTCACAGTCTCGAATTTACAGTTAGCTTTCATTTTTACAATAATCAGTAGGTTTGTAAAATGTTTTCCGAGAATAACCGAAGTGTTTAAATAGTAAATATTTGGACTACCAATATTTCGGTGTGATTTTGAATTAACTAAATTACTAAATTATTGCCTTAATCAGTAAATATGACAACTTTTGTAGATCCTGCACCTGGAAGTTATTTGGTATTGAATTGCGGTGCAAGTTCAAATCCATAGTCAAGTTTTCATTTAAGATTTTGCAATGATCAGTAGATTTCTCGTGCATAAAATGACGCTTTCCTGTTCAGATGATTATTGGTGCTTCATTGGTAAGGTGTCGGACTATTATTCTTTCTATACGAGTTCAACTCTACTGAAGTTTTGACTTCAGTAAGTTGGTGCATGAGCAGTAGGTTCACATTTTTATAGTAATAGGTTCAAATCCGTTGTTAAATTCTTTAAATAAATTATTACAATTTATCGCGTTTATCATGGGATATAAGTGTGTAGTGGACCGTAGGGTGAAGATGTGAAGAACACATGTGGGTAGAACTTCCTGCTAACCAGTCAAACCACATGAGAATATTGGACTTTAATTAAGTCCGAAGAAGACAAAGAAAAACAAACAAGACCAATAACTATATGTAAACAAATATATGCAATAACAAGTTACAAAACAAATGGACAGTTACATAGAGTTCGTGTGGTGAATATTATGTGTGTGTGTTGTGGTGAGTCTTCGTACGTACGTGTATTGTCCTTAGCGTGTTCCCAGAATTTGGGAAAAGCTGTATCTGTGAGAGGTCATATCTGCGAGGTGGTATAAGTCCCAAGGCCCGAGGAAAAAAACCAGATCAAACCGAAAGGCCAGCCACTATTTATAGCCAGGGGAGAGATACCCCTGTTGAAGGATTAAGGAATTGAAGAGGAGCTAACTCCGACAAGTGTATTGATTATTTAATAGAATCTTTGCGTAAAATTTCAGACAGCTAGCTTCTAAGTAGTAATGCCGTGAGGAGAACATTATCATTCGTCCAGAATTGATTGTCGCCCCTAGTATTGTCTCGTTCAACAACTGGCTGACTTTTTAATTAATTTCAGAATTATTAAAATTGTTATGTCAAAAACGCTAAGAACTTTAGTGGCACAGATGGTATGGAGGTTTGCTTAGCGTCGATGGTAAGGACAGTAGAATTACCTGTATAACAGCAAAGTGATCGGGATCGAATAGCACAAGAATTCCTGTGCTCGGTTGATATAATAACATGGCCGACCGTTGGGGCAATTATATTACTAATGGCCGTAGCATTGCTAGTTTGGCACTTAGTGCACTTTACCAAGGTAGGTCCGACCAGAGTGCATCAGAACCCCTAACTGATATTGAAGAAGAGTCCACCATTGTCGTGGAAGAACCTGAACCAACAAAAGATTCGACAAAGCCTGTTGTGAAGGCGAGACAAAATCGGAGGGACAGATTTACAAAATAAATCAAATTTTTTTTTATTCTTTTTATTTTTATTTTTATAATGAGACTAAAATAATTGGTAAGGAGTGTTGCGAACTCCAATAACTAAAAAAAGGTGGGAAGAACACTCAAACGAATGAACTAGAGAAAAAGGTTCCATGACAAAAGGTTGGCAGACCGTGAACTTTTACTTAAAAGGGGCCTGATGAACCCTGAACTGAAAACTGTACCTTTGCATGCTGGGAATAATTCTTCTTTTTTTTTGGGGGGGGGGTTCGGGTTGGGAGGTGCGACTTGGAGCATGTCCCAGGTGGCTCGTCGTAAGAGCATGTTGGGATAGGGTTTCTCGCACCAGACGATATGAAACTCACGTGTCATTTACTAGTAAATGACAGATGGGTAGGGGAGGGATGTAACAGAGAGAGGTTGACGCACATAAATGCACACACGCAAATATAACGTTTATTGATTGAAGATGGAAAACACGATCTTCCGTGAAAGTTACAAACTGTGTCAGCGCTATTAATAGGAAAGAATCTAGAACAATGATATATGAAACCTGAGACGGCTGATGGATAAAGAATAAATTTCAAATCTGGTTGGCGAGGATTGTTTATAAACAAATGCAAAAGGACAGGAGGCGATGTTTAATTTGGGTCATTAAAAAAAAAAATAGACGAAAATAATATTTTTGATAAAAACATATTGAAGTAAATTGGACCGGGGAGTATGTTTACCGCTAGCGAAATCTGATCTAAACATAAGTTGTATCCGCTGAATTTGGTCATCGAAAATACAATTGAAGTGAACATTGAACTAATTAATTTTATCCACTAAGAGACTTGAAATAGATCTGAATTTAAACTTTGCTTATGGCGACACTCGTGTTAAGCGCGTGAACAACCTGGCTTATAACCTTCAGTTTGCTATATAAACGCGAGTTTTGCTGAGTTGGAGAGACTTGGGCGTTAGACGAGAGTGGCATTGAGAGAGTGAGAGAGAGAGAGAGAGAGAGAGAGAGAGAGAGAGAGAGAGAGACTGTCGTTGCAGTAAGTCGCTCCAGTGGCGAGTCAGAGATAAGGACTTCAAGAAATATCATCGTCGTTGTAGCAGTCGCATTGAAAAGTCGCTGAAACTTAACGTTTGTCACTTACGACAACCAACTGAAAAGCTACACTTCCACGTAGGGCTGGAATTACGTGTCACATATTCTCCCAAGTTGATTTGGAACGAGTTAATCACACACACACACCTCTCTCTGTTGCTATAATTGGTAGAGGAGTGGTCCTCTGTTCTTATGTTAATTGCTTTTCTATCCTTTCTGTAAACTCTTTCTACTGTTGTTGTTTTCTTATATAAAAGACATCAATATTTTACCCATTGTTGTTTGGCTTCTGCAGATATTATTTCCCTGTTTGCCACATTCTAATTTTCCTGCCGCCCACCCTCACAGCCGTGCCTACATCCCCAATCGACCGTGAATGTATGGACAACACCCCGCTTACTGGATCTAAAAACTAACACAACGTGGGCAGCAGGCGGAACTTGGCAAGTGACCGGTCGAACAATCTACGGGTACTCAGGGACCGTGCGGCCAGCTACCCCTGAGTTCGGTTTAGACTGAGTGGGCGCCTTAACTCAAAGAGGAAAACGCCGGAGGTTAAGGGACTAAAGGGAAAAGTGGTAGAAATGGATTCTTGCTGACCTTGAACACACGAATTCTAGAATTACCGCTGGCAATCTTATCACTACCCTACACCAAACCGACTAGCCGATGTTATGAGGTTATAAATCTTACGTTTCTTAGTATAACATATTCCAAGAAAAAGTTCACGTGAAATTCGGAACAACTTTGCAAACAAATTATTCTGAGCTCAAATCATACCTCTTATTTCTGAAAATATACCTGGTAAGACATTACTGACATAATTGAAAATATACTGCTTATTATAGTGCTCGAACTCGCATCGAAACCGTGGTTACCAAAGAACTTTCCTCTTTACCAAAGAAGTTCAACTCTTGATTGCTTATACGGGCACATATAAGCAATCAGGATTTCGTAAATTTAGAAACAAACGGGTTTCGAATAATTTGAAACTTATACAGCAATTGGCAGTCCGGATCTCCATTTTAGTTTATGTACCTTAAAAACGATTATTCGGAGAAAAAAAAAGTTTTTTTCTCTCCACTCATTTTCCTCGTCGCGAGCAGTTATCTCAAGTAGGTGCGAATTTTAGCTTACAACTACGTCATCGACAGCCATCTTAAACATATAAATAGCGCATAAATTTTCAGTTCAGGAGGGAGAAATGCAACAGCTTCTGAACTTCATGTCGGCAGATGGAAAGAAAATAGTCAGTCGTCCGTTTATTCCGATAATTCGACGACCGCGGCCAAAGAAGGAACTCACTGATTCTCGACATCGCCATGGTAACCATGTTAAGAACTAGGAACACCCCATATTAGCGACACCAGTTAAGTACTGTTTCACTGACAATTTTTTTTCTACATTTGATCTCGCAAATGTAATTAAAGAAAAGACATTTCGAACTCTTCACCATGTGCACAATTATGAAAACCACTTTTACCTCATACTCGAACACTAATACCGTACACAACCAAATCACACACACTCAGTACATACTGTCGTTTTTGAATAAATGTTATTTTGGATTTGGTTTTGGTTAATTCGAGTTTTGTCTTTTTTGCGAATTGTTGCTTGTAAATAATAAACTTTGTATGTTTCAGGCTTCGGTACTGACCAGGCGTTTTCAAGCCCTACATATATATTGGTTATTTAAATATTTTATGAAAAATAAATACTAATATTTTATTCAATTTGGCATTAAAACAAAAGCATATCACCAACCGCTATCATCTTGCGCGCAAGGAAATATTTTTTTAATAAAATGCGTCTTTGGCTCGGTTCGAACCAATACACATAATTTTTGTAATTGAAATATCTCCACTATTCCATCAACGATATAATACTAAAGCATTACTTGCACGAAGACAAAATTCATAAAAATATACTCGAACACGCGAATTACAGTCAGCAATCTTACCGCTAACCTACGCCAAACAGACTAATAATTACCTCATTTTAGGAGTTTATAAATCTTACATTTCTTGATAGAATATATTCCAAGAAAAAGTTCACCTGAAAGTCGGAACAACTCCGCAAACGTATCATACCTTTTGTTTCTGAAAACATTACCGGTAAGCCATTACTAACGTATTGAAAAACACAGTTTATATCGGTGCTCGAGCTCGTATCGAAACCGGGATTATTAAACAACTTACCACTTCACCACACACTCATTCGTCCCGTATTGACTGTCGCCACTTATATCGTGTCGGTCAGTAACTAACTGAGTAACTCCAGTTTTCATTTAAGTCGTTGCAATAAACAGTAAGTTTCAAGTGCATAAAATGACAATATATTCAGACGGCACTTGTTGGTTCATTGGTAAGGTGTCAGGATGGTATTCTTTCTATACGGGTTCAAATCCACGGGAGGTTTAGATTTTAGTAAGTAGCTGCAAGAGCAGTCCGTTTACGATTTTATACTAATAGTTCCGCTGTTAAGTTCTTTAAATATATTGTTGGAATTGATTGGTTTTATCATGGCATAAGTGTATCGATTATTAATAGAATGTTTGTGGAAAATTTCAGACTGCTAGTTGCTTAGTTGTAAAGGTGTGCGAATTTTATCATTCGTCCAGAATTGATTGTCGCACATTGTGTCGTTCAACAACTTATTTGTTTTTACTTAATTCCAGTATGATTAAAATTGTTACAGCAAAAAATACTAAGAACGTTATGAAGCGGATTTATTGGTTTTCAACAGACAATATTAACGCATTACTTACTCGATGACAATTTTCGCAAACGAATAACTCGCTTAATTTGAGCACACGCACCCAAGAATTACTGTCGGCAATTTTACCACTGATCTACACCAAACCGATTAATAGTCGCCTGATATTAAGAGCTTATAAATTTTAACATTTCTTGGTATAATATATAACAAGAAAAAGTTCACCTGAAATTCTCCTGTCTTGACCATGTAGTCAAACGTTAAAGACCATTACCAACATTCATGCAAGTACGAACTCTAAAATTTCTTCTGAACTTTTACCAACTTTACCAATCCACAATTCCTAACATGCTAAAGGAACTTTATTATTCTAAACTACAGTTTAATTACTTCTTCTTTATGAGCTCAGGTACAAATATTTCCAAATCTAAGAGACATAACTATCACACCTTCAGCTTATATGCTTGTACACCAAACACTAATAAATTTAATTGTTATGTTTTGAAATCATTCCGTTCAGTTTTGTGTTTTATACTATGTGCTATTTACGTCAAATATAAATTGCATTGCGTCCACACATTGTCCTTAATCCCACCTTTTCCTAACCAAATTTAAATGTATGTAGTACACACCCTTACATAATGGAGACAACCTGCTACAATATCATATGATTGAAACCAAAATTAAATTTTATGAAATATAAGAATGTTTCATTTTCAAATGATGCATGAGGAGTTGCTAAGCTATAAAAGAAAACAACCAACAAGTTATTTCTTCACTGGAAAACATTGATGGAAAAATATTTGTTGTAGAATTCTGTTGTTGCTATCTTTCAATCTTCCTGTGTAATCTCTCTGCACTTCTGCAGCACTTTGATATTTTTGACAGCATCTTTGTCTAATAATTCCAAGATGGAAACTGTCTTTTGATCCTGTTTTCTCTATCTCTGAGCTTTTAATTTTTCCCTTTCTTCAATCGAACCTGAAATTTCAAAATGTGTATAAGTTTAAGAACAGATCTAGCATACATGATAGACATGAAGGAAAATATCACATAATTATTTACCAGAAGTAAGTTTATATTTTTTAATGAATTTAAATTTTAAAATCAGGACATAAATTAAACAAAGAAAAAACGGATAGAAATAAGGACAAGTGCAAGCATTACCCTGTTTTAATAAAATTTCAAAGGTAAATTTGAAATAAGAAAAAGAAAGAAACAGTGTTACTTACCTAAATGGAAATTGTTTATTTCAATGAAAGAAACCCACACAATGTTTTAAAGAAATGTTAGTTTGAAAATACAAAATGTTTACCTCTTTTTCAAATAATCGAGTCTGTTGTATAAAAATACAAAAAGTTAATTAAATTTACAGTACAAATGAACAGTGGTTGAGATTTCAATATCGAATGTAATAAAAATAACAGCATGTTATAATGGTTAGAACTTTGATAATACTCACTGAAACAAATTCTGGGACAAGATTCAAAAACTAATTATTTTATTACTGTTGATTAAAGAGTTTATAGTGTTTTTGTTTTTTTTTAGTCTAATTTTTTTTGCTGAAAAATTAACAAAACCTACATTCCATATTAGAAAAAAGGAATTAATTTTCATTACTGACCACAACCTAAATACATTATTGGATACTTAATAACCATTTTACCTTTATAAATGGAGTATTTTATGTTTTTTGAGAATGAGGTTAATGTTGCAATTCGTAAAAATGTATTAAAATACATTTACACATTTGTTTTCAATAAGGATACAGAATTTTTTTGTCAGCCTTAAATCTTTCACTGATCACCAGAATGAAATTCCAATCATCCAATTTTGAATCTAAAATCTAAAATAAATAAAATCATATATCTAATTTCCTCAAAAAATATTTTGTCATTAATCATGTCAAACAAACCCCATCTTTCAAATTGAGTGCGTTACCACAGTTCCAAAATCAAATATTATCATCCTGTCTGGTTCTGCTGTTTTGTTTCTGTTCAATTTGACCAATGTAGATTTCTCTTCAGATTTTAATATTTCTAGGACTTTAATATTTTTTGTATATTGCTAGTTGTCCTCGTTCATGATGGAACAGATCTCCAATGTACTCATTTCATCTCTGAAGTATTTTTCTTTCTCTAATATCAGTATTCTATCCTTGAATTTTATACATCCTGTTGATGATCATGTCTTTTGTCCTGTTACTTATTTTTATACATATCTGCTGATATGTCCCGGAGGGGGATATATTTGTTCGAAGTAGCTAAGTGGTTTTGGCTACTAACCGGGTAGGACAATCTTGTAGGTAACCGTAATGGACTGGTACTTGTCGTAGTCGTATGCAATATGCTTAGGCAATAATCGTAGGCAATGGGCATAGACCAATAAGCGTGGACGTTATTTATTGTACGTTAAAAGTACAAATGTGGCACAAAGCCAAAAAGGGGAAATGGAGAAAAGGACGGTCATCATCTGTCTTAAGATTAAACTTAGCTAGGCACAAACCAACAATATTCCATTCACCAAAACAATGCATTCTTACTTGCCATTCTTTCCTCAACCACCATAATACCTCAGAAACTCTATGAAGTCCTAAACTAGTCCTCATATTTACAATTCATTGTCTGTGGCGGGAGGGGGAATAAAAATAACAATTTAAAATCTAAAAACCCCAATGAGTATTTACAATGAGTATAAAACTATGTACAAGAAACTAAACAAAATGGTGTTAGTAATAAAAAAAACCCACAGCCCTAACTGTGGCAGAAATACCAGTTAACTGGCCGAAATCAATGGGGGACTTGAAAAATATAGAAACATTCGTACAGGCCATTCACTCACTACAAACACACACTCATCCGGACAAAACAACAATTACGAAAAACACTCGAAATGTTACTTTTTTCTTTATCCAATCTATGCACATCTTCTTGTGTTTGCACTATTTCACACGTTTCCCTTTTTGCTTATGTAAATAAATAATTTCTTTGCATTATAGTGAATTTGTGGGCACAATACTCGGATTTTAATTTTTCACTTTTAATCCATGTAGACTAGCTCTACATATTCATAATGACTGATCAAATATGCACAAGTTAACATTTATAGCCCATGCAATCCAGTTTGGATTTATTAACTGACTTAGAGCTTTTCCCAATAAAACAGCTGTTTGTTTATATATATATATATATATATATATATATATATATATATATATATATATATATATATATATATATATGCCAGAACAAATGAAATTAGTCACTTATACTAGAATGCACTGATTGTGTAGGGGATTTTATTATATGTGATGTGTGCTTAATTTGACTGCGTGTAAAAAATAAATATATCCTCCATAAATTTATATTATTCTTCAATAAAATGAACAAGAAAGCATAAAACAAAATTTAGAAAAGACAAAGCAGTAATTTGATTAACAAACAATTTTCATTTTATTGTAAAAGGGTTTACAAACGCGTAGAATTTTGATTGAAATTTTGTTTTAGTGTGTTTATTTAATTAATGTTAAACTAAAAATATGTGTGCATTTGACTGATGTTTGTGAGTTTAAGGAGTTTAGTTTTGTAGAGTTTGTGATTAAAGTTTCAAAAAGTGGAATATAGCAGTAAACTTTTTGATTAGAAATTAAACTTTTTGTTTAAAACAACAAATTTACATTAGATGTGTGTAAATTTAGTTTGAGTATAGTTATCTTCCTTTGATTGCTGTTGAAATAGAATGTTCTTGAAAGTTTGGAAGATGTTGTAATGTTTATTCACTTTCGGAAATAAGTCTAAGCTGTTGTGTGAAGGAGTTGATGAGTGAATTCTCTGATAGCTGAGATTGTGCTTAGTAAGAATTAGCTTTTAGCTTAAATCAGAATGGAGTGGCGTGGATTTGTCAGACGAGTTGGTTTCTGTCGCTGTTCTCATTGGCGAGATGCGCTCGTGTATCTAATTTATTTAATTCCTGATCACGTGATAGGCTCCGAATTGCTTGACCTAATTTGTGTTTTCACTCGGGTCAAAAACTAGGTTGGTTCAGTTTGGACGTAGTTGAGAACAGGTGAATTGTATTTTTTAAATATTTTTTAACCAATCAGAAAGTGTCTTTGCAAAAACTCAGTCTGGAACCTGATATGTTTAGTTGTGCTGATCAAGAACTAATTTTAATATTTATTGTCCAATCAGGATGTTTTTCAATGACAGAATTAAGGAATCTTAGGTGTGATCCACTTTTTGCACAAAAATTGAACAAGTTATTTTTAGCTATTTGTAATGTTGTAAAATTAGAATTCTACAATTGTAATCAAATTTAAAAAATCCTGATCTTAGATACAATAAATAGAAATATTATGTCCAGATTCCTGCTTACTTCTGTTCATTGTATTAATAATTTAATCATTAAACATCTTTAATGAGTAATAATAGACATGTTATTTAAAATATGTGCATTTATCTCGCTTTTCGGTGGGATGTGATTCCATTCGTCATGAAGCAGCCATCAACGGACAACAACGCACACAGTCCAGGAAAATTCAGGGAAGAGATTTGCTGCTCTTATAAGCAATCACTGTTAAAAGATAAAAAAAAATTACAAAGAAATTGTAATGAAACTCACAGTCAAAGGATGAGCGAAATATTAAAATATTACCATATTTTTCCGGCTTACAAGACGCACCCTAATATTGGAAAGAAATTTCTAAGAAAAAAAGTCATTCTCATACAACAACACATTCACCAAGTGTCCCTCATATTCTAGCGCCACATATTGTTTACCTTAATCACTCATCCGATTTTGTTTGTATTGCAATGGCGTACTAGTCATGAGCAGAAAGGCACTGCTCGTAAACAGAGCATGTTTAAGATTATGGCTCGGCTACAGGAAGGTTTATAGTCTTGGAAATACTTCTAACAGCTAAGTACTGAGGTTCAATCATATAAAAAGATATATTTTATCATCTGTTACCAAATTTACATATTTAGTCATTATTATTCTAATTCACAGCTTTTAAACATTTTAGCCACGAGAGTATAACACCCAATAAATATTGAATATAAATAACAGATTTCAAGTCTTGTTTGCCAACAGGAGTCACTCATTTCTGTTCTTCGTTCTCTTAAAAAAAATTATCCAAGGTAAGCAACTCTTCCATTTCTGATAAGAGTTGTTTCCCTTGGCCCGATAAACTATGGATTGATATTTGAAGCACACAAATTTTATATAGATTGGTATCTCACACACACACACACACACACACACACACACACACACACACACACACACACAACGCAATTAAAATAATTTAAATTTTTCTTTTAAGCAAAATTTTGGTTTTATTTTCGTAAAAAATAATTTAAATTAGTTTTTAGATATATTGGTCACTCATCAAATTAGTGACGAAAAAAAGAAAAGAATGAAATTTAAAATCTCTTAAAAATTCAATATTTGTCCTGGAGAACTCTTTCAAATAATTAATCCTTAAGTTTAGTAATTTATCAGAATTTTGTAAAAATAATACTTTTTCCTTGAAACAATGGTTATTTACACATGGTAGGCTGTGAGTAGTTGTCAAAGTTAACAACATTACTATTCTACTGTCAAATCCATATAAAGTGGTATTTACCAACATCCCCAAAAGGTAGGATGTGGCACAAGGGCAATTTTTATGTGGGGGATTGTGAGCTTGGACAAAGATTGCCGATAGACCCCGTATACACAGTGTCTGGTAGCTGTCCAGACGAGATTCTGCACTTTGGCATAACCTTATCTGGGTTCCTCTCCGCCCAGATGCAGACAAGCAGAGCACCTACAAACCAAGAGGTTTTGCTGCTTCTCTACATTGAGCATAAAGCTATAGTTGTTTTTGTTCTCTGTACTTTAATCTAGAAAATGGTATTAGTTTATATTTTAAACACAAACATCTTTAACTTCATATAACCAATTATTGTAACTTGTACTTACCTTGAAACTTGATCTAGAGGGGTGGGGGAAAGCAATGGAATTCCAATAGTTGTGTGTCAGTCAAGGTAAGAAACAGGGAATCTGTTTCTCTTTGTCGACCAGTTTTTATGTTTGGTGTTGTAGTAGATCCTATCTGATTGGATGGATGAGAATACAAAACATTTGACACCATCTGGAAAGCTCTAAAGGAAATCCTTTTTTCATCCTCCAGATAGTTTTGTTAGTTCTATTAGTATGTTTCTACATTATACAGTTACGATATTAGATACTGTTATTATTAAAAGGACAGACGTTTTATGTTAGCAATGGTGCAATTGGTTACAATCTCAAACTTTCATTACCCGAGACACTGTGAAATGCTGCTACAACAGACAAGAGTTTTCTCATTTTTCTCTTTTCACGTCATGTTTAGGGTCCAACACTTCTGAGTTGCCTAGCTGTCCGAGTTTTCCCTACCCCAATCCATCGGCATAAAAAATCTGAGACAATAGTTTACGAAATTAAAAATTCATTTTTTTTTTTACTGCTATTGTCGTATAAAAATAGTTAAAATGAAAAATAAAATTTAAATCGAGTTCATATTTGAAAATGGCATTAAGCTATATACCTATTTTTTGATTCTTCATTTAATTAAAACATCTTGTTATGAACTGGATTACTTTCAGATTTGTACTAAAAATTACAAGTAATTTTTAAAAATAAAAGTTGATTATAGATTTTTTCTGTCATAAAATAATGTTTTATTAAATTATTCAAGTACCAGCTCTCAACAGAAATCTTTTTTGAATTGTATTGGAATAATTTTCAGTAAGTTCATGATGAAATGTAAGAAGTATTTTTTTTTTGGTTGTTTGTTTTTGTTTTCATTATTAAAAGTGTGCACACATTTTTGTGATACCTAATATAAGTTCAGTTTTTCAAAAAATAAGTTTTGGTTTGAATTTTTTAATGATTATGAACAATATATATATATATATATATATATATATATATATATATATATATATATATATATATATATGAATTTACTAGAAGCAGTTTTTAAAATGGATGCATCTATTTCCTCATCTATAGAAAAAATAGGGATTAACAACCAAAAGATTGTTTCTTGGTGCTTTTAAAAACATCTGTATGAAAAGCATTAAGATAATTTTCTATTTAATTAATAGTATGTTAGCTCTATCACCGATATTGAGCACTTTCCAATAAGTCCCGTGCATATATAATATATAAATAATATATATAGAAATTATATATTCAGAGTAATTCGTTTGTGAATATAAAGGTGTGAATAGGAATGCTCATTGCTTTTCTTTTGTATCAGAAAATGGTTAAGAAATAATGAAAATAACAAACATCAATATTTTAAAATCACAAAAATGTAATTTATTTTGGGAGGCTACGATCATTTAAACCTTTGAATAGCAATAAAATTGACATCAGAATCTTCTCCCTTTTAATGCATTTTTGTCAGGGTTATTGATACTCTACAGAATTCACATGAATTTTCAAAAGTTTTTAATTGTAAGCCAGGAACTTATGTGAATCCTGTAAAGAAATGTGTTATGTAGTAGTGGATAAAAATACCACTGGCTTGGGTTTTGGACAGAGTCACAATTTACTTTTTGTTCTAAATTCTAATAAAAATACCCTTTTATAAAAAAATTATACTTCCTGTGTTTGTATTGCTATCCGCAAAAAGGTAGCAATGAGCAAATATTAAAGAAACGTGGAGATGGATTTATGAAATGGTTTTCCTATTGAATTGAGAAATAATTAAATTAATATCCAAAAAAAAAAAATATTCAGATATTTATTATTTTAAGGTAAATGCCTTTATAATATTTATAGGGTATTTATTTGAAAATAGTATCTATTGTTATTACAAATCTTTGATATATTACAAAATATAGATATGACTTGAATGAATTACAATAATATTAATATATTCCTTAATAAATATTTCACACCTGAATTTTAGAAATCCTCCAAAAACGTTTTAAAAAAAGACTGTGAAACACTAAATTCTTTCAGGAGAAAAAAAATGTTTTCACTGTAACTGTCAAGTTTTGAGAGTTTTATATGAAAATTCTCTATATTTCATATTTATTAGAAGTAGAATATAATATTTAGCTAACTCAATAAGGAAGGAAGCCTAGCTGCAAAATATGTACTGAAAGTCATCTATTAAAACTAAGTAATTATGGCATACTTTTATATATTAAAAGCATAGTATATTTCTTGTTTTAATAAATTATCTATAATAGTAATTAAGTTTTCTAATTTTAAAAACAAACACAGCAGATTTGTTCAAATTTTATATCCTCTGCGAAAACTTTGCAAACAGAAAAGCATACAAACAATCTATACATGTAAAACAGAGGATGTCTGTCTGTGTGATATCTCTTCACTAGAGATTCATCCAACCGATTTTGACCAAACTTGGCTAATACATTGTACAATGTAAGAGATAGGTTCTTAGCATAAAAAAAATTGATAATTTTTAGAAAAGTCAATAATCGATAAAGCTGACATCGATAAATTCAACTTTTCTCCTCCAATTTTTTTCAAATTCGATATGTAGGTTACTTACATCATGACGAGCTCAACGATAATTCATTTTTATTTCTACACCATTCTGTTTAGTGAAAAAATGCAAAAAACCAAAAATCGATTTCAATACAAATTTTAAACTAAAAACTCCCTCAATTTTCAAGCAATCTAATAGAAACTTCACCCAATTGTAGATCACAATAAGTCGATTGTGTAACATCATTTAATTTGGTAATTGAGTCCACTCATATAGTGAAAACCTGTATAAATAACGAAAAATGGCGATTTTAACTGGTTGGTTACTTACTTTTCGTTGATCTTTCAACTAATTTTCATCAAACTTAACAATTACCTTATAAATGTATTCTCTTTTACATCCCTGGTCGTACACTGACAAATTGAATTTCAAAAAACTACATAATAATTGTGATCTGAAGTGGGTCTTCATATTGCCTGTTTTATCCTTCATGTTCGATTGAATAATACAGACTACTTCTCTTATATCAGTAACTGCATTAATTGAAAATCTTTTTCATGAAAGTATTTAAAGTAATTGAAAATAGACTGTTAGATCTAAATATGATGCTGTTTTTGCTCCATTCTAATTGAACGCTTTTTCTGATCGACCAGCTGGCTATAGCTGTTAGTATTCTATATTTGAAGAAAAATATTAAAAAGTCACTGTTAAAATTTGATAGACAAAACAGCTTGTGAAAATTGTTTTCTTAATGAAAAAAAGAAGTCAGTTATGTCTACACATATAGTATGCCTAATTGTAACCAGGATGATAGTTTCAAATAAGTAGAAATGACAACTGCAATTGGAAATTACTTTCATGTATTTTATGTCATGGTTTTAAAATATTTTATCAACCATCACAAAATATCAGCAACTTTCTATATATATTCTATTTTTATCATTCATCAACAATTAAAAAGTAACCAAAATGTATTTCTTTTAATTATAAGAAAATAGTTGTTAAATATTTTCAAATTGCAATTTAATCTAATTTCACAATGAAGAAAAATATCTTTAAGTGATATAAAACATTCATTTTATGCAAGAAAGCATTAATAATATTGTTTCTTTATTTCCTATGAAATCATGGACACTATGAATGCTGAGAAATTGTAAATAAAGCAAGATATGATCATTTGATATTTATTATCAGTAAAAGGTTTTATCCCATAAATTAATAACTGAACATTTTAATTTCCATAATCATGTTACACTTAATCATATTGTGCTTTGTAACATAAAACATCTGAAGTGCATAAATGCATCAGAACTATTGTTGAAAGAGTCAACAGTTGAATCTATTCTCCACATTACATTATAGAAATTAGATTATTTGAATGTAGAAAGACCCAGAAAAAATAATTTTTCTCCTATAATCAAACGAGAACCTATTAAAAACAACAAAATATATAAGTAAATGATATTTTGATATTTAGAAAAATTGTTTGACCTAGTTTATTGCAAGTAGATTGTAATGAGAGTCAACACAAAATTTGAATTTTCAGTTTATTTCTTTTGAGTCATTAGTTAGATTATTTATTAAGTTTATTTTATTTCATTGTGTAATGAAAAAAGTCAAGATGAGTTGACAAGTTCAAAGAGATTTCCTCGATCTTAATGATTCCTCATCTCATTAATACAAATATTTTACCTCCAAGTAAAAAAATAAACCACAGGTATATATATTTTAAGACATTTTTATGTTTATACATTCCTTTTATAGATACAAATATTTAAGTAAACGCCCTGTTTATAATAAACAGTGTTAATAAAAATGTCTTAACATAATTGTCGGACTTTGTCCATTTCATAATGTGTGACGTCATTTGTTTACATTTGGATACGCTTTGAGCAGATATAAATGTACGTGAGAGGTTCATGGGAGATTGTAATATAAAAGCAGTAAAATTTGTGGCTCAATAGGTTAAGGCACGTCAGGCTATATGACGGTTCCGTATAGGATACAGGTTCGATTCCTGTCGTAGGACGAATATTTTCTATGAGAATTTCTCGGACACTCAGGCCAGTAAATGTTATTAATACTGTTTATTATAAACAGGGCATTTACTTATATATAATATTTGTATCTATAATAAGAATGTATAAACATAAAAATATCTTAAAATAATTGTCGAACTTTGTCCATTTCATAATATCTATATATATACACACACTGCTTGACGACCCAAAGCAGAATGAGAAAACGCGTATGCCCTTCATAGCTCGACGCATGTTTTTGGTATTAAACAAAATAAAATGAACTATATGTTGGTCAGTAAAAATGACTCCCTCTGAAAGACCCAAACTGTGATTTGAAGTCGGTATAAATTCCCAGATTCAATGCCGCAAAGGCTAGAGACCCGGCTGAGATGTCGACACGCACAGGCTGGCTGAGAAAGCAGCAGGCACACTGTTTGCGATGTTATCAATTTCAACGCCAATGTCTTCACAGAACATCAGCTGACAGCCACCAACAGTCTTTATCTTTCTTTCTTCTTCTCCCACTCTGTTGCCTTTAAAGCAGCAACAGGTAGTGATGGCTTTGTATATATGTAAATAAATTATACATTATTAACCCAAAATCCAGTGTATTCCTTTTCCTTGAATTCACGTTTGCTGAGGCGAAGAATAAATTAGCCTCTACAGCATTAACAACAATAGCGACAAGTTCTGTCTTCCAGGTTACCCATTCTTCGCTTTTTTATATAATAAAAAAAATAAAATAAAACTTGATATTTCTCTGTTCACCCTGCCAGTAATACGCCTGTATTGGCGGATTCTGCTTTTATAGCAGTCAAAATAAAAATATGAACCTTTAGATAAAAGGTACATTCTGTGTATTGCATGTCAGTTGCCTAATGTCATTCAGTCTTTCTTCACGCCCCTTCCTTCTATTCATGCATTGATTTGATTCTTATTTTATAAGTGAATGTGGCAAGAGGAGGGGGTTTAAATTTTTCGTTGTATATAGTAGATTAGTTTTTGAATTTTACCAATATGAGAATTTTGATGCGTATTACCACCAATAAGAAAATTCACTTCTATTTGGTTTTAAACTATATATTAACAAAAACTTATTTTTCATGTATACCCATAACCACAAGTAAATTGTTTAAACACAAAAGATGTACTGCAAATCAGAAAACGGATAAATTAAAGCTATTTGAAAACTTAATTTGTGCACTATATATTGTTTCATACATAATAAAATACCGAATGGTTTAAATATTCATAATCATTTAAAATACATTATGTAATATTATTAAATGTTGAAACTAAAATAACAATGTATGAAACACCCTGAAGAGATCTAAATAAGGCAGAAACACTGTATCTTACCTTGGGTTGTCTAAATATGCTTTTTCAGTATAAAAAAGAACCTGTTTCCAATTCAAGTTTGCCTCTCTCGGCTTGTGCAATTGTAAAGTTTTCACTCACCATTTACCAAATTCCAACAAAATAAAATTTATCAGCTGACTCTAATATTCACCGGAAGCTGATACTTCAAACAGCTAATGTAGGAATGAAGTTAACATGAACCGTCCACATTCAGAAGACGAATTCAAGTGTGGAGTCGGTCAATCAAACTTGAAAGCCTTGGATTGGTTGAAATTTATTAACTTGTCACGTGCAGAATATTCTCAAAGTAGGTCACGAATTGGGCTGAAAGAAAAGCCGTCCCCTGTTTTTCTTACGAGTTTGAGCACATCAAATGGGGGCGGGGGGTAGTTGCTGGCGTTGGATTTGCTAAAAACGGCAAATCCTACGTCGAGAAGACATCCACCACCAACGGACGCACAGGAATAAATGACTTTCTGTAGTACAACTAAACATTGGAATGGGATTCTTGACGGAATTGAACCTCTAACTGCAAGTCCATTTCTCCTCAAACATACCACTACCCTACAAGGAACGGTCCAATGATGAAAAGATTTTTATTGTCTTATAAACCTAATGTTAGCATGGTATGTTGCAAGAAAAATGTAACATAGGCATTAATCGGGAACGAACCTACAATCATAGACTCCGTAAGCCGGTATCTTAGCACCGAACCATCTTCACTGTCTTGCAGACTCTTGCCTGATAATTGAAGTCGAAGTGTTGACTCTTTGGAATTGAAACCACAAACTATGTGCCTGATTAACTTCGCCGATGAACATATTAATCCTCATTTCAGGAAATGGTGTAAGCACTTTCAACTTTGACATTCACTATAAAATTATTTCAGCAAGCTATTTTCTAAATAGGTACACATACATCATTTCTGGTGAAAAATCTTATCTATTAATTGAATAAAAATATTTTAATACGTCTTTTGTGTAGATTAGACGAATATAGTTAAAGATTTAAATAGTTACGTATATTTCGCGTGTACTGTGCAAAACTATGTTTATTAAATATCGAATGTTCATAGGATTTTAGAATGACGAAAATTCATATTTGTTTCAAAGATTTATTTATTCTTAAGAATTTTTACACCAACCAATGAAAATCTCAAAGTTTTATTGTTATATAATTATTTTGAATTTAACTTCGACATGCCAAAATATATCCACCGCTTATAGGGTTTGGGTTAAATTTTTGCAAAGATATGGTTTATACGGTTAACTGTTTATTGCACTTCTTTATTTTGAACATTGCCTGTTTAGAGTTTGTTAGTGATTAGTCAGACCGTTACAAAGTGAGAGTATGGTTCAAGTTATGATTTCTAATCGAATAGTAAGGATTAGATGGGTCATTTATTAATTTATTAGCAGGTTTGAAAAGGCGGTTACAAAGAAGACTGATGACGTGCTGACAGGGGCGCATCCGACGTGCTCTTCTGATGCTGTTGCTCATCTGCTGCACTTTTCGTTGTGTCGTGCGTTGAGGGATAATTTTCTATAAACATCCGTTATTTGAGCTTTTGTTGCCTTTCTGTCAGTTTGAAAGAATCTGTATATTCTTTTCTGCTATCTTTCATCGACAAGAGATTTTCATCGATAGAATTGCCGCTCACTGGAATTTATTTCTTTTGTAAGAATTCTTTGTAAAATACAGAAACGTTTCCTGTTGCTGCTTGTCATGCTTGAGTGCACTCACCATAGCTTCTCTTTTGTTGCAGAAAACAACAGCGTGAATGGGGTGAACACTAAGTGAAAAGTACTAAAATAAGAACTTGACATGAAAACCCTAGAAATGGGGAGTGGAATGAAAACAGTTTCTTTTCTCGTACTTCCCACCTTTGCTTCCCTGGTAGCTACAATCTTCAAATATTTAAATCTATCGTCAGTCACCATCTTTTATCTTCTTAAATTCCGTTTATCTTCTGTCCTTTCATCAATCCTCCGTATTCTCAGTCTTCTTTTTCACTTTAACTCCCTGGAGCCGCCTGCATACTAATGGAATTGCCACCTTGCTTGGGGTGAAATGATAAAAAAAATAAAATAATTCATGGAACTGGATTTAACACTGATGAAAGCAATTCAAGCTAGACAGGCTGCCAAAGAAAGGAAAAGGCATGTTAACGAACTCTCACATTCCAAAACTCCAGAAAGGGATATTTCCCTCCTAAAACACAAATATAAAAAAAGATGTGGAACACGCTTTCAGCAGACTCACCAAAATGCTGACAAATATGACAAAAATACGGCAAACAGTACTACATAAACTCCTGCAAATTCTGTGCAACTTTCCAATTACGCGAACGATGACCAGCACACAACAGGCAATGTACAAAATACAACAGCAAAGGACACTTCGACAACTGTTGCCATTCACAAAAGTCAGTGCGATAAATAGAAATATATACTAAGTTTATAATAGGTGACACAAATTCTCAAGCACATTTTGGTGTTGATACCTGTGAGAAACTTCAACTGATGAAGAAAATTTTCAATATCAAAGTAAATCTACCAGAATTCCTTGAAAAATACCAGGCGCAATTGGAACTCTGAGGACAATACACCTGTTGATCCATCAATTCAAACTGTGATCAATCATCCCAGAAAGATCCCATTTGTATTGAAAAATAAGCTGAAAGCATAACTAGACAGAATGGCCAAAATTGGCATCATCAAAAACCGATCAGCGAACCTACCAAATGGGTAAACTCGCTTGTGATCATTGAAACACCATAGTATATGTATTGCATGCCACCAATGTAGCTGAGAAGAACTATTGTCCTTTTGAACGAGAGGCTCTCGGTGTTTTATTTGGCTGCAAAAGATTTTAAGAATTTGTGTATGGGCATCACTTTGAAGTCGAAAATTGGGGATAGGAAAGTGTTTTGCAGTTATTCCAGGCAGGTTGGAACCAACCTGCCTGCGGCAGAAATACCACCCACATAATGGTAAGGAGGGGCTCCAAATGCCAAAGTGTAATGTATGGGCGACAGCGGACAACACTGTCGAACCGACTGTGACTGCACAAAAGTGCACGACCGCTTTCCGTTCACCTGTACCACAGCACTGGTGGAGCGATGCAGGAGGCTGATCCACTTGCAGAAGTCTGGTTTGAATCTGGCGGCCTGCAGAAAATCAGCCAGGTACTGATGGTCGACCCTGTCGAATGCCTTGGACTGATCTAAATTGATCAGCGCAGCTTGATCATCTTTTACATGTACAGATCAGATGAAGGTTGTTCTGAATTGTTCATCCCTTCATAGAACAAGTCTGCTCGAGTCCCAACAAATTCTCGGCAACTGACTGCAAACGATAAGGTAGCCAGTGAATAGATGTTATTGTTTTGAATACAATCTGGTCTATTTTTTTTTCTCAGGGCACAAATAAAATATTTACCATTTTGTATAAAAACTAGTGTTTATAATCTGTGAAAGTATTTTTATTTATTTTATTTACTTATTTATTCATAAGTTTAAATAAAAATTTGTATCACTTAGAAATTGTTTGTAATGAAATATGATGAAAATAAAAAATAATATAAGTTCAATGATAAACATTTTTACGAAAAACTCACACCTGATCCCACTAAACATTTCACATTAGAACTCAACACTCTGATTAACCATTTAGACCAAAGTACACAGACAGCAGTTAAGGCTTTAGTTCTGGAAAATGCAAAACCAGGTGCATTCTACCCTATCCCTAAACTACATAAACTTTCAAAAGTAATCACAGACACAAAAACCAACCTCTTGATAGAGAACATTAGCAGAAACCTACACAAGACGTGGGAACTGATAGAATCTCTTAAGATCCAGCCACCCGGCTGACCGATAGTTTCAGGAATCAGTACCCTGACACAACACATTACCGATTACATTGACCAAATCCTCAAACCTCTACTACCCACAATTCCGAGTTATCAAACACACTACCCATTTCTTTAGAATTCTGAAACATAAATAAATTACCAAACAGTTCACCATTGATGTGACATCCCAGTATTCTAAAATCCCACACGAGGATGAATACCTACCATTACATCCATAAACGGAATAGACATGGTGGAATATTCAAATGTGCCTTTAAGAATTTTTATGTGCCAGAGGAACACTTCACATAGGACATCACCAACATCATACAATTCATACTCACATACAACAATTTCGAGTTCAACGGGCACTATTTTCTTAATCAGAGTCACAGTGATGGGAAAGAAAATGATTTCCAGTTACGCAAACATATTCACGGATGACCTGGAACGAGATATGTTTAGTAGTTACCACCTAGCACCCCTGCATAGCCACAGATACATAGATGATATCGTCTTTATATGAACACATGGAGAGAACAGTCTTCAACAGTTTCCATTACACCATCAAATTCACATTTGAATATTCCACCATGTCTATTCCGTTTCTGGATGTAATGGTAGGTATAAATAACAAACACATCTTCATCACAATATACACCAAACCCACAAATGGTCATCGCTACCTGAATTCCAATAGCCACCAACCCACCAACCTAAAAGACTCAATTATCTATAGCTAATATCTATGCATAAAACTAATGAGGCTTACAAAATATACATGGGACAGATTTTCAATCACTTTCTTAACAGGTCATTACCTCGGTCTTACTGACAATAAGATCGAGGTCATGACCATCAGTAAAAGATCAGAAAAACTGAATATTAACATCAATGGGACTCAGCTAAATCAAACCAGTAAATTCAAATATCTGGGCAGCATATTTACTGAAAATGGTAAACTAGACAGAGAAATTGAGACCAGATTTCAGAAAGCCAACACAGTCAGTTACCAACTTGTTCCTATCATTTCCATGAGCATCAAGGCTAATATCATCAATGCCATTTTCCTACCAATGCTGACATACCAGTACCAGACATGGCCCCTAACAAAAACCCTTGAGAGAAAACTGATCACTTGTAAGATGAAATGCCTGAGGAAAGCATTGAACAAGATGAGATGAGACAAGATCAAGAATGAGGCAATAAGAGACATGGTAGGAGCAATACTGTTGTAGAGTAGTTTTCACAGTGGAGGTTTGTATCTAAAGGGTCCGATGTACAATATGTATTTTTTCGTATGAATTTCGAATTCTGGTCGCCCAAGTTGTTATAGAGTGAACGAAAAATTTTCTTCCGTATGAATTACGAATTCCTCGTTGCCAATGCGTTGCTATAGATTGAACGAAAAAAATTTTTTTCCTCCGTATGAGAAACGAATCCCTCGTCGACAATGTGTTGTAGAGTGAACGAAAAGTTTTTTTTTCCCCGTATGAAAAACGAATCCCTCGTCGCCAATGTGTTGTAGAGTAGTTTTCACAGTGGGGGTTTGTATTTCGCTAAGTCGGTCCCTAAAGGTTCCGACGTACAAAACGTTAGGAACTTGCAATAATAATTAATGACGCAGCAATCTAGTTGTGATGGTTGATACTTCAATGTCTGACAGACTCACTCAACCCCACTGAGCTCAACTGGCGACCGCTACTACTAATTATTATGTGTGGGAGAGTCTATTAATAATAGAATAGGTACATTCAGGTATGACAAATGCCAATCATACAGCACATCGAATGACAGGATTAATGGGTTTGGATATATCATTCATATGCCTATGGACCAACCAGCCCTACGAGCATATACCCTCAGGTACTCTGGCTGGAGAGCAGACCAAGAAGATGCTGGTGTGACTCAGTGGCAGGCACTCTTAGAGCCCACAATATATCTTTCCTCTAGGCCACTAGCCTTCCCACTGACAGATGACTCTGCTTCCCTGTGATGCCTAACATCACAAGTGGATGGAAAAACTAAACTTTTTCAACAGAAATTACCCACTTAAAACTATCAAAAAAATCAATTACTAAGGCTTCCAAACAAAATAGGAATAACCTTCTAAACTATGAAACAAAAAAAGAATAATCCCAGAATTTCCATAGTCTTTTATTTTAATTATAACATTCACAAGCTTTTCCATATTTTAACAAAAGATTTCCAATATTTAAAACTTGATCAGACAATTAGAAAAATATTCAACAAAAACACACTTTCTGTTAGACGTCAACACCCTAACCTACACAGTCTTAACCACATCCAGTATACATTTTTCACCACCTCACCAAGGGAATATGACCTGGAATTAACCCTGATGCCAAGTCTGTAGACATATCACTGATAGCAGTTTCACCCCACTCCACCACAGCATTCATCTAGTATTCAAATCTCTGGCTCTGAATTGTGATAGTTAAAATCTTGTATATTTGTTTTTCTGCTACAAGTGCAAACAAGGGAATTATGTTGAAGAAACGGGAACAGAATTCTGACTTCAATTTAACAACCGTAAGAAAACCATCAGGGACAACAACAATAATTTCTAGTTGCAATTACACTTCAACCTGCCATTTCATAACACAGATGACATTGGATGTGTGCTTTTGGCATCTTTGTTCAACAGCTGAGAGGAAAGGTGGGATCAAAGTTGAAATTTATTTCAAAATAAGTTCATTGAGGGATTAAATAAGGATTTGGGTTTGGCATATTGGTCTTCTTTCCAAGTTGAAAAGTTATGGTATTTCTAGGTTCATTTTTGAACTGATTCAGTTTTTTTTAATCAAATCACGAAATAACCACTCTTCTAGATCTTATAATATGATAAAATTTGAGTTTTATTCATTGCCTTTATTTTAATTATTTTCTTGTTTGATGTCATAAAATATTTAATTTTGCCCAATGAGGCCTTTTTCAATTCTGATTTAAAACTTTATTAAGCTAAAGGAAGTGAAGAAAAAAATAGAAAATGATGAAGCTTTATTGAATTGATACTGTTAACTGATTGCAGTCACAGAATTATTTCCTTTTTGAACTTCATACAAAAACCAATCTAACAGTTTTAAAAATGAAAAATAAAATAATATTCGCACTCAAAAGTGGCATTAAACTTTACAATTCTTTAAACATATTTGTCTTTATTTTATAAAAGAAATCTTTTATTACAAACAAGAAGATGAATACCAACATTTTCTCTCTTGTAACAGTTTCTGCACTGGGACAATCAACATCAGAGTGTGTTTAGGAAGTTTCACAGCAAGACAAGATTGCTGTAGATTATGGCAAATTACTCCTCAACCACCGGAAACCAGCAGCTAATCGATGTGTTTTCCAATATGTGGTCATGTTTGACAGCAATTGTAATACCAGCAGAAATATATTCGGAAACAGCAAAAAATGTATTGCAGGATGCTGGTAGATTTGAGTAAATATTTAGTCACCATTATGTTTCAAAAATCAACACTTTGGATAGTAAACATTGTATTTTTCTGTGAGTGTGAAATTGTGTAGTCCTACGTGATAGACACATGCGTGAAAGAGTTCAAAAGTCATCATAGAGAAACCATGGAATGAATGCGCACCAGTAGAAGGACACTTTTTATCCTATATGCGACTACATCTTATAACGAGAAGCTGAAAAAGAGAAAAGTAGATAGAGAGAAAAATGCATCCTTTTTTATAGGCTTAAGGAGCACCCGTCTGGAAACATTTTTTTCGCAAAGTCAAGTGGGATAACCCATAAATTCACTTTGAATGAACCACTTCTCCCATTGTCATCAATTGCAATAACTTAGCAAGTTTTTGGAAAATACTGAAATAAAGAAAATGAAGATTTTTTTTCAAATAAAAAATAAAAAGAAGATAGAAAATAATGAAAGTTATATATCAAAAACAAAGAAAAACGAATGAGTCATAGAAGAATGTAAAATATGTGAACCAAAATAGGAAGAAAGAAATATATTACAGAAAGCTATGGGAAATAAATGATAAAAGAGGTTAAAAAGAAAAAAAGGATAAAAAAGGAAATAATGAATGAAGAAAGGAAAACAGGAAAGAAAATGAATGAATGAATAATAGAAATAAAAAAATAACAAGAATTTATGTTTGGTATGACAAAAAATGCTTGTTTAGATAGAAAACACGTGTTGCCTGGTATTATTTTTCCTGTATCAGTTATTGTGAATTCAAATGTGAGTTCAAGTATTAAATGAGTAACACAAAACAATATAAAACAAACAACAATGCATGTATTAACAAAAGAATTGCAATAACAATAAATGAAGAAAACATTTAAAGACTAGAAAATGTGTTTTTGCGTGTGTGATATTTATGTAAGCCTACGTGATACATGTGTGTGAAACAGTAGAAAAAGTCATAAAAGAAAAGTAAGAGATTCTATTAGTACATGTTTTACAGTGTATTGTTTTCCACAGGAACATTTAGGAGGAGGTTCTTGTTTTAGTACGAAAGAGTGAGTCAGTCTTGTGTGTCCAATGCGTAGTCGAACAGTGGTGGTTTGTTCTTTTCTTGTTTTAAGATTCAGTTGCCTTTCCTTTAGAATTGGTGCTATTTGATAGTTTATTGTTGGTATTTTTGTCCCATAGTTGTTGCCATTTTAGTGTTATTGTTGTCTTGATTTTATGTTTTAAGTCAGTGTATGGAATTTTGATGTTTTGGTCAGGTGTCATGTTGAGAGCAGCTTTGGCTAATGAATCAGTTTTCATTTCCCTGGATTCCAACATGGCTTGGAATCCAGCAAAATATCACCTTTTTGCTATGTGTTAAGGTGTTCAGTTTGTTCAACAGTTATGTATCTTTTATGGATTGTAGGACAGAGATTGAGTTGGAATGAATAATGAATTTTTTTTATGTTATTGGCGTCAACAATCTGAAGAGCCAAATTTATTGCACAGATTTCTGCGGTGAATATGGAAGCTTCATTTGGGAGACATTTTTCCACTGTTTTCTTACCAAGAACTACTCCGCATCCAGTTCTATTGCTGTTTTTGGAACCATCAGTGTAAATGTGCGAGTAATTTGGGTACTTTTCATGAATGTTGTAGAGTTTTTCTTGATAAGTTAATGGATGTGTTTTATTTTTAGGGAGTTTGTTGAGATCAAGGTTGGCCACAGGTTTTTTAAGTTGCCAGGGAGGTGAGCTTAGTTTAACGGTTTTGTGGATGTTTGTAATTGAGATGTTGTCGTCTTCCACTGTATGTTTCATTCGGAGACCAAAAGGTTTTATGGCCTTTTCTTTTTGATCAAATATGGCTTGGTATTTGGATTTAAAAATGCAATTATAGGCTGGATTGGTGGGTTAAGATTTGATTTTAGTGTAGTATTACAGACCTAATTTTGTGAATCTAAGTTTTAGTGGTGGTTCGTACGCTTCAAAATAAAGGCTCTCCACAGGGGATGTTCTAAATGCCCCCAAGACGAGTCTCAGTCCTTCATGGTGGATTGCATTGAGAGTTTTTAGATAAAATTTTCTGGCTGCTTCATATATGTAGCAGCCATAATCTAGTTTTGATCGGATTAATGTTCGATATAATTTAATGAGAGTTTGTTGATCTGCCCCACAGGCTTTGTGGGCTACAACCCGGAGTAGTTTTAGGGCTTTGCTGCATTTTTCTTTTAGATATTATAAGTGGGGGATGAAGTTCAGTTTTTGTTGAATATAACTCCTAGAAATTTATATTGCTCGACTACTGGAATTTCTGTTTTGTCTAATTTTAGTGTTGGGTTATTATGCATTTTCCTTAGTTGACAAAAATGCATGCATTGGGTTTTCGATTTTGAAATCTTGAAGCCGTTTGTGATAGCCCATCTATCTATTTTGTTGATGCTCTGTTGCAGTTGACGTTCTGCAGTACGTATGTATTTGGATGTGGAGGTTATACAGAAGTCAGTCATCAACATACAAATAGTTATCAACTCCAGGATTAAGATAGTTGGTAATGCTATTAATTTTGATGTTGAAGAGGGTTACTGACAGTATACTCCCCTGAGGAAAACCCTCTTCTTGGTTTTGAATGTCCGACAGGGTTGAACCAATTCGGACTCGGAACTTCCTGTCCGAAAGAAATGATTTAATAAAGTTTGGTAGTCTGCCCTTCAATCCCATGTCCCGCAGGTCTTTCATAATACCATACCTCCAAGTGGTCTCATAAACCTTTTCCAAGTCAAAAAAAAAATGGCTACAAGGTGTTGCTTTTGGATGTATGCCTCTCTTATAGAGGTTTCCAACCTGACTACATGATCCATCGTAGATCTTTCGTTTCTGAAGCCACATTGGGAGTTGGTAAACAGGTTGTTGGATTCTACATACCAAATTAGCCTTCTATTAATCATACGTTCCATAGTTTTGCACAGACAGCTGGTTAGTGTTATTGGACGATAATTTGTAGGATAGAGATTGTTTTTCCCTGGTTTAGGAATGGGTATGATGGTAGCTAGTTTCCATGATTCTGGGATAGTGCTATTTTTCCAGATTAAATTGAATGTATATAGTAGGTATTCTAATGATTTTGGAGGTAGTTGCTTGAGAAATTCATAATGAATTTCGTCTGGTCCGACTGCAGTGTTGTGAGAGGCTTGTATGGCTTCTTTTAATTCTTTTAATGTGAAGAATCCATTGTAATTTTCTGTATTGTCTGAATTAAAATTGAGCTTGTTTTTCGATTTTATTTTTATAGTTTAGAAATTCTGTGTCAGTATTGTCAGAGGAGGAATTTAGTGAGAAAGTCTCAGCCAGTGTATTTGCGATGTCTTTAATGTTTGTTACCTCATCATAATTTTTAATGAGGTGTTTAATGGTGGTAGAATTGTTTTTGCCCGCAATTTTGCGAATCATTTTCCACACTGTAGCAGTTTTAGTGGAGGAGTTTGCTTTGCTTACTTAATTTTGCCAACTATTCTTTTTGGCCAACTTAATTGTTTTCCGGGCCTTTGCTCGGAGCAGTTTGAAGGAGTTGAGTTTATTGGTGGAAAGTTCTTTGTTGAATTTACGGAGAGCGGCATTACGCAGTCGGATTGCTATTTTACATTCGTCATTATACCAAGGTGTGTTGCGCCTGTTTGATGGAGAAGTTTTTGGAATGGTTTCGTTTGCTATTGTGATTAGTGTTTCTCAAAAGTGTTTAATTGGGTCTGAACATCTTGAATCTTGAACCAGTCTTATATTGCATAATGTATTGAATTGTTGCCAGTCAGCTTTATTTATTTTCCAGCTGGGAAGTCTGTTATTATCAGTGGTAGGTTGTGTAATATTTATTATGATTGGGAAATGGTCGCTGCCACAAGGATCATCATGAACCTTCCACGTATAATCCATGTAACTGGAAGGATCAGATAGAGTGATGTCAATAGCTGAATAGGAGCCGGTAGATTGATTAAGATGGGTTGGAGATTTGTCGTTTAAGATGCAGAGATTGTTGCTATTGATTATGTTTTCCAGGTCTTTACCCTTTTGATTAGTTTTAAGACACCCCCATATGGTATTATGACTGTTAAGGTCACCTAATAATATGTGGGGTTTAGGGATTTGGTCAATTAGCTTATTGAGTTTTATTTCATTAATTGGATCATGAGATGGAATGAAGATGGAGCAGATATTGACTGTTTTGTGTAATGTTGTTTTGACAGCAGTGACTTGAAGATCACTGTCAATGGTTATTTGATGTTGGGTATATCTTTCCTAACTAGGATCGACACACCTCCAGAAGCTCTGTGTCCATCTTTGTGTAAATGATTATATGAATTGTAATTTTATATTTTTAAGTAGTTATTGTCCTTGAGGGATGTTTCTTGAAGGCAAACCACTTTGGGATTATATTTGTTGAGGAGTATGAGAAGTTCTTCATGATTAGCTCTAATTCCTCTGCAATTCCACGGTAATATTGAATTATTTTGCAGGTCCCTCATGCCAAGTTGGAATTATTGCTTTTTTTCGACTTGTTTTTACTGGTTGGCTCTTCTGTATCCATCTTTTCTATCATGCTAAACCTATTTTTGGTTTGAATCTTCAATGTTGATGGGTCTGAAGATTGGCTTAGTGGATTCAACAACTTTAAACGTTCCCGTGAGGATGAAGTCGGGGTATGATCTCTCTTTGACTGTGGGGAACTTTCTACTTTATCATTGTTAGGTTCGGGGTTTGATATGTTATTTTTCCCCAAGTTATCAATTTTTAAAGTTGGAGGACGGATTGGTGATCGTTGCAGGTTTTGTTTTTTGGGAGGAGTAGTCTATGCCTGCGATGTCTTTTTGGTTATTTTTTTATCATCTCTAATTTTATCATTTTTTTTTTTCACTTGGATCCAAATTTATTAGTTTATTTATCAGGGTTCTATATTTATTATCTTCATTATTAGTTTTGGCACATGTCTGTCGTCCTCTACAAGCGTTCCTGTGGTGTCCAAATTTCTGACATTTGAAGCACCTCAAGGGAGCTGGGACGTACTGCTCAACTCTCTCCAGAGAATAGACTATTTTGACCACTTTAGGTATTTGTGGTTGATTAAAAGTCAAGATGTAAGTGTTTGTCTCGATTTTTTCACCACTCTTTCTTATACTCACCCTTCTTATATTAGTCACTCCCTGTTTTCCCAGGGCAGCTGTCATTTCGTCTTCTGTGGCTAAAGCCAACTCCCGACTTCTGATGACACCTTTTTTGGGGTCGCCCGTGCTGAAATAATTTTCTCAATCAAAAATGGGGAGAATTTAGAAAGACAGACCTCCTCCAGGGATTCAATGATAATAAATCTGCTGCTTCACACTCAGAGTCTGATTCGGATAGGTTACGTTTTGTTTTTTTATTTAAAGGCACCATGTCTGGGTTTTTATATCCATTGGCCCTGTGCTCCACCACCCACCACGAAATCCAACTTGAGAAGGGAATGAACCAAGGGGGTAACCCATTCGACTTGGCTGAGACGGGGATACACGACCAGTATACTCATATTGGGAGCGAAGTTCTGAGCCTCTGCTAAACTGGTTTAGTGCCGAAAAATTTAACAGCGGTCAAAAAGTCTTTTGCTCTCAAGACAATTGACCCTCAGCCCCCGCCTTCTAGCACATATATGATAAAGGGTTAGGAAATGTTCCACTAAAGTAGATTCAATAGTACAGTCAGGAGAAAAATAAATATATATGTGCTAGGGCATGTCGGGACCAGCCGATTGATCGGATCGGGCCCAATCCGACCGCCAGTCAGACCAAGTAAGGGCCAAAGTGGTGTGTTGCAAGCCATTGACCACTCGGTAGCCGGATCAATGGCTGCTCAACCACCAGGATTCCGTCCTAGCACCTTACGGGTCGCCACCCACTGCCAACAGGTGTCCTCATTGAGCGGGGGTCTTATACCTCTACAGAGGTGCAGTGGGCGTATTCTACAGCCCCAGCTGGATGTAGTTTAACGTCTTATCCAAAACGTGGATGTAGTTTAACGTCTTACACAGGACGCTCTTCAAAATTGGTATTATATTGTGCGAAATTTCTCACTCTATCCTATCTTGTGTAGGGAGGGAGTGACCTTCGACGATACGGAACCTTGTGTTAGTGAATTTGTTGGAATTTTCATGCGGACCAAAACTGGGGGATACCTCACATTTTACTGCTTTATAACTTTTCTCCAGTAGATGAAATCTCTTCAAATTGGTATTAAATTGTGCGAAATTCCTCACTCTATCCATGTGTACAGGCAGTTTCCATTCGCTTTTCTGGGTCAAAGTTCACCTTCGACTGTGTCGCTGCTGTTCAGCGTTGACAATTGACAGTGTCTGAAACGCGGTTAGCGTGATAAGGTCGCATTTCAACTTTGTCCTCTCTAGGGAATCCTCATGAAATAGATATCAGATTGTGAGGAATTTCCTGCTTAATCCATGAGTCAAAGAATTATTTCTGTCGCTAGTCTAGGGATGGAGAGACCTTCGACGATACGGGACCTTGTGTGAGTGAATTTGTTGGAATTTTCATGTGGACCAAAACTGGGGGATCCCTCACATTTCACTGATTTATAACTTTTTTCCAGTAGATGAGATCTCTTCAAAATTGGTATTAAATTGTGCGAAATTTCTCACTCTATCCATGTGTACAGGCATTTGTCATTCGCTTTTCTAGGGCAAAGTACAGCTTCGACCGTGTCGCTGCTGTCACCATTGGCAAGTGACGGTGTCCGAAACGCGTTTGCGCGATAAAATCGCATTTCAACTTTGTCCTCTCTAGGGAATCCTCATGAAATAGATATCAGATTGTGAGGAATTTCCTGCTTAATACATGAGTCAAAGAATTATTTCAGTCGCTTGTGTAGGGATTGGGGTGTCCTTCGACCTTGTGTTAGTGAATTTATTAGAATTTTCAAGCTGACCAAAACTGGGGGATCCCTCACATTTCACTCCTTTATAATTTTTTTCCCAGTAGATGAAATCTCTTCAAAATTGCTATTAAATTGTGCGAAATTTCTCACTCTATCCATGTGAACAGGCATTTTTCATTCGCTTTTCAAGGGCAAAGTGCAGCATCGACCGTGTCGCTGCTGTCACCGTTGGCAATTGATGGTGTCCGAAACGCGTTCTGCTCAATGAGATCGCATTTCAACTTTTTCCTCTGTAGGGAATCCTCATGAAATAGATATCAGATTGTGCGGAAATTTCTGCTCAATCAATGGGTCAAAGATTTATTTTAGTCGCTTGTGTAGGGAGAAGTTGCCCTTCGATGATACGGGGCTTCGTGTTAAGGTATTTGTTGAAATTTTCATGCGGACCAAAACTGGGGGATCACTCACTATTCACTTCTTTGTAACTTTTTTCCAGTAGATGAAATCACTTCCAATTTGGTATTAAATTGTGCGGAATTTCTCACTCCCTCCATGTCTACATGGATTTTTCATTTGCTTTGATAGGGCAGAGTGCACCTTCGACCTTGTCGCTGCTGCGTCCGTTGGCAATTTACGGTGTCCAAAAAGCGGTTTGCTCGATGAGATAGCATTTCCAATTTTCCTCACTAGGAATCCTCATGAAATAGTTATCAGATTGTGCGGAATTTCTTGCTCAATCCATGGGTCAAAGAATTATTTCATTCGCTTGTGTAGGGAGAAAGTAACCTTCGACGATACGGGTCCTTGTGTTAGGGAATTTGTTGAAATTTTCATGCGGACCAAAACTGGGGTTCACTCACTTTTCACTTCTTTTTAAATTTGACATTAACTTTCGGCAATTCCGACCGCATAAGTACGTTAAATACAATCATATGTACCTGACAACAAATCTAAAATAAAATAAAAATTATTATAAAACTAAATCAGATTATTATTCTATGTTTAAAACCATTTTTTTAAATAAGAGTAGGTAAAGCAATCTGTAATGAAATTGGACAGGTACAATTTATAGTGTTTGATTACCAGTGGTGCGTATTCTACGTCAGTAGAAGCATTTTCCCCACAATGTACGCCTTCATCCAAAATACGCACCCCTATGATGCGTATTTTTGATAAAGGCGTACATGAGGAATTACGGTAGTTTGCAAAATTGAATGAGACATAATTTGTAAATCTTGACAAAAAATAATTGTGATGACTTCAACAATACTATACACTGTGAGAATATCAACATGTTGGCGTGTTGCAAAAAATCCCTATCTTCATGTAATGTGAACTTTTCACGAAAATATGCTGCAAATTTTCTAGAATTAAGAAATATGAACTTTACGCAAAATTGTCACAATATATCATAGGGCTTCATTTCGAACTTACTCAAGGGATATATGGTCTTGAATATATAAGGTCTGATAATATTTTTGCTTTGAACAGGAGTAGAGTTTTTGTTCTTTTTTCTTGTTTTTTTTTTCTTTTTTTTTTAGGTTTGGATTTCTGGTATTTTCCAAAATCTTCTACAACTCTATATGTCTAGTGTCCCTGTCTGAACTTTGAAATTCTATTTACCAATTATTTATTTTGTATTTTTAAAAATGTTCCTTTGTTTAGGATTGGGTTTCCAGTCCCGTCTAAAGTCATTTCATTCTCTTTCACGCCTAGTAGCCCATTGAGGTATTATCTTTCTTCGGGTTAAGTGATTAAAACATTTTAAAATTAATACAAAATAGAATGTATGATTTATAAGTGACATATTTTCTTTAAAGCTTTGTTTTTTTTTTTGTTATGTAGTGATTGATTTCAGATATTGTACATTCTGACCTTCTTCAAATGCCAATCACATTTGATAATGTACTAACAAATTTCAAGTAGGGCCCTTTATTTGAACCCAAATGATATATAATATTCTTTCTTTAATTTCTGATCTCTTTTCTAGGAATCTTCAAAATGAAATCCTATCTTTGCTCCCCGATGTTATGTTGATCTAATTCTTTTATCATTTCTGGTGTCTTTTCCAGGGGATTTTGGTACTTATAACCATTAAATCTTTCTCATGATGCCACTCACAGAATATAGTTGTGCATTACCTCTCCTTATATTTTAGTCTTAGCACTCACACCCTTCAACCCTTTCAGTAATCCTCTACTTCGAATGGCTCTTAAGCCGTCTATAAAACCCCTTTACAAGTCATAAATGAAGCAATTATCTTAAATTTCTTCAGAAGCCATTAAAGTAACTTTGCTAGCACAATTCTTGGTAAACATGTGATGATATTTTCTGGTAGAAACAAAGATCCATTATTGCTATTGATTTGTGGCATTAACATCTATGGAATATGAAAAAGAACATTTGGGGAAAAACATTACTTTTAGAGTCTCAGTGGTTGATAGTTGTTTTCTGCACTGTCTACAGCCCATCTAACCAAGTGGCTCCTTTTTATTTGGAATTTTTCATAAATATGCAAATCAGTAGATGCCATTTATGTTTCAAACTTTCAGCTCAAGCATTATGTTTGGGAATGTTATCTTTTATTCATTATTAATTTTTGATAGCTATCTGTCTTCTGATGTTACTTTTCACCACAGCTACTCCAATCGACAGTAAACAATACGGATTAGAAATAAGAAATAGACTCCAGGTGAGACTGAACTTACAACTTTTTTACTTCAGGAAATCTATGTACAGCAGCTACTCTACAGATTAAGCTACTGGAACTTTTGTGTTTGCAGAAGGTCCAGTTTAACCATTAAACATTTTCCATTTTCCCCTTGGATGCTTGATGCCATATTTGTGATTATTTTTACCACTATTATTATTATTAATATTAGCAGTGGTGGTGGTAATATTGATTTATTTTTTATTAGATAAAATATTGTCAACCAATATTAATTTTTGATTAGTATTGTTGAGAAAATGCTCGCAGTCCCCAAAATAAACAGACTGGTCAGGTCGAGGAGAGAGAAAAAAAGCAATAGCACTTGAGTTGCGAAATATATTGCCACTTTTTCATGATGTATAACTGTCTAATAATATGGAAGGTAAATTTAGTAATAAAAAAAGATTTTTCCTTCCTTTTTATGCAACTTCAGGGATTACAAAGTAAACCTGTCATGTGACCACAGTAACTCTAAAGGGTTAGTACAGAAAATGTTTAGTAAGCATTTGAACAACACAAGGTAAATACTCTTCTTTCCTGTCTGACCAACAGTTAATTTCTCCACAGTATTTCTGTCAGCTTAAGTTTTGTTTTCTCTCTTAGTATTAGTAGTAATATTATCTTGAATTTTTATAAGATGAAGCATTGACAGTCATTAGTCAATTTTGACTTATTTAATTTCTATTGTTTTTCATCAAGTAGTATTCGTATTTATATTGAATTTTTATTAGATTAAACATTGAAAATTATAGATTTCCTCTTTTTATTTCATCTTAATTTGACTTGCTTTTCAAAACAAGTATTTTGAATGTTAGTCTCTGATTGGAATTAAACAAAATGGATTGGAAATTAATTGTTGACAATACTTCATTTGATAAAAAAGCAAATTCTCTTCCACTTATATTCCTCAATATACTCTTGCAAAGAATATTGATTTGTGCTACAAAAATTGCATAAAACATTCAGTTGACATTTGTTTTTGCTGTTGAATGAAAAGAAAACTCAATCATAAACCATGTGGTACTTAATGGCGCTTAAAAAACTGATATAAGAAATGTTAGCTGCCTTCATTTATGAAATGGCTTAATCTTCCATAAATATTTTAAAGAAAGAACTGAATTTATTTGAATTATTGTTTTTTTTAACTAATTGTTCATCTAATACAAGGCTCAAGAGCTACTCAAGGTAGAGGGTTACTGTTTGAAGTTGGGGCATGGAAGAAGAGGAGGTAAAAATGGTTAACTCCTTGTATAGCTCCAGTAAGTACTCTTCATGTTATCCTCTACCTTTAAAAGAACCAGGTCAGGCTGAAAATGGAGTCATGTTGTTATATTTGGGCAGGAGTGGTTTAGTCTTCACTTTCTAGTCTTGATAGAGTTCAGAAGTGTCTCTGAGTCTTTGTGGGTGACAAATTATTCTCCACCCAACAACCTCTCTCTCACAGGTGACACGTGGCAAGCCTCTTACTGCTCTTGTATGGAAAGTGCTCCCATTAATTGTATTCCTTGCTGCCACCATGTCTAAGCCTCATGATTAGGACTCGCCATGTCACTCACATTGCAGCAAACCAAGCACACTCCCTCTGTATTCCATTGGCGAGAAAGAAATTACACTAAAATAGCTTCTTGCCACAAACCACTACTCTGTAGAACTGACTCCCAAGAGGATGTTTCCCCGATCACTACAATGTTAACCTGTTCATATATAGTCTACCATTATCTTCCCCTCGTATTTGTATAAACTACTGCGTAACAATATTTTATCTCGAGTGGACACCCAGGGTTTTTTTTATTGTAAAAAAAATAACTGTGGTTTATGAGGATATTTATGAAAGATAAATGTTAACTCTAGGCTTCAGTTGTTAAAGATGTGAGAGTCCGTGTTTTTGCCAAGCATCGTCTGGCTGTGTTCAGGTGTCCATTATTTTGGCTTTTGGGAATATCTTGTATTACTTTTTTTCTTGTTCCTGTGATGCCATTTCTTGTTCATTCCTAATGAATCAGAGTGTGGTATTCTAAACATGTGCCCATTTCCTCTGTAACATGTTTTCTTCTACTAATCTCCTAGTCCTGGATATGATGATAAACTACATCGGGCAGCAATGCCTCTGACTAGAAGGTTTTGAGGAGTGTAGAACCACCTCTTAATTGCACCTGTTAGAATCCCAGCTATGGGCAAATAGTGAACTTCTTACAATTTCTTAAATCAAAGTGTATTCCAAAATATAACTTCAACAAAACTGCAAGGTGCGATGGATAAATTGTTGCCTAAATTATACAAAAATAAAAATAACACTGTAACTTCATTTTAACACATATTTACCAAAATTACATAATATCTTGAAATACTAAAGAGTAAATTTATTCAATAAAATCCCCATTAGCTTCGGCCACAGCCTCCAGATGCCTTCGAAATATCCTGCATCTCTTTTGGGTGGTCTCCTTGTTTAAGTTGGTGAATACTGCCATAATCTTTGCCTTCAGTTCATTTTTGGTGTTACAAGGAGTTTTGTTGGGCTCTCACTCAGCTGCACTTCCACACATAATATTCAAGAGGATTGCATTCGGGGGCGGGGATCAGTGGTCAGATGTAAGAGGTGATATGGTTACAGAAATTGTCTAACAACTACGACTGGGTTCTCCTGCTTGTGTGGCTTGGTATCGAGAAAATCTTGACCCAAGACAAAAAAAAATCCATGACAGTGCAGGTCAGGGAAATGAGAAAAGGTACTTAAGTTATGAAAAAAATGTAGTTTCTCTGTCAGATAACTTGTGTTGTATAACAAAATTTAAAAAAAACTGAGGAAATCACATTTTTTTATATAACCACTTCAGTGATCATGTGATAAGGGGTCATCATATCTTGATCATTCTGTGGGGCATTACATATTGCACAGAGCCAAACCATCTCCCATTCATCAGAAGGTGATGGATGGGGAGAAACTGCAGCTGCACGAGCAGAGGACGGTAAGGGCATCACTTCATCTTCACTTGCTAACAGAGACAACTCGAGCAAAAACAGGTGCTTCAAAGAGTTACCTGCACCATCCCACCCTGTTTAACCCTGGCCATCCTGAGTATCTGAAAAATGATGATGGCTGGCTGGAACAGATACTACCCTTTGATCCTCATCATTTTGACTATAGAAAGCATATATTTATTGCATAAAAAGACAATTGTGGCACAAGTTGAGGTGATGTTGGTCATCTCTATCATAAATTTAACTAATCTGATTCACGACCCATTCATTCATTGACCATTGAATGCTATTATTTTTGCTTTGAGGCCTTTTTATACCCTGAACCAGTCTCACAATTAAGCTGTTTAAACTTTTTCTTTCAGTTATTTTTAAAAAATGTGGGTGTGCCACCATGATACAACAAAAGCATTAATTCTTGGTTTAGTCATTTCAGCAGTTTTACCATTGCTTTTAGAAGAAATGTATTTTAATTTCCAGGCATTTAAAACTTCTTAAAGGATTATAGTGATGTTATTATAAAGGGAAAAAAGTAAGGTTATTGTATTGGCAAGATGCTAAGGTAAACTTAGAAGTATTGGTCTAGATTATGTTCATCTGTTGACCAAACTCTGGCAAATCATTTTTTTCTTTCAGAAATTAGTTTATATATATATGGACCACAGTTCCTTTGTATTTTCTCTGATAATCCCTTTACATAGGGTAGGTAGACTGAAGCTGTTTTCTGTGTGCTGTTATCCTCTTCTAACCTATTATCCCAGTTTGTTGAAGCTGCTGCCATGTAACCAGGGTGGTAGTTATATTGTAGGGTACTGCTTATACTGACCATTTCTTGTTTGTATGTTTCTGGATTGCCACTTATGACTTTTGCTCAGTGTTGTAAGCAGTAGACGACACTTCTTTTTACACTGAATGGACGGTGGGAGTTGAAGTTGATTTAGTTTTTGGTGAATGTTGGCTTGTGGTATACAGATGTCTTGAACTCTCTGCTCTGTTCAAGATATTAGTACGTCCAGGAAGACATGTTGTCATTTTCTTATTCCATTGTGAACTGTATCAATGATCTTATTTAGTTCACATGGTCCAGTAGTAGCTAGATATCCTCCGGGTATGGCCACAGTATGAATATGTCATCTATGTATCTCAGCCATAGGGTTGGTATTAGTGGTGTTGACTCTAATGTCATTTCCTCATAGTATTCCATATAAAAGTCTGCCATTTCTGGTGATAATGGTGTTCCAATTGCTAAGTCTTCATCCTGTCGATATATGTCTGATCCCATTCTTAAGTAGTTTGCATACAGAAAGTTAGCATCTCATTAGGTTATCTATTGGTATACTGGTCCGTCCTCCTAAGGGACTAGTCTGAGGTCAGTCTGTCCCTCACTAACAAGAGTGCCTCCTCCATGGGAACCTTGGTGAACAAACTCACCATGTCCAGGTTTACCATCTGGTTGGACTGGATGGGATCTTTCATTATTTCCATGAAGTGGACAGAGTTCTGAACACATGATTGTCTTTTCTATTAATGAGTTGATCATATCTACTAGGAAGCAACTCAGAAGGTGGCACACAGAGCCTTGGAAGCTAACAATTGGTGTGAGCAGAATACTATCTCTATGAATCTTTTAGGAGACCATATATGTGAGGTAGCTTAGTGTAGCACTGTGACAACTGCTTGTATGTCTTAAGAGCGGCATGGCCCTTGTTCCTGATTAGGATCTGTGACATTTTGCATTCTGTTTTCATTGTAAGATATTTCTTTACTGTAGCTGCCATTTGCAATGAGGTCTTCCAGGTTTTTTGCATATTCTGATTTGTCCATAATTATAGTTGCATCGCCTTTGTTAGAAAGTAGTATGATGATGCTTTCATTCCTCTGTAGAGTTTTGATTGCCAGCCTCTCCAGTTTCACGATGTTTGATCTGGGCGGCTTAGCTTTCTCCAGTGTCTGTCTCACTTTCCATCTTAGTTCATCCACATGAGACTAAAGGAATTTCAAGGCTATTTCCTTGATTTGAGCAATGATGTTCAAGTACGGTATCTGCCTGATGGATGTGGCTAAAGTGAAACTCTTGTTTAGAACTGACTCCTCAGAGCTACTCAGCTGGTGTTGATTGATACTGACTATTGCCTTTACTGATTGGTGAAGGACCTTGTTTGTCATCTTCTGGCCTTTCAATCTACTTAATTGTTAAATAAAGGGTTCAGTTCACAAATTCAGTCACCTGAAGAAGGCCAGAGCATATAATGGCCAAAACACTGTGAAGATGAGGATAACAGTCCGAATAATATAAATACAAGTAATCATAATATCTCATCTCAGAGATCTAGACAGATAATAAAAGAATAGTCATATAATTAATATTGAAAGCCATCCTTAAAATATTATAATCCTCCTTAGTCTGGTGCTTCTGCTACGGATTTGATAATTCTTGAGGAAATTTAAAGAATCTGCAATGTTATCAGTCCTGACCTAGCATCTCGGCTTCACTCATTTTCCAACCACCATGACATAGCTTCTCAGTGCCTTTTCTATAAATATTTTCATGGTAATTCTTTTTGCTTTTCTCTTTGGTACTTTGACTTTATGAATTTAAGTGCAGTACTAGATTGGCAGCTAGGTCTCATCATTTTTCAATTGAAATTGCTAGATGGAATGGTAAGTTATAATGCCAAGTTCTAGGCTAACAGTTTCTTCTCTTACACTTCTCGTTTGCAAAACTCTCTTCTGGCCTGTTACTTTCTAGTCAATTTCAATCTTCAAAAATTTAAATGCTATTGAGGTGAAATGAGTAAAAAAAAAAAAAATTAAATTCCTAGATGAAGGTATTTATTGGTGTTTTATAGTAGTTGGCTTCATGCCAGACAAAAAAAAACAATGTTTTTATCAATTAGCCAAATAATTTTCAAGCAGTGGCGTAGCTAGAGTAAACGTCACCCGGGGCGGTCCGCTCAAATGTCACCCCAATGACCCCGATTCACCCTATGCTGAATGGTTAGCTGTAGCTAAATTTTCATACATGATCTACCTTTACTTTACTCTACTGACCAGTACGTTACTGTTTACATGTATGATCCAAGACAAAATCCAATACCACAAAATAATCAGTTCAAATCAAAAGATTTTTAAAATGTAACTGTTCACTTTCAGAACAACTAAATACAAAACACGGCAATACACAAAAGAATGACATTCGATACTATGGTCTTAGATTGAATGTTTTCTTGTTTTCATTGTAGCAAACTGGTCAATGACATCGTCAAAATCTGTTTGTCTTGTAAGCTCGTTTTCAATGGGCAGCACAGCCAGATCCGACAGTCCCGATTGGCTCATGGTTGACGTAATTTTCTGTTGCTAATTTTCCGGTGTCCAATTTTCCGTTGCATCATTTTCTGGGTACCATTTAATTATCAATGATGTTTGAAAATATTTTTCTTGACAAAAATGTTCTATTTAATTTTTAAGCATTTTTCGGAATATTGTAAATCAACTACATTATTTTAAAGGTTACCTAGAGAATTTATGCAAAGTTTATTTTTTTGTTTTTCTTTATACAAGTAAAATAAATATACATCGTATTTTGATGTTATTACGATTTTAGTTTTAGTGGTAATTAAAAAAAAAACAATAAATATTTATCATTAGTACCAATAATGGAAAATTAAGTTAAACATTTTAAGAATCGTTTTTGGAATCAGAAAATAGGCACAAATTTTTCCGATTCTGATACCGTTTCCGATACCCCAAAAAGTTCCGATTTTTCCAATTCTAGAATCCGATTCCGATTAATCGTCCCAACACTATATTCAAAAGTATATCGCTCACTTAATGGAAAATTGTATCTCAGCGAATTGATACACAGACAAGACTGAAATTGTTGCACTTTTGGTTTCGTATTTCGCTTTGTTTAATGATGCAGAGTTAAAACACCATATCATCCGATAAAATGTTACATCAATGTCTCTTGTTAGTAACCAAGATTGTAGCAACTGAAACATATGAAAGCTGAAAACATTGCTATTTTTCCTACTCACAAATTTCCCGACAATTTATTAGAAAATTTCTGACGGGGGGGAGGACAAAACTGGGGGGGGTCATAAATTATTTCTGGGGGGGGGGCTTTGCCCGCTTGCGAAACCCTGTGTCTCCACCACTGTTTTCAGACTATTTTTGGCACCTTAGCCTGGTTGAAAAATTTTGTTGGGGGTGACATTATGCCACCCCTCCTATGCTGACACCCGGGGCGGCCCGCCCCCTCGTCCCCCGTTAGCTACGCCACTGCCCCATGGACATCTTTTAGGTGGAAATTTTCACAACTGGCCAGTGTTGTATTCATTGTAGGCACTTGCTTCATGGACATCCAGCTGGCATGCAGAATGAATTGGAAAGCGATCTAACTGCAACAAAGCATAAAACAGTGTTGTGTCTCATTTTATCAAAGTTATTTGTGTGATTTTCCTTTTTGTGGATTCTATAAGCTTTTCTCTCTACACTGTATATGAAGGATACTAATGTAAAAGTCAGAAGAGAATCTGTTTATTTTTCTTTTTTCTTCTGGGTATGTAAGTCATTGTTTACTAAGAATTGCTTGACCTGAACAGGACTAGTATTACCAAAGGTCGTGTAAAATTATAGCTGATTTAGATGCCAAAGCTCACTTGCTTGTTGCACTGTTAACGGATTGTATAAAGACTGCTGCATTTGAGTTGAGGCACGTTAAACTTACCAGACTGGGCATACTCTGATTAGTAGCAGCTTCTGTGTAGAAAATTTTCAAATATCAGAGGTTTTGAAATTCCAACCATTTGGAAAAATTTTAATGCAGACCACTACATGAATCACAAAGGAATCTGATTTGTTTACACATGTTGTCAGTTATTGAAGAAAAATGTTTGATCATATTGAAGAATTGTTTTAATTTTCCTTTTTGAGAAGGAAAAAAAATATCTGTAGGAAAAGTTTGAAAACTTTAATATCCCCGAAATAATTGAGAGCATGAAAGTTGGCCTTTTGCTATTAATTAATTGGATCAAATAAATCTTGTGATTAGACAAGATTATTTGCATGCCATTTTTTTTTTTTTGTCGACTGATTGATGAAAATCACGACAAAAAGCATCAGTGTAATTTGAGAATTTGTTCATATAATATATTAGGTCTCTCTTAGGGAGAAGTCATTAGTTTCTGAGAAGCATTTTTAATCTGAGGAACTTGAATCACTTCATGGTGGGGGGGAATTGCAACATACACTGCTTTGAATATACGCTCTTTAGCGCTAGAGGGCGTCGTCAGTGATGTTCGGATTTGGATCACAATATTTATTTGTATAAATAACAAAATGTGGCACAAGGCCTAAAAGGGGGGATGGGGAAGGACGGTCTTCAACTGTCTTAATTCTAAACTTAGCTAGTCGCAGACACTGACCCAATCAAGCCAACAATATTCCATTCACCAAAACAACACATTCACTCCTACCTTTCTTACTACGTCCACCATAACACCTCAAATTCTCTATGATGTCCTAACTAGACCCCTTATGTACAAATATTGTTCGTGGGGGGAGGGTCAAAATTAACAACTTTTAAAAAATGAACCCCAAATGAATATTTACAATGTACTTTAAATATTTACACTAAACTAAACAAAACTGTGTTAGTAATAAAACCCCCCACAAACCATGAATGTGGCAGAAACATCAGTTCACCGGACGAAATCAACGCGGGACTATGAAGAGATGAAAAAACATTCATACCTCCAAGCATTCACGCAGGCATACACACATTCATACACAACAACAAATACGAAAAATCACACATACGAAACGAAAGTCGACCCGCATCCACCAGAGAACTGACATCACTGACCACCTAACGAGGGAGGGGATGGGGAATTAAACAAAAGAAAAAAAAAATAGGGACAGAAATAAAAGGGACCAATGCGCATGCATACCCTAGCTAAGTTTACTAGAAAAAAAGGAAAACTAAAAATTCAAAATACAATAACCTAGTCTAACCTAAAATCAGGGTGGGTTGCCTATGTTCAACCCTGTTAGGACAAAATTCTGTACCTAACCGACATCCAAATGCCACTCTAGGTCAGCCCCTTTCACTCTACACATTCGCGCAAGATTCACCCACCTTTTGCCGAATTCCGATGAAGGGAGCCGCCGCCTTTCCGTCCTAATCTTGACTTTAAGCTGATGCTTAAAGTACAAGATCAGTTGGGAAGAGGTGAACTTCTCGCCCTCATGGAATCCCTTCTGACGCGTCGTCCAAATCACGACTCTCATAACCCTTAGTAAGCAACAGAACACATAGTGTTCAGCCTTCGTCAATTGCGGCACCACATTGCTACAAACAGAACTGGCTTCCAGGACAAAGAACTTTCCCTGCAGCATGCGAACCATGAGGCCTTCAACAAACTTGCACAACGGCACTACCGTCCTGCACTGAAAAAAGGCGTGACCAATGGTCTCGACTTCGCCAGTACAGCGACGACAGTTTGGATATTTCTCCAAACCTGCTGAACAAAGTCTCTTGCCGACCCAGAGGGCCCCACGAATCATCAGCCAGGTGAGTGATGCCTCATCATTATTGAGACATTTCAACCCAGGCGCCCAAGGCCATATCGAGCGAGCCTCCTGCTTCGTAAGACCGAGCTCGTCGATCAGACCATCTTGAACGGACCCCCTAACTAACAACTGATACAATGCCTTACGAGACAACGCCTGGGCGTCAGAGAGGCCATCCGTCGTCCGTAAGAGGAGCTTCAAAGCACTACGACATTCGCGGTAGAAGGAGCACTCGGCACGAGGTGTACGGCCGGCCTCCTCCTCGCACGAGTGCACACTTCTCAGGGATGGGAAATGTTTTCGGACATCTTCTTTCCAAAAGGTGCCCACCTCATCCAATCCCGACACATTCGGTCTAGAAAGGTAATGCGAAGCATATATTGACGAATCTCAATGCTAGGCATACCCAGACCGCCCTCAGAGGGATGAAGGCAACAGATCTCGCGACACACCATAGGGGCCTTGTCTCTCCACAAGAAAGAGAACAAGGTCCGGACTAATGACATTAGCCTGGCATACGGGAGTGGAAGCACAGACAGTCGGTAAAGGAGGATCGGATATATGTGTGAAACACATACCTCCGCCCTTCCCTTCAGGGAAAGTCTCCTCCGAGACCACAGTTTACCCGCGATCTCGGCCTTCCCTTGCACCTCCGACCAATTCATTTCCAACTGGAGATCAGGACCGAACCAGACGCCGAGAATCTTGATCGGCCCATCCGTCCAGAGGAAAGGTCCGGGAAGAGAAACTCCCTTCCACGCACCCAACCGCAAGCCCACAGACTTATCGCGGTTGATCTTGGCCCCTGTCACCATCTCATACCCACTGATCTCTTTGCTGACTACGTCAATCTCGGCTCTGCTCGACACAAGAACCGAAACGTCGTCAGCATAGGCAGAATACCTGGCTGAGGTGGAAGCCCCAGGCAGGGAAATTCCGCGCAGGACTGGATTCGCCTTTAACTTGCGAAGGAAAGCTTCCAACGCAAGAACGTAAAGCAGAGGCGAGAGCGGACAACCTTGACGAATGGAGCGAGACAATACGAAAGGCTTCGATCTTACCCCATTCACTTCCACCAGCGCACCGGGGGTCGCATACAAAAGTCGGATCCAGGAGCGAAAGTCGGCTCCGAAACCGGCCGCCGAAAGGACAGCCTCCAAAAATCGATGGTCAACCCTATCGAAGGCCTTGGACTGATCTAAATTGATCAGCGCGGCTTCACTGTCGACTTGTTCTAAGATCAAGCGTACCATATGAAGGTTATCCTGAATAGTCCTACCCTTCACAGCACAAGTCTGTTCAGGGCCAATCAGACTAGACAGGACAAGCTGCAAACGGTTGGCTAAGATCTTCGCCAAAATCTTTAAGTCCGTATTTAACATCGTTAAAGGGCGAAAGTTCCCTAACCCATCCCCACCGTTCTTGTCCTTACGCAGCAACTTGATCACACCCCTGGTGAAGCGTTGGGGTAAAGACCCCTGCTTCATCCAGTGGTTGTAAATCAGTTCCAGCAAAGGAACAAAAACGTGCGACAACCTCAAGTAAACTTCGTAGGGAAGACCATCTAGTCCCGGAGACTTATCCAGGCCAACCTGCTTCAGCGCTTCCCAGATCTCCGACTCTGTTATGGGACCCTCGCACCTAGCCGCTTCAGCTGCCGAGAGGCAGGGAAAGTCAGCTAAATAGGCGTCGAACTGAGCAGAGCTCAGACCGGGCTCCCTGGTGAAAAGATCCTGAAAGTAGTCCCGAAAGACCTCACATATGCCCGCGTTTGTAGTCACGGTCCGCTTATCCGGCAACGTGACGCATGCAATATGTCGCCTAGACGCGCTTCGATTTTCCTCTGCACGCAGTTCAGCGGCCATATTCGTTGCCTCAGAAGACATTCTTTTTAATCTAGCCCTAACTACCAGAGCTTGATCCTTCTTGATAAGCAAGGAGGACAACTCCGCCTTAGCTAAAGCTATGTCCCCACTAACACGGGATTTCACAGCCCGATCGACTTTATCTTCTAAAGCAGTTTGCGCCGCTAATCTATCTAGATTGAGTCGACGACTAAAATCGGCAGCAAACGTTCGAATTTTAGATTTAAGATTTCCCCACCAGGCGTTTCCCACAACCGCTCCCGTCAATTCCCTTTGGATGGTTAGTAACAGCTGGTCCCGGAAACCCTGATCACCAAAAAGTGAACAGTTCAATTTCCAGTAACCAGCCAACTTAACCTTAGGCTTATCTAAGTTTACACGGACCCGGACAAGCCTATGATCCGTATAAACTATGTAATGGAAACTTGGACACCCTAAGAGCCCTACATCGACTCTCCTAACTAAGACTCGGTCCAGGTAGCTCGCAAGCGTCCCAGGAGCCGAGTTGCCACTAGTTGTCCAAGTCCATGCTACCTCCCGAGGGTGTTCATTCCGGAACTTATCGACCAGATCAAACCGATCGATAAAGTCCCGAAATGGTTTCACGTCCGGGTTGTTAGTACCTTGTTTATGCCCTATACGATCTATATCGGGGTCAAGGACGGCATTCCAATCCCCCGCTAAAACTACCCGACGAGACGTCGTCAAGAACGGCGCGATCTGCCGAAACAAAGCAGGCCGCTCGGAATGGGTATTGGGCGCATAAACCCCAATGAGACGTAGAACCTTATCCTTTATGGTAACATCCAGCACGCAAAGTCTGCCCGCCGGATCCGCGAAGACAAGGGTACAAGCAGCCTTCAAAGCCCTGCTCACTAGCCAAGAGACACCCCTCGAACGACCATCAAAACAGGCTGAATAAAGGGCGAACCCCTTAGACAGTATGTCCTCACGATCATGAGAAGAAAACCGGGTCTCTTGTATACAACATACATTCACCCCGAGGCGCTGAAGGTCACGAGTGAGCCTCGCCCTGCGAGACTCGGACCTCAGGCCCCGGACATTTAAACTGGCTAACCAGAGAGCCATCGTGAAGCCGATTAGGGTTGTCCTTCAGGATAGAACATGGCTGGGGTGAGGACACCGACAGCTTGTCCCATCGAACCTGACATCATCTCAGTATCGAGCGTATCACTCTGAGACAAGCCACCGATGTCCGCGGGATAGGTTAACTTAAGAGCCCTATAAAGCGATGGGTGAACATAAAGAGGGACCCTCCCTTTACACTTCTTTGATTCATCTAAGTTTTCTTCTAGGAGAACTACTGCTGGGGGCACCACTTTCAAGGAGGCCTTAGCCTCCTCTATCATGCCCCATATCTCCCGCGTACCCGGGCCAGTCCTCACGACGGTTTCGGATTTGGATCACTGGGCAGTTTCGGGTCTTGCAAACATCATACTGACCTCACCAATCCGACCCCATCACAGCTGATCGGACTCTGATACGCCCTCTAAAAAATGCTTGTAGACACTGACTTCTATACCCCGTTATCACGCATTTGATTGGAGGTTGACCAATAGCCAAACACAATGGTGTGAACTCTATTTAAGTTGTATACGGGGAATTTTTCTTTTTTTTTTCATTTTTGAGTGGACGCCTTTTCATCGGATACTTAGAAGGTAATTATGTTTTCCGTTTTTACCCGCTTCCCATCAAGTTTCATTTCACCAGCTAATGATTACTATTTATAGAGATAATAAGAAAAATTCGGCCATAAAAAAAACCCCTAAAAAACTCGTTTATATACGATTAAAATGAATAAATAAATTACAGCGAATTAAACCGAGGGTGCTTAAATGTAATAAAACGTTTAAAACATGTTAACGAGTAAAAATAAAACCCTTTAATCCATCGATTATAAAGTTAAATTTATATTTTAGATCGTTAGAAATATATAAAAAAAAAAAAAAAAACGAAACGGGAAGAGGGGTAAAAAAAAATAATATTGGCGAAAAAGTTGTGATTAATCATGCTTTGCATAAAGTCAAATAGTTAAGGAGAGAGAAAAAGAAAAACGGAAAATAAGGTCAAATGGAAGTCAAAGCTCAGAAAATTTCTTCAGTAATAAAAAACGAAAATGGCGGAAAGACTATCGAAAATAGACCTCTTTTGAACGTCACGATGTTACGCAATTATTCTATGATAGGGTATCGGGATAATAGTGGTTATGCGAAATAATTCTTCAACATTTACGCAAAAAGAAAATAAAAAATAATAAATAAAAACATGAAATAATAATAAGTGAAATAACGTATTGGGTAAATAAAGAGCCGAACTGTTATCGCGAGAATTGTAAAAAAAAGAAAAAAAAGAAAAGAATAATAATAAATAAAATAAGGAAAAAATTAAATAAGTAGAATAAAATATAGAATGAAACAAAAAAACTTTCCTTCCTCCTTTCCTTTGAAGGTTCGTATATATTATTTACAATGGCTGACTAACAAAAAAAACACATGTTTTCCATTACGTATTTACAAACCGATTACGGCATTTATAATTAGTTAAAAGTTGTGGCATATCTTTACACTATTTACATTTAATATACAATGAGATTTACAAAGTTACACTATGCGTAAAATTTACATTAGGCTTTCCCCAGTTTGCGCGTTCAGGCACTTGCTCGTCTTAACCATTTAGCTGTTCTTTCTGCTGTCTCAGTAATGGTTTGGATAGCCTTTCGTTTTTTCCCACTATCTCAATATCTGTTAAGGCGCTGACTAGTGATTTTGTCACAAAATCCCTTGTGCCTACTTCAATTGGCTTGCAGCTTGCTTCCATCCATTGTTCCTACAATTTTCTAGCAATTCATCGTATTTTAGTTTTTTTCCTTTCACTGGCTTCTTCTACATTATCCTCATAACAGATTGTTAGTTCCCACATGATGATTTTCTTTAGATTATTTGAAAAGAGGACTAGGTCTGGACGCAATCGGGTCTTGGAAATGTGATCGGGGAAATTTAGCCTTTTACCTAAATCCATTCTAAGTTCTCAGTCTGTTGCACATGATAAACAATTGGGTGCGATCATTTTCTTTGCGTTCGGTTTCGCGCCAGCTTTAATAAAATCTATGACGTTCATGTTTGGATTCGGTTTGTTTGTACGGATGGCTGTACTAACGACTTCTGCTATTTCTTTTAGTATTTGATCATGGCGCCATCTATACCTACCATCAGCTAGGGCTGATTTGCAGTTACCAAGTTCTTAAAGAACCTATTTGACCGCATAGGGGGCATGAGGGCGATTCTGATTTAGTTCCTAATTGTAGGTTAACGAGGGAGGGCTTGGTAGAAGGTCATAAACAGATCGGATCAAAAAGTTCATTACGCCAGAGATCTGACCATCCGACTTTCCTAGGTATCATTGTCTCCCATTTTGTCCATGAACCTTGTTGTTTAAACCCGATCATCTTTGCTACTCTCATTTCCTCTTCCCCTGGGCGAATTTCGTCCAGTAAGAGTTGGTGGGGTTAGAGTTAGGGCTTTGTCGATTCTAACAGTAGGAAAGAAACCCAGTCCTGCCCGACCCGTGGCGACAGTGCCCAGCACCGCTTTTTCGCGAAGACGCTCTTCTGCCACTTTCAACTCCTTTACAGCGTTCCATTTCCTCCCAGTGTAAACCTCAATATTTGCTCCTGCTACTTTTGGGTCCTTGGAGAACTTGTATTATATTATTGTTCGCACCTTAGCCACTTTGTATTCTTCTACAAGGCTTTTAAAGGGGTGTTGAAGAATGTTGGAATTACCGTAAAGGGCAGCGCTACTTAGACACTTAGACGGGAGTTGATCTTTTTTTTCTATAAGTTCTACGGTAGAGGTAGTGAACTCAGAGATGGACAAAGGCCACAATATACCCTAACCCTAAACCCTAACCCAGTATCTACCTTAAATAATTTTTTTTCTTTGCAGAGGATTTACTTAAACCTGTTATTGTTTGGTGATAAAGAATTTTTGGTTTCCCTTAATTTTGACATTTTTTCTTATGAATCAGTCATTGTTATTATGGGATATAGCAGATGTAAAGCTGTCAAATTTTACTGAGTCATTCTAAATTTTATGAAATCACTGACTGGATTTTGATCCTGAAGCAAATAAAACAAATCAATGTACTAGTTTAATTAAACTATTTAAAATCCTGTTTGAAAGATAATAAAATCTTTTTGATTATACTCAAAAGAATTTGAAGGCAACACCAAAAGTTGACATTTGAGATAACCATCACCATATTACAATTACAGATGTGTTTTTTTCATTCACCTAATCATTTCAGTCAATTAATTCATATCATGGCAAATATTGCCTTTATTAGTATTGTCTCAATCTGCTCTTTCTCCTCAATATATGTCATCTGCCAAATGATGGGAAGTTAACAAAGCAATATAATTGCAGATGCAGAGCTTCCAATGAGAGTGACAGTCTCAGTACCTAGACCTGACAGTGCTTTTTTTTTCCAGTGTTGTCTTTGGGCTGTTTTTTGATCTGTCATTTGACATTTATTCAGCACTATTTGCTTGCTTCACCTCTTTTTAGACCTTCACACAGTCACAGCCTCTAGTGAAATTGATAACTTGGATCATACTCTCTCCTACTGACATTCATATTTAGTTACTCTATATCACTCGTGTAGACATCTTTGAAACAAAGATGGGCCTGACTTTGGTTTCTCTTGCTGGATTCCATTGAATTCTATGTAGAGCTCATGGCCCAAAGAAGGACGAAGAGATTGCCTATTACAAACTGCATTTTTGCCACTATAATTTTTATTTTAATTTTTTATTTTACTATTGTTCATCCAATGCAAGTCCCAAGAGCCACTCAATGAAAAGGCTTACTCAAGTTGTTAAAAGGTTTTACAAGGAAGAAACTAAAGATGCATATTACGAAGATATGTACTACAGATAAGAGTTAAGCCTCAATTTTAAGAAGTTAAGAGGTTTGTTATCAGGGAAGCATCCTCTCAGGAGCCCCTTCCATAATGCAAATTCTGGGGACGAAGCTGTTTGTGTAGACCCTCCTCTTTACGAATGGAATATAGAGAGAGGATGTTGATTCAGTGTGCATGAATTGACTCCTCTTCATTGCCTTCATATTCCATTGGTTAGGAAGAAGTTCCATATTTTTGAGGTAGAATGCATTCAGATGCCACTCTTGTCTAAATTATAATTTCCATGCAGTGTGGCTGTGAAGATTGTAGCCTTTTTGAAAGGACATCATAAGTTTTTATCTGATACACTGATGAAAGATAAAAATACAAAGCAGTATTAAATATTGTTACAATCATCGCTTTGTTTCAGATTTTTTTAAAATCCTTAGATTTTTTTTTTTTTCGCTATTTTTGATTGTGGACAAGATATTTAAGATGTGGGAATTATGGATAAACAAAAGCTGTTTGCTGTAGATAGAAAAAAATCTTAGATCATTTATTTCAAGAAATTTTTTCTTCCATTATGCAGATGAAAAGACCAATATTATAAATGCTTGTAAAAACCAATGCATGTTAATATGCTTGCAACCATGGTTGCTGCTGTTGCCAAGAGTTGTTTCAATTTACTCTCTCCTCCAAGTCACTCTTTATACCTTCTTCCATTTTCTCAAGCCAAATTTACATTTCTCAGTTTTTAGAAAATGCTGGACTGGTTTCTCTGCCAACAAACAATATTTCAGAGGTCAAACCAGGAACATTTCTTTGATATAAAAAAAAGCGGTGTCTTATTTCCTTTGGAGACATATCAAGCTTCAGTTAGATTCTAATGAACTGATATGGAAACAAAAAAAATAAAAACAATTTTATTACACAGATATTTTCTAAACTTTTTAATCAATTTTTATATTTTAAATGTGTATGTACACATTGAGGAGTTGCTAAGAAACCCGAAGCATGGTGTACTAATGAAAATTGGCTTGTATTGAGGAATTGGATAGCCGAGTTAAAATTCAAGTTCATTACATCCATTTATGTGCTAATACTCTTGGGAAAGTATGAATCCATCTCAAGTGCTAGCTATGGTAAATAGCAGAACAGTTTGGACCCTATTGCCTTGATTGGCAACATGTCTAGGAGAAGCAAAACTCTAAATTTAACCCAAACTGGATACGGTTGGGCTCCATGTTGTTTACCCAGGAAACACCACTGCTGTTGTGACTGCAGTAGATGTGGTACTCCTATGACCCTAAGAGGTTACAGGACTCATGATCCTAAAAATATCTACATGGTTTTAAAATTGTTCATTTGAAAATGATTTGAATTAGGATTTTATTATTATGAGGGGGATGCTGAAATGGTTTCAGCCTGAACCATTTCCCAAAATATGACCAAATTTTTATTTTTGTAGGGATTGATAACTTTTTGGTACTCCATCATATCTTTATTTCTTGTTTCTTTTACTTGATATTTTGATTACTCTTTCTTATAAATTAATTATTCTTACAGATACAATTATTAATAATGTTTTCGTAATTTAATGGTCATTTCAAAGAGAATAAAACACTAATTATAGGGAAGACAGGGAGGTAATTTTTTTGTTTACCTTGAAAAATAACTTTCAATAACAACCAATTTTCTCTGACATTTGCTCATTTTTTTGTCAGGTGTTTGAAAATGAAAAAAAAAAACAAACTTTCTTCTGCATTTTTCTTCTGGTAAGAGACCAAGTGTAAATATGTTCCTGTGTAACATATTGATGTATTGTTCCTTTCAGTTGGTTATTTGGTTTGATTTATAAAAACAAACAAACAAAAGAAATAAAACAATGAAAGAAAGCTGAATTGGTATAAAAGCCAAAGAAAATCTTCAAATGGCTTTTATTCAGAGGCTAAAATAAATTTAAAGAAATTCACATATGTGTTTCCTGTAGGTCTGTAGATACATATTCAAATACTCCTGTGAATATTGTCTGCATTTCTTAGCATTAGTGGCTACCATTGTAGAAATAGGCAAATTTTTTACAGTAAATGCACAGCTATAAGTTCACTGACACCACTCTGATTTCTACGAGTGTTGAGTATACACTGGCTGACTCTGGACTAGTTGGCACCAACAGCCATCTGATCGTGGCTCTGGCCAGCGAGCATGTACTGTGTATTGGGTGCTGAGCTGATCTATATTAGTAGCAAATTGACCAAGCTGGGAATTGTATATGACTCTTTTTTCTCTTCATGTGTGTCATGGTTGGAATGTTTCTGTGTATTTGTACATTTACCCTTCAGCATTCTATCCTCAGTTGGGTTCTGTTTCTGCAGTGTTCCATGATGCCATAAGTAAAAGAATTGTCGTTGCTGCCTCTGTGTGATTGTAGATTGGTATGTGCATGAAGTATGCTGGATGGTCAGCAAGTTGTATTTTAAAATCTTATATGAATTTCAGCATTCCATCACAAAAGTTCAATTGACCCCGTCCCCGTATTTATTGACCCACTTCTGACTACCAGTCATTTATTGATCCACTGAATAGTCCCATCAACCCCCAGGGGCTGATATTGACCACTTTGGAGACCTCTGCACTAGAACATTGTTGGCAAAAATTTAGTGATCTAGCAGTAATAAAGTCTAGAAGTTTATTTCCAAGCTGTCATAGCTGCCTCCTGATTGCCATGATGCCACTGATGAAAACACCAGGAATGGGTTCAGATTTATATTACTCAGTCATGATATAAAATTGCAAATGTTGCTAGAGTTTTTAGAAATGTCTCTTAATTGTTGTTTATACATTGTGAAAAAATACTATTTACATTATTTGGACTATCCATTACCAATATTTCATTATACTGATTTCCCAATAATGATATCAAATTATCTCTTAATAATTTGTGCTCTTTTAAATACCAAGTGTCTTCAATTGGCCAGTTTGATGATGCCATCAATTTTCAAGGAATTGAAAGGAAATACTAAATGAAAGCAAATAATATTCCAGAAGTAATAATAATAAAATGCTAAATCCGAACAACTTGATCAGTTTAGGTTTCCCTTGTTTTAAGGAAAACAATTTATTATGGAGTAATTCTGAAAATCTTACAAAATCTTTGACTTGCAAACATAAAAAAGGATATTATTGATATTCAAATAAGTAGCAAAATACTTTCTCATATTTCAAAAGAGATGCAGACTAATTGTTCTTTAAATGTTTTTCTTTAACCAAAACAATAAGACCAACCATATTCCAAAGAAGAGTGATTCATCATGGAGAACTTAGACTGCACACATAATTGACAACCTTTATTTAAAAATAAAATAATTATACCTGAAATAGATAATAGAATTTACTGAATATTTTGGTAAAATGCAATGCTAATAACTGAAAGTTGTTTATCTTTTTAACTTAAATAGAATTTACATGACTTCACATGATTTCTAAACCTTAAAATTTTAAATTTAGACTTACCTTTAATGTTTGCAGCAGCTTCCATCATGTAAATTTTGTGACAAACATTTATTAAAGTCATCTTAATCAAGCATATGGCCCAAATTCAGTGAGAACTATGCTCACAACAATGAGAAATTGAGCTATTTGACGTAATGTAATGGTTAGTAAACTTATTTCACCAAATCAGTTACAGATAAGTAGTGAGTTCAATCCTGACTGGGTGCTCAATACTTGCTGGCTTGTGACACATCTAAGCTATGCTTAATAAATCAAGAGTATTTTGATTTTGCATCACACACTAAATACAACACATGTATGGTAGCATGGGAGAATAAACAAAACAACAATACCATTGGTGAGGTAAAATAAAAAGAAGATAAAAATTATAAATATAAAATTCTTTTGTATTTGCTGATGCAGCAGATGCAAGTAGAATGTCTTTGTGCAGGTGTGGTGTAGCAATTTTGAATGTGGTTAGAGTTGGTAAGGCATGGAGTTGATGCATTAGTGGGTCAGTTGACTGAGGTTATGGTAGTGAGGATAAGAGAGGCCTGAAGTGGATTAATGAATCGTGATCACGCATAATTCTGGTTGGATGGGAAATCAAAGGAAAACATCAATAACCATCCTGTGAGGAGGTGTGAAAAGATAGCAGAATTGTTGATAGATGACTTTAGTTGACATTGGTCAGGGAAGCGATTTGGTGTAAGGGTGTTGTTAGTAAAACCAGGAGTTAACAGATATGTTGGGTCATAGTGAAGATGTTGAGAGGGGCCTGGAGTGGATTAGTCAAAGCACAAATCTAACTTTGTTGATACAGAGGGTATGAGCAGAATGACTGTATGTGAGTATGGTGTGGATATTTGGAGGAGAGTGGCTCTCAAGCAGATATGTGTGTCAAATCAGTTGAATAGAATCACCATGTTGGTGTTGAGAGTAGCCAGTTTGTTGATCATGTTTTGTATCACTCATAAGCAGCATTCTTATAAATAAAATGTACAGGCTCCTAAGCTCCTCATTTGTTTATATTATTTCTCTGGCAGCAACTTTCACGATTGGTTTATTTTATGTCTTGTATTTTTGATGGGATTTGTTTTGTGGGCCAGATATCATGCTCAGAGCCCCTGCACAAAAATGACCTTTTTAAGTTTTGCTTTCTTAATGCTCACATCTGGATGACATGCACAGTGAATCTGAAAGAAATGCAATTTGCAACAGAGTATAACACATGTTAGCTGTTCAGCATTTTTATTCTAAAACCCAGTGCTATGCTAAATAAAGAAGACAACTACACAAATACAAAATAATGTTAAATAAATCAACATTAACATTGTAAATCTCTTCTGAAATTATTGGGCACAAATATTAAAACAGTTATTGATCTTTCAGTATCTCAGGGGGAGCCCCTGCCTTTGTAAGGCAGTCTGTGATTTACTTGCAACCCCCAATCCATTCAATTTGGATTTCATCTTAGATCTCTTTAACTCTTGCCGCATCAACCCTCAGAAGATGATCACTAACAAGGTTTGTTGAATTCATTGTCTCTACCTGAGAGATGCTTTGTTAGCTTTGCAAAGCACTACAGTTGAAATATTTCCTGTAACATAGCCATTATTAAAACCCTAACATCAGATGCTACACTAATAACAACCAATCTTCAATTTTGAGCATTTTCCCAATTTTAGAAAAAATATAAAACCTCTGCTGGGTCTCATATTTGCTAATGACTTATTGGCCTCAAAATGCATTTTCACTTTAGGCTATTTTGCAATAGTACTCATTTTTCAGATATCAAACTATATATGTGATATGTGTCTTGGTAGATAGATACCCACATCATTTGACCAGCAAATCTTTTTCCGTCTTTTCATCTAGACTTAGCTAATCATTTTTTCTCCTTTTTTTTATTTTAATTATATTGGTGATGCAGATGATTTGATCTAGAGTAATTCTATTTTTGGACTACTTAACAGTCAATCCCAAACATTTGAATGTTCTATTGTCCTGAGTACCTACTTTGAACATCCTTTTTAATTCTGAAATCACATCTTTCTTAAAATATTAATTTCCATAGAATATAAAATCATTCACAATGAATTACGAGAATACTGATCCAAGGTGGAAATTGGTTGGAGTAGAGAAACAAATTAGACACTGGTTTGAAGAAATGACCAAAGGTTTATTTTCATTTAGAAGATATGAAAATGTCTCTGGTAAGCAGTATACTGTGACATTCCAATGTGTGGTGTATGAGGTGTGGAGTGAGCATGTACTTAACCAGGTTGACTGCTTGGTAGCTATCAATTTGGGCTTGTCATGTGCCATAGTGTAGTCCATTCTCTTTTTGTGTTCACAGGAGGTCATTTTCAAAGCATAATGGTCAGAATAGCAATTAGCCATGCTCCAGATAGCCTCTATGGTTAGTGTGCATGTGTGAAATCTCTCTTCTCTGTGCTCTGTTCAGCTCCTCTTATAGCCTATACAAGAGAAATGTATTGACATAGTTATAAGCATCTGTGACAAGCAAGAGTTGTGTTGATAATGGCTAGCACTCTGATATATATGTGTTTGTTTTCAAATTTGTTTTGAGTGTAGTGTGATGTGTGTGTGTGTAACTTAACAGAAATTGGTGTGCAGTTATGTTTTTTAATAATTGCATAAATTTGGCTTTAATTAGTTATCTCTAAGTGTATGTAAATTATGATATCTCTTTCCCCAGCATATTACCCTACAAAAATGCTGATGTGAAATCAATTGTCTCAACTTGCAAACTCATAACAAATGTTGCTAACATCACCAGAGACATAGTTTTTTGGCTGCAGGTTGGAGAATCTGCTTAAAAAATATTAAAATCTTCTTTCACCTTCATGCACACAAAAGAATTGGATCAAAAGGACGGTTTTTTTTGGCGGGGGGTTGTTGACATTGTTATTATTTTAACTACTTTCACTCCATTGGGAATGTTTGTTGTTATAAAAAGCAATGATTTGAATTTTAATAAAATCCAAGCATATGAAAGTGAATTAATGCATTTTTTGTTCTTTGAGAACTTAAAGCTAAAATATTAAACACTATTTATTCATAAAGTTGTTTATTTACAAGAATAATTTTAGATTTACAACATTCTAAAAATGCTAACCAGCTAATACAATTTTTATTATTTATTAATTTAAAAAGAAATAAATATTTTTATTCACAAATTTACTAAAGTTTAAATAAACAGAAAATGATGAGTAACTGTTATTCTAAATTTTGAAAAAAAACATTTGCTAGGCATTTCTTTTGTGCAACAATTTATTTATATGTTTATAAAATTATGAATAAAAAGCTTGTTCTCATAGTTATTTATAAAATGATATATAATAAATATTTCATTGTAAATGGTTTACATATTTTGATACTTTTTTAAAAATTTTTGAATAAAAAGATTTTTCACATTTTTTTCTTTATAAAATGGTAAATAAGAATTATTTTTATCAAAGGTAAATAGTAAACATAGCGTTGTACTTGGTTCACATATTTTTTATAATCTTATAAATAAATATTGCCAAGGGAGTGAAGATAATAGAGAATAAAAAAAAAAAACATCCTTTTGTAAACACAAAAGTTAAAGCTTGCCAAATCTACTTCATAACCATTGGCAATAAGGCAGGCATTTGTTATTTTCTGATTATCTTTCTTTTTTAGTTATCCCCCACATTTCTGACCAGTGAAAGGCATAGATTCATATACTTTACAATTTTTCATATTTTGCAGGATTACGGTCTAGTGGATTAAATAGTTGGTTTGTAAATTTTGTGATACAGTAATTGTGAGTTCAATCCCAGGCCAGGCATCATGTATTTGGATTCAATGCAAGCAATTGAGCAGTACTAATAATATTAACAAGATGAGATATCCGTAGACATGGGCAGTAGAACAAAGAGAGTCTATCTCCATAGATTAAATAATGGCTTCAGTTGAGAATTTGCTCTAAGTTAAAAGAGTGAGATAATAATTTAATTTTTAATTTAATAACTTAAATAATATAATTAAAATTATATTATGTCAGTTATCAATTTAAAAATTGAGAGTGAGATATTTATCCTACTCTCAGTTATTAAATTAAAAATTAAATTGAGATAAAATTCTCATTTATCAATTTAAACATTTAATAATTGAGTGAAATAATATAATAATAAAATTATTAATCATTTCAGTTATTAAATTAAAAGTGTAATAACTGATCATAATTAATAAAATTATTTATCATTATCTTAGCTATTAAATAATGCAATATCATTATAGAGTTACCTCAATAATGTAAGAAATTTTTTATAGTATTTTAAATTAGTATAAGAAACAAAAATAATGAATTCTTATTTAGAATTCGTAAATTTATGTCAATTCTGGTCCACCATACTAAATGCGTCAACACCTTCAGCCATCAAATTATCAATGGAGACAGAAGAATAACAGGACCTTGTCGTCAAGAAATGCTTGTCTGGAAAATTTTATGCTATAAGTAAGTAATATTTACTATTTACATTATTTGGATTATTGTCCTCTTCTTTGTCACAATATTTATTACAACATTTCGGCCGTTGTATGGTCTGGCCTTCTTCAGGTGGTTGGAATGTTGAACTGAACCCTTTATTTCACTCACTGGGGTAGACTGTTCTAGTTAATGGATGTCAATTATCAGTTATCTCCTGTTAATTCCCCTCTCCAAGTTCTGTGAGTTCGATACCCGGTTAAGGCAGTGGAGAACTTGGAGAGGGGAATTGACAGGAGATAACTGATAACTGACATCCATTAAACATGACACGTGGAACTACAACAGTCTACACCAGTGAGTGCAATAAAGGGTTCAGTTTGACATTCCAACCACCTGAAGAAGGCTGGAGCATACAACGGTCAAAACGTTATAATAAATATGGCAACAAAGAGGAGAATAGTAGTCTGAATAATGTAAATATTATACATAATACCTCATCACAAATATAAACAGATAAGTAATATTTGTTTCAGAACAGATTAATTTAACTTTAAATTTGCTAATTTTATGAAAGTAAAATTTCAGAAATGTGTATCTTATTTTTGCAGGATTCTTAAAGCCGAAAATTAGATTTTTTTATATTTCTCTAAGAAAATTAAAAATGGGTGTTTCTATTTTTTTTTTTTTTTTTTTTTAAGAATCAGCTAAAAATCATAATTTCTATTTGAAATACACCATGGTATTTTGTTTTCTGGAATTAGAAAATTTAGTTCTTTAGCTTTCAATTGAAGCTGGGGAAAAGCTTCAAAAAGGATTTTTCATTTTATGAAAAATACATTTAAATCTTAGGAATACTGAATTTTTGGAGATACCTAGATGGCTATATTTTTGTGTTTTCCTTGTGATCATTATTAGTAAAGAAACATTACTGCTGCCTGCCTGAATTTCAACCTAGAGAGAAAAGGAAGTAGCAGTAATAACGGCGAAAACGGTATAAATATATCTCAGAAATAGAGCGATGCCAAATCTATACTTATTGGCATTTAAAAAACTTACTTCACTTGTTGGACATAGATATTATAAAACAAAATAAGTTCACAATACTCCCTACCAGTTGTTTTTTTTTTTTTTTTTTACAATAAGGTTCACCCCGTACAAGGCCTAGAGGCCACTTGAGGTAGAGGGTTACGTTAAGAGGCAGTTTATTTACATTATTTACTTTGATCAGACTGTTGTCCTTATCTTTGTTGTCATGTTCACTATATTTCAGCCATTGTACACTCCAGCCTTCGTCAGGTGATTGAAATTTCAAAACTGAACCCTTTATTTCATCCAGTGGGGTAGATTGTTCTAGTTACATGTGCCATGCCTCTTCTGAATATCTCGGTTATCTCCTTTAACTCATCTCTCCACGTTTATTGTTCACCATTGTCATAGCCAGGTATTGAATTTTTATAGCTTTTTGGTTCAATTCACTGCATCCAACCAACATTTTGTTACCATTTTTCTTAGAACTTCCTCGTTACTCACATGTTTTGTCCATCTTACTCTCAGCATCCTTTAGAACTACATTTCTGTTGCTTCAAGTCTCTTCTTCATCTGTGAAGAGATTGTCCAGTGTTCACTGCCATATAGGAGGACTGATATTACATAACAGTTCTGTATTCTTTGTTTCTAAAGACATTTTCCTGTTTCTTAATACTAAGCATTTGGAAGGTATTTTGGGGGGCTTTTTCTATGTTCTTTCAAACTTAGATGGCAGATTTTCTGTCTTCTGTTAGAAAATTTCCCATTTATTTAAATTTTTGTATTCATTTTGCCATTTCTACTGCATAGTTTGAATCTTGAGAGCTGTTCTGTTTTTTGACAACCGTACATTCTGTCTTGATATAATTGATGGTTTGTCCTTTCTTCTTGCTTTCTTTTACTAATTTCTGAAGGAATTACTGTAGTTTCCTTTGTGTGTCTGTTCTCAACACCATGTCATTTGTATATCTTATGTTGTCTACCAATAATAAATTCTGATAGGATTTCCATTTTTTTAATCATTTCACCCCAAGCGAAGCAATAAAGTAACTAAGAGGTTACTCAGTGTGAAAGAACATGCGAAAAAGAAAAAGCATTGTTAAGTATGAGAAAAGAAATTGTTAGTATAGGACTTATGGTTACAACTAGGATCTACAACTGTAAAATGAAGAGATCTTGCTGCCAATTTCGTATTGTGCTTAAAGTCTAGGAACCATAGAGAAAAGTTTATCTGAACAATAACCATGAAAGTGTTTATAGAAAAGGCACAGGGAAGCAATATTAAGTCAGTGGGAAAGTAACTGTACCTGAGATGCCAGATCAAGACCAATAATTTTGCAGATTCTTATTTGGATTTTATCAAGGATCTCTAAATATGTAGCAATAGCATCAGATCATATAAGACAATAATATACAATGCATAGATGAGTGCTAGACTTATAAATAGGTAAGACAAGTTCTAGAGAGAAAAATTGTCTAGCTAAGCACAGTGACTCAACTTTCCTAGCAGCAGACTTAGCAACTGCTTTAATACAAGCTTTCCACTTCATGTCAGCACAAAATGTTATCCACAGAAAGCACTGTGAGTTATTTTCCTGGAGGTTATCATTAGTGATGATGATGGATAGCATAAAAGATTATCTAAGATAAAAAGAGAGCTGTTTCAGTTTTGATAAGCCATTTATTAATTTATTATTATATTTCCAATTCATGTCAGAAGAAAATTTTAAGCACAGAAAACACAGTGAGTTATTTTCCTGGAGGCTACCTTCAGTCCAGGGCCATACTAATAAAACACCCAATCAGAAAAAATTGCAAGAGCAACATAAAATCCAGTAGAAATGAATTACAATCCGCAGAAGCTGAAGTAGCATAGACTCTCTAGATGTCAGAAGTTAAAGTTGCAAACATCACATCAGAAGAATAAGAAAGAGAAATTTTAACCAGCTTATATTTGGTTCACTGGGCAAATGTAAGTTAGAAGGAAGAGAGAGAATCCTGCTGCTGCTTGGAATTGTCCAAAACTAAGCTAGTAACATTTCATCATCAGCAAGCAGATCGTATGCATGCTGAAATACAAAAGTGATTTGGAATAATGAAAGATTCCTTCTGAAAGCTAGATGTTGCATTACAGATCAGATCAGACATCAGGTCCATTGACAGGGTGCAGTTTCTTTTAGTTAAATGCTTGTATTGCATTTTGTTAATGTTATAAAGATTAGCATTTCATTTCCATCCTCCATTTTGTTTATTCCTCATTCAGTAACTCTTCCTAGGTTACAACAAAATATATATAATACATTAAATACAAAAAATAGATTTAAAGAAATGTACTTATATATACCCAATTGCAAATATATAATTATATACATATACTGCTACATACCTCTCCTATATATCCCATAGATAAAGACTCTTCCTTGTGTGGCTCTTGGGCCTTTTATTGAGTGATCTTTTAGTAAAAAAACATTTTGTAGATAATCAATGAACATATAAATATCCCTATTTTCATCATGAACAGAATATTTTGATGAATAGGATCGCTTATGGTACTCAGAATCTTTGTAGTTTTGAGTAGAATGTCTTTAATTATCCATTTAAAATTCAGCAAGAAAAAAGTAAAACAGGCTCCAGCTGAAATAGTAAATCCTTTCACAAGGATCATGTTCAGGCCTGTCATTTTACCTTGACAGACGTTGCTCATTAACAGGAAATTACCTGAAATAAATCAAATTCTGCCAAGTGTCATAAGTGATTCTTGTTTGATTGAAAGGAGAATGAAATCAGTGGGCAAAGGTAGAGCTAAATTTATACTCAATTTGTTTACATATTTTTGAACAAATTAACAAATTATCAGTACATATGAATTATACATGGATCTTAGTTGTTTTAAATTCAACAAGAGATTAAAAAAATAAATTAAATTGCCTATGGGTGACCCTCTTAGTTTTCTTTCAGCATGCTTACTTCTAGAATTTTAAAAATTAGGCTCATTTCAATAAGTTGTTCCTAAGAACTCATTTTATCTCAGAGATATCAATGATGTCTTATTCATTTATCCCAAAAACATTGAGATAAATATTATTGTTAATAGTAAGTCTGCCATTTGTCCATGAATTGAATATTTCTACCACATCTGCTCTGGTGCTTCTGCTACGTATCTAGAGATTCTTGACAAAATCCTAAGAATTTGTAATGTTACCACTTCTGACCTGGCTTCAGTCACTTTCCCACTTTGTTCATTCTAGGATTAGTCCATACAACATTGTCTTTTTGACATTTTGTCTTTTGACACTCTGTCTACACATGAAATTCCACAGTTAAGACATGCAAGAAAAGAAACTTAGAATTGACTGTTGTATCTAACTAGTAAAATGGTGATAACTGTTTGCCAATCTTAAATTCATGCAATTTCAGTAATAAGGAGAATAACTCAGTGGAACAATTGCCATAAAAATATTTGTAAAAAAAAAAAAGAATGAGGAAAGCCACATGACAGAGGAAAGTCAAAATTTTGGGTCAGGAATTTTACGTATGTCAATAGGTAGCATTATTATCATTATTTAATTTTTATTTTTATATAATCTTTTATATATTTTATGAAGCATGAGAGAAAAGAAATGAAAGATTTTAATCTATATATGGGTGAAGGGACAATGAATTAAATTTATTACTGAGAATAAAAGTGTACATTTATTTAAAGTCCAGGCACTTTTTTATTTATAAAACTTGCTGCTGCTTCTTTCTCATGCTGTTTCCCTTCATGACAGATCCGATTATGACTCTCCACAATTTCCTATCCTTTGTTGCTCTTAGTAAATTTTGTCTTTTTGCTATCTCTCCTGAACACTATTTCACTCATGGAAATTTCTTCAGGCTTCTTGCTTTCCACTCAACCTTGATCTTCAAATATTTAAATGCAATGTCAATCGTTAACTGCTGCTTGTTCTCTATTCTTAATATTTTTTTCTCATATTTCAAACTCGGTTACCTCAGTGTCTTAGGGGTTTATTGCCTTGTTTGGTGTGAAATTATTAATAAAAAAATTGCTTTGTCTTTAATATCTGCAAATTGTGAATCAACATGACTGTTGTTGTGAAAGATATTGAAGTAGCTTTCTATTTCCTTCTACATGGTTTTGAGTTCAGAGTTGTTCTTGTTATAAAGATGTGCATATTAGCACAAACAAAACAACAGTTTATTGCTGGTAAGGTGAAAAAGAAAGAAGACGGGTTGTTAAGATAAAATTATTTGCATTGACAATACAGAGGGTATGAGTGGAATGTCTCTTTGTGGGCAAGGGAAGTGACTTGGACGGAGTTGATGTATTTGTCAGGTCCATTGACCAAAGTGTTGCTGACTCTCCCATTCACCACAAATGTCTACAGTTTGTGAGAAGCATTCTTAAAAGCAGCTGTGGTGGATCATAACTCATTGTTTTGTTTTCATGATTTTGCTTTGGTGGTAACATTCACGATTGGCTCCTTTTATATTGTTTTACATGTTTTTTGTGAGAGGATTTGTTTCGTGAGCTGGATATGATGCTCAGAGCCTCTGCACAGAGAGCTTCATTTTTATTTTTGCTTTCTTAGCATTTACATCGGGGCAACATGTAGAGTGAATCAGAAAGTAATCTAATTTGAAGTAGAGTATGACATCTGTTACCAAGTGTGGCTGCCAATCCAGATTAAAAAGATCTATTCTTCTATGTTAATTTAATCCCAGCTGAGAATAAAAGAAATGCTATTCCCATGAAGTGAATGCAAGAGGTTGGACTTGAATTTTAACTTGATGTTCTATAGTCTTAGAATGACTATCAACAACATCTGACAGCAAGACCTCTGATCGGGAGATTGGAGGTTTTGAGGAGCATCTAACCACTTCATAATTTCTGTTGTTCGTAGGTCCAGCCTTATCTAGGGTAGTAGAACCTGTTAGGGACCCAACTATGGACAAATAGTGAACTCCCTAACAAAAATCAAAACCTTAGGAAAGTATAAAAATACATTTTTAAAGTAAAATTACCTGCAACACATTTTTTTGATAGTAAAAATACCAACAATACATTTTTATAGTAAAATTTCCAATGATACATTTTTATAGTAAAACTAGGTGTTGCATGCTTGCTATCACTTTGCAAAGTAAGATATATTCACTACTTGAAATCTTTGAAACAAAAATTTTAAATTAACATTTAATTCATAAATTGTCTTGTTAAGGAAAGTTTTACAAATAGATGCTAATTTGTTGAAAACCAAGCAAAATGCAAATTTCAAACACTTTTCTGCACTATATAAGACAATATCCCTAAACGTAACTATTTTTGATATGAAAATCAAAACAATCCTCACATAAAAGAACAGTAATGAATGACAGTTAATTAATGAGATAAACTCGTTTAAAATCAATATGGAAATTGGTTAAAGCTGAAGAGTGATATTACCTAGAAGAAGATACTATACAGATGTTGAGCTTTTAGTGTGCAAATTGATTTTGGCAAATTTGTATCATCTGTCTTTGGTCAGAGTGTGCTCAGGAGCAACTCTGTCAAAGAACAGAGTGGCAACTGAGAAAAATTATACTGAGAGGTGCCCAGCCCTGGTAAAAAGCTGCCCGAGGCTGTGCCCTCTCATTGCATCAGAGAGAGGGATCAGTGCTTGCACTGAGGCCAGTGCAACTGACGGTTGTGGGGGCTGTGGGTAATTTTTGTTTCTTGCCCAGGTGTATGCTCTTGGGTCCCTACCTTAAAAAAATACCTTGTGTCCCAACTCATCTTAGTGGGGAGACAGAGTAAGTACCATGTGTAAATTCCTCTCTCTCGTGTGGTATGCACATTCTAATACTTATCAGGCACAGGGATCTGTCCCTACACTGGTAATATTACAGCTATGACTAGCTTGGACTGGCCCTAACCAGCTTAGACCAGCTCTGATAAGCTAAGACCAGTGGCCCGAGTGAAGACACTCGGGTCTCCATGTTAAGAACTAACCTTGTGACTCAGTGGAGTGTCAAGTAAATACAGTGTGTAAATTACTCTCTTTGTCATCTCTCAGTTGCGTCTCTGTCCTTGGGCAGATTGTGCTCAGGGGCAACTCCTTCAAAGGACAGAGTCACAACTGGGGAAAATTATACCGAGAGGTGCCCAGACTTGGGGAACAGCTGCCTGAGTCCACGCCCTCTCATTGCACCAGAGAGTGTGATCAATGCTTGTACCAAGGCCAGCACACACCGACAGTTGCGGGGAGGATGCGGGCAATTTTTGTTCCTGGTCTGTGTGTACATGCTTGGGTCCCCAACTTAAAAACAGACATTGTGTCACAACTCCTCTTAGTTGCTAGACAGAGTAAATAATTAGTGTGTAAATAGATCTTGAGTAATTTGTAACATTCTATTTATCATCTTTCAGTTGCGTGTCTTTGGACAAAGTGCACTCAGGGGCAGCGGCTCCATCAAAGGATAGTCACAATTTAGGAAAATTATACTGAAAGGTGCCAGCCCTGTTGAACAGCTGTCCAAAGCTGTGCCCTCTCACTGATGGTTCGGTGCTCTCACTGAGGCCAATACAACCGACAGTCGCAGGAACTCGGGCAATTTTTGTTCCTAGCCCTGATGTACACACTTGGGCTCCTGACATTAAACTGACCTTGTATTGTAACCTGACCTTATGGTGGTGTGGTAAATGCAAATTGCTCTTGAGTAGTATGTAACAGCCTATTTCTAATCTCTCAAATGTGTCTCTGTCTTTGGGCAGTGTGTGCTCAGGTGTGGCACTCTCTCATTGCACTAGAGTGAGGGATTAGTGCTTGCACCGAGGCCAGCACAACCGACAGTTGCAGGGACTCAGGCAATTTTTGTTCTTTAACTGGGTGTATGTGCTAAGCTCCCCACCTAAAAAAAAATAAAAATAAAATAATAATAATAGATTGTAACACATATTTATCATCTCTCAGTTGTATCGCTGTGTTTGGGCAGTGTGCTCTCAGGTGTGACTCCATCGAAGGACAGTTGTGACTGAGGAAAGCTATACTGAGAGATGTCTAGCCCTGGGGAACAGCTACCCAAGCCCATGGGATCGTTTCTTGCACCAAGGCCAGCGCAACTGACGGTTGCAGGTACGTGGGCAATTTTTGTTCCTAGTTAAGGTGTATTCACTCAGGCTCTCCACATTAAACCGACCTTGTGTCACGATGTGACAATGTCGAGTAAATACCAAATTACTATAAAATACAACTGGGGCCTTTTAATCTCGGAATTTGTGGGAGAATTGAATGCGAATTAGGGCATTTATTCATATAGACTCCATAATATTGGTTTTACTTAATTAGCTATCATGTTTCTCTAACTCTTCAAATGTTGAATGTATAACTAATTCTAATTTCTATTTTCCCATCTTTACACTATATTAATTTTATCTTATAAATTGTTCCCTGTTCTGTCACCCATTTAATAAAAAATAATTGTTTGTACGGAAAGTAAGGATCTATATACATCAAATCGTTTTTAAGTTAAATCGCAGCAGAAGAATTATTGTTGAAGGTAAGCTTAAACTTTAATTCAATACTTAAATGCAGTAATCAATTTTGAGTTCTTCCGTACTTTATTAATGCCTATTACATCTACTCCTCCCTAGCTAGCATGATGAAGGCCAAACAAAGAGTCCTCCACAGGAGCTAGCTTAAATGCTGCCCTATGAGGCATCTTTTAAACTAGTTTATAATAAAATATGCGCTGCAATTTTGGATACAAAAAGTATATAACTGACTCCCCTTGAACTGTGAAAGCTATGATAATGGCTAGTATAATATATTAATATATATTTTGAACCTCGCATAATCTGGAAACCCTGAATCTGAGCTCAATGAAAATCGTTCCCAGCACCAAAATTTTCTAGGGCTTTTGAATGAGATATGAATCATTGAAATCAGACCAGTGGGAGGGAAGGAGTTGCTTGGACACACACATACACTGTACTTTATATATAAGGTCACAAACAATATATTTTCATAAAAAAAGTATGAAAGATACATATTTATAGTAAAATTAATAAAAATGTATCCTCCTGGTCATATAGCAAACTTGAAAACATGGCACAGATTGTCAAAAAAGTTTTTTTTAAATTAAAAAAAAACAATTTGGTATGATTCATTTCATTTATTGAAAAGAGAAACAGGTTTTTACTTCTCATTTGATTTTGTTAGGTTATTTGTTTCAAACATGCAGATACGTAATTATAATTTAACCATGAAATAAAATCATTCTCTTTAATTTATAAATAATTCAAAAGAATGATATTTCATGATTTGAATTTTTAATATTTAGATTTTGATATTAAACAAGCCATTTGACTCATAAAAAAACAACCGAACCAAATTGACTTTTTAATTCTATTTTCTCTGCTGATAACGTTGTAGCACCTGGACATTCATGTATAAGATAAAGTTACATAATTCTGTTCTCTGATTGGTCAACAGAGAAGCTGTCTCAGCTAATCGTTGGTTAATAAAATTTTGTATGCATATTAATATCCTTTTGGACTATATACTCATCACTAAAAAAAGAATTATCTTTTTTTCTCTGAATAATAACCATTTATTTTTAGCATCCAATTCATACCCATGAATTTGTAGCAATCATACAGCAAGGCATCAGACTCTTCCTGTCTGATCTCCTGTGAGTGCCACCAATGGGGGAAAAAATTAAGCAGGAGAGTTAAATATGTAGAGAAATAAGTAATCGTTCATCTGACAAACTTGTTTTTGCAATTGCAAAGCATTACCAGAATCACTTAGGAACAGTTGTGGAAAGGAATACACTTTGTAAATAAAGAAAGTCACAGAAAAAATAGCAGTCATTACATTTATATTTAAATTACAAGATGAAAAATAAATGGTAAATTTGACATTTAGAATTTTATTAAACACAATCTTATGTAATTGAAATAATTATAAAAATAATCCAAAATCAAAAACTAAATTGATGAAGCAATTGAAATCAATTTTTGTTAGCAATTTGTTTGACTGAAGAATGATATTAGCCCTGCATTTATCAATAGTCTGATACCATATATAACTATTGATCTGTTCCATTTATTGATTTTGATGAATGTATCCAGCAGTTTGATTTTTTAATACTAGAATATTAATTGAATAATTTCCTTTGTTTATGGCATTTTCAGTTTTGATTTGCTCATCCGACCATCTCATCTCCTCTTCATCAAAATGTTTGCTGGTGTATAGAATCAGAAAATAAAGTGACAGGTGACTCTGCATGTTGGTGTCTTATAAGGTGGGTATGTTTTTTTGTTGTTTTTTTTTAAGCATTTCACCCCATGCAAGGCGGAAGTCCTACTAGCACGTAGGTGGTACAGTGAATGAGAGCAAGAGTAAAGTGGTGTGTTTGAGGAAAGGAGAAAGAGAAGGACAGGAAACTAGATCAAAGCATTAGAACATGTCTATTGACATATGCATATTTGAAGATTGTAGCTATTAGGGAAGCAACTAAGAGGAAGGGAGTTTCACAGATGGGAAGTGCAAGATAAGAAGCTATTTGAGTTGAAGAGACGGCTACATTTAATCATTTCAACCTAGTAGCATGCTTGAATTCATGTAGTTTGGAAACCAGAGAAAGTAGTTCGTCAGAGCAGTTGCTGTGAAAATACTTGTAGAAAAGACAGAGGGAAGCAAAGTTACATCTGTGAGAAAGTGACTGTAGATGAGATGCCAGATCAGGACCCATCATATCCTATTTTCGTCTCTAGATTCTGTTGAGGTCTTGTTACTTTTAGCTGTAATCCAATCTAAACTCTTTGTATTTCACAAACTTTTTTTTTTTTAATTCAGGACACACTTGTAGAATAACTGAAATTCTGGGGCATACTTTAAATTTTAATAAGGAAATCATTAATCATGAAATTTGAAAATAGGAAAATAATACAGAGGTCTCCTGAAATAATCATTAATTTCTTTTTTTTTTAAACATTACATTGCTTGGTGTCTTTAACTTTTAAAAAGAAAGATATTTTTAAATATAAAAATGATCCATAAATTACTGTTCTGTTAATGTGGGGCACACCTTGTTATCTTTCAGGGAACATTGAATCTGAAATAATAAATGATAAAGCTATAAGTTACAATCTACTCAAAGATTCCTTGAAAGAAGTTAATAGCAAAATGGATGTCTTAAAAGCTGACTTCCTCTCTTCACGATGTAGGCAATCATGGCTCTCCACAACTTCCTATCCTTCATAGCTCTTAAGAATTCTTCTTTTTGTTATTTCTCCTAAACCTTGTTCCATTTACTCAAGCTTACTAAATAGGTTATACATTGTTTTCCTCTGTCCCTCTTACCTTCTTGCGAGTATCAGATTTGCCAAGCCCTCTTTACTCATTATGTGCCAAGGAAATTTCAAATGTCAACTTATGTTAAGTATAAGTTTCCTTCTGGTTTCCATTTACTGTAAAACTTTATTCTTACTTGTTACTTACATATTCAGTCCTTGGTATCCTCAGTATCCTTCTGTAGAATCACGTTTCTGCTTTTTGAGGTCTCATCATTTTTCAGTGTTAAATTCTTTAATGTTTATTAAGTGATAATACTAGAATGTTGAATAATAAGTAATTTCATTTAATAAATTAGTCAAATATTATTGTGTTTTTATGCTCAGTCAGTAAAGATCCACGGTCATTTTTCAGTAAATTTGCATATTAAGCCCCAGAAACCAATTGTAATGAAAATTTCTATTCTGGTGTAAATGTACACGATTATTTAAAAAATGCCAATAAATGTTTGCAGACAAATACGGTTTAGGAGTTACCATCAATGGTGAGTACTATGCCAACTTGCTGAGGCAGTTATAGCTCATAAATATAGCATACTTTAAATAAATTATATATAGTATGTAATCCAAGTGAATCCTCGTAATATAAAATATTAAGACTGATCCACAGAAGAGAGCTCAATATATTTATTATAGAGCAAACAGGAATTACTGTAGATAAAATTCAATACCCCATATGATATATAGCCATTTCACATACATTTACTCTCAGTTGTGAATTACCCTTCTCTTTGTTCGTATTTACAAATACATTGATTCATTTCTTTATCTAACTCATTGGTGTTGACAAGATGATTCTGGGTAAAATGGCTCTTTATCATATGGGGTATTGAATTTTATCTACTTGTAATATATATATATATATATATATATATATATATATATATTGTTCAAAAGTCTGAAGCCACCACCAGCATTAGCATGGGAAGAACTAAAATAGTGAAAAAAATGAAATAGCATCATCAGAAAAATGGATTCTATTTTAACCAAATCTATATCAATAAGAGAGAACTTAATTTATATTAGTCACATGGATATTGGATTAATTCAAGAAACTCCTTAGTAACCGATTAGATAAAACCGTGATATTACTGATACATTTGGGATAGGATAGTGGATGGTTTCCTTCTTTGGGAGTGAGAATAGTATAATGGTGATAATACCATTACCAATACCATTAGAATAAACGGTACACTGCATGATTTCACCCTCCCGCACTTGTGGGAAAGGACTCTGTCAGATATCTCATAATACAAAATATGTAAAAGTCTAGCTGTAGATGCCATGAAATGTTGCTTTGTTGATCTGACTCTCAAGAGAATGCTTACCCAATCCCAACAATCTTAACCTGTTTGAGTCTAGAGTCAACAGTTATCTTCCCCATATATCCTCAGAAACTGAGTGGATTTTGAGCCTTGCACAGGGTTAACATTATTCGAAAAAAAAAAAGGAAAATGAAACTACTGTTACTCAAATGTAATATATGAATGAGGCTGCTGGCAACAGAAAATGATGAGAATGATACAATGAAAGGCAATGTAATTTAGTGCCAGTGCTACTCAACCTATCAGCCTGTGCATTGTATAATACACACTGCATTCTACAGAGTTTTTAGAGTTATCAAACCACAAGGGTACCATTATTGAGAATACAGCATCAGTTACTTCATCTGGATCAGCAAACATTGGTCTGTCAAAGACTGGCACCATGCCTCTTGACCATTTCCAATTCTTTTGGACAAACATTTGAGTCTGGACAAATGGATAGAGAAACAAATACTTCAAAGAGAAAAGGAAAGCATATAGGAGCAAGTATTATTCTGAGCAACCAAAGAAAGTTGTAGAGAACCATGATTGCCCACATTCTGAAGAGGCATAGCATGTAGGGAGAGAGAGTGAGAGAGTATTTTAATATTGTAAATGTTTTCACGATCCTACTGTATTCAAATTACACTTAAATTTCCATTTTTAAAATAAACATTTTGTGTTGATTAATGATGAACTTTTCCAAATTATGGATAATCCTTTGCAGACAAGGACACAATTTCAATCACCCTGTATGTTTAAGGATGTGAGCTCTTATAATTGTTTTATTTATCGATGATTGTTTTCATTGTATGAGTATTGCTTCAAGAATGATAACAATTTGATTTTACTAGTATTTTGGCATTGTTTGTGAGCAGATGTTTAATGTTACTATGAGATCCTGATGCTGCTTATTAATGTTATCTGATGGTACTCTGCTCCAGTAGGTGGCAGGTAAGTCCTCATGAGAATGTGGTTGTGGTATATCCTATATTAGAAGTTTCATGCTTTTGAATTACAGAGAAACATTCGCTGAGTGGGTAAGCATATTCATACACAAAATTAATCTTATTAAGGACTTGGAAGTTTAGGATATATTACATTTAATGAATAAGTTGAGTTTTGGATTTTTTATATTAAATAATGAATCTAATGTATTTATTTTATCGACTGGTTTTATATATCTATGTATGAACTTTTTAATTGCTGTTTTGAGATGTTTGTAAATGTGGTGCATTTGATTTTGATAATATATGTTAATAGCATTATTGTCATTATTATTTTTATAACTATGGTTTTATTGCCTAAAATTGTTGTTTAAATGAAATTTGATTTGTTCATCAACTACATAATTGGGGGCTCCATTATTGATAAGTGTTAGTTGTATATTATTTAATTCTTTAATGAATATTGTTTTGGATAAAGAAATGATTTTAGCTCTTTGGGTTCAGTTAATAATGACAGCAGATGGATATTTTTCAGGGCACTCACTGTCATACTTTATAAAACAAGAGTTAGAATTAGTGGATGTTTTATATAAAGAAGTAGTGTTTGGTCTTGTGCCACATCAAAGCTACAAGATATAGTGAAATTATCATAGAGTAAATGAGAATATCTAGAAATGGGATATTTTCAATCAATATTTAATTAAGAAATTGAACATTATAATGTAATTATTTTAATGTTCTGTAATGACATTACGAGATTTGGTTTGGGTAAAGATGTCATTTTATTGAATGATTTGCTAACTTAGTTGGACATAAAAATGTGATAAAGGAAAGAGTGATTTATGTATATATATATATATATATATATATATATATATATATATATACATATATATATATATATATATATATATATATATATAAAGGGTGTACAAAAAAAAACTGAAGTGTGATATGTTCGCTATTAGCTGAAAATTGATATGGAACTTTACTCTGTAAGTATAAAATTATTTTTCAGTGGGATGAATAGGAAAAATTTGGTAAGTGATGAAGACGCATCTTGTCTTATGGGTTTTCTTGAAATTTTTAATGCAGCCCAAAACTGTGGGATCAGTCATATTTCGCTTCATTTTAAATATTTTCCATTGAATGAAATATTTCGAAAATTGGTTTTAAATTGTAGGAAATTTGTTAATTACTCCATATATAACAGGATTTTTCATTTGTTTGAATAGAGCGAACTGCAGGTATGAGGATGTTGAGCCATGTTTTGGGGGTTTGATTTCATAATTTAAAGTGTCCAAAAACCGGGTTGCTATATTTCTCTTGATTTCAAATTTTGGTTTTCTATGGAATAATTATAAAATTGATAACAAATGTTAAGGAATTTCTTCCTTAATCAATGTTTAAAATTTTTTTCCAGTAGCTTGAACAGGGAAAACATGGGGTTCAATGAAGTTGCAACTTCACTAAGGGTTTTTGTTTTAAATTTTTAGTGCATCCCAAAACTGGGGATCAGTCATATTCCACTTCGTTTTAATTTATTTCCATTAAATGAAATATTTTCAAAATTGGTATCAAATTGTAGGAAATTTATTAATTAATCCATGTCTACAAGGGTTTTTCATTTGGCTGAATAGAGCAGGGTGGAGGTTCGATCATGTCGAGACATGTCTCTGTCATCTACTTTGAAAATTAAAGGCATACAAAAAATGGTCTGCTCGATGAATCTGGAATACCACTTTTTCGTTTCTATAGAATACTTATAAAATTGATATCAAATGTTATGGATTTTTTTCCTTAATCCAGGTTTAAAATTTATTTTCAGTCAGTTGAATAGGGACAACGTGGGATTGGATGAAGTGGCAACTTGTTAGGGGATTTGTGGGAATTTTTAGTGCAGCCCAAAACTGGGGGATCAGTCATATTTCACTTCTTTTTAATTTTTTTACATTGAATAAATTTTTTAAAAATTGGTATTAAATTGTAGGATATTTATTAATTAATTCATGTCTACAAAGATTATATATTTTGTTGAATAGAGCAAAGTGGAGGTGCAATCCTTTGGCATATCCTTTGAAAATTTACGTCATCCAAAAACCGGTTTGCTTGAGGACTCCGGATTTCAACTTTTTCGCGTCTATAGAATAGTTATCAAATTGATATCAAATGCTAGGGAATTACTTGCTTAATCCATCTTGAAAAAATTTTTTTCAGTCGTTTGAATAGGACTTGGGATAAGGGATTTGTTGGAATTTTAACAAGGCCCAAAACTGGGGGATCAGTCAAATTTCAATTTTTTTTCATTTTTTTCCATTAAATGAAATGTTTAAAAATTAGTATTGCAGGAAATTTATCAATACATCCATGTCTACAAGGATTTTTCATTTGGTTTATATAGAGCAAAGTGCAGCTTTGACAATGTCACTGTTGTGTCCTTTAACAATTAAGGTGTCTGAAAACCAGTTTGCTCAATGGGTCTGCATTTCTTAATTTCTTGCTTAATCCATGTATAAAAGAATTTTTCCAGTTACTTAAGTATGGACAATGTGGCGTTTGATGATACGTCGACTTGTGTTAGTGGATTTGTTGGGATTTTCATGAGGCCCAAAACTGGGGGATCAAAATTTTTTATTCATATAGATTTTATTATTAATTCTAATGTAGTTAGATGAATAAGAAAAAAAAAACAAAAACAATTGCAATTCTTTTCATGCAAGATATATGCCTTAAATCAGACATCGAACAATGCAGTTTTAGGCCGTAGTAATAATACAAGCCTCAAAATACTGATGTCCAAAATTTTTATTTGTACTCATTTTATTATTGATTCTTATAAAGTTAGATGCGTAAGAAAAGAAAAAAGCAATTGCAGTCCTTTTCGTGCAAGTCATATGCCTTAAATCATACATCGAACATTGCAGTTTTAGGCCCTAGTAGTAATAGAAGCCTCAAAAATGCCAATTTCCAAAATTTTTTATTCATATTGATTTTATTATTGATTCTTATGTAGTTAGATGAGTAAGAAAAGAAAAAACAATTGCAATCATTTTCATACAAGATATATGCCTTAAATCAGACATTGAAGATTGCAGTTTTAGCCCCTAGTAGTAATAGAAGACACAAAAATGCTGATTTCCAAATTTTTTTATTTGTACTCATTTTATTATTGATTTTTATAAAGTTAGATGCATAAGAAAAGAAAAAAGCAATTGCAATCCTTTTCGTGCAAGACATATGCCTTAAATGAAATAGGGCAAAGTGTAGCTTCGACCGTGTCGCTGCTGTCACCGTTGGCAATTTACGGTGTCCGAAAAGCGGTTTGCTCGAGGAGATCGCATTTCAACATTTTCCTCTCTACGGGATCCTCATGAAATAGATATCAGATTGTGAGGAATTTCCTGCTTAATCCATGAGTCAACGAATTATTTCAGTCATTTGTGTAGGGAGGGATTGGCCTTCGACGATACGGGAACTTGTGTTAGTGAATTTGTTGGAATTTTCATGCGGAATAAAACTGGGGGATCTCTCACATTTCACTGCTTTATAACGGTTTTCCAGTAGTTGAAATCTCTTCAAAATTGGTATTAAATTGTGCGAAATCTCTCACTATGTCCATGTCTACAAGGATTTTTTATTCACATTTATAGGGCAAACTGCAGCTTCGACCATGTCGCTGCTGTCACCGTTGGCAACTTACGGTGTCCGAAAAGCGGTTTGCTCAAAGAGATCGCATTTCAACTTTTTCCTCTCCAGCGGAACCTCATGAAATGAATATCAGATTATGAGGAATTTCCTGCTTAATCCATGAGTCAAATAATTATTTCAGTCGCTTGTGTAGGGATGGAGTGACGTTCGACTATACGGGACCTTGTGTTAGTGAATTCGTTGGAAGTTTCATGCGGACCAAAACTGGGGGTTCACTCACATTTCCATGTTTTATAACTTTTTTCCAGTAGAGGAAATCTCTTCAAAATTGGTATTAATATGTGCGAAATCTCTCACACTGTCGACGTCTACAAGCATTTTTCATTCGCTTTTATAAGGGAAACTGCAGGTTCGAGCACGTCGCTGCTGTCACCGTTGGCAATTTACGGTGTCCGAAAAGAGGAGAAATGCCTTAAATCCTCGTTTAAGGGGTGCACTTTGAGACCCCGGCTCGAGTTATTTGGGTATCGAAAAAAAAGTCGATTAAAAATTGTATTCTTTAATAGTCATTTTTCTAGGTAATCCGACGTATTTGAGTCGTAGTAACAGATAAAGCCACTTCCAGTAGCCTAGCTGCAAGAGAAATGCCTTAAATCGTCGTTTGAAGGTTGAGCTGTGACTCCCCGTCTAGCGCTATTTGCGTATCGATAAAAAAAGTCGATTTAAAATTGTATTTTTTGATAGTCATTTTATTAGCTTATTCCACGTAGTTTGAGTTGTAGAAGCTGATAAAACCACTTCCAGTAGCCTAGCTGCAAGAGAAATGCATTAAATCGCCGTTTGAAGCTTCAACTTTGGGTCCCCAGTTCGCGTTATTTGGGTTTCGATAAAAAAAGTCGATTTAAAATTGTATTTTTTGTTAGGCATTTTATTGGATTATTAGATGCAGTATGAGTTGTAGAATCAGATAAACCCCACTTCCGGTAGTCTAGCTGCAAGAGAAATGCCTTAAATCGTCGTTTGAAGCTTCAACTTTGGGTCCCCAGTTCGCGTTATTTGGGTATCGAAAAAAAAAGTCGATTTAAAATTGTAATTTTTGATAGGCATATTTTTAGCTTATTCGACGTAAGATGAGTTGCAGAAACAGATAAAACCACTGCCAGTAGCATAGCTGCAAGAGAAATGCCTTAAATCGTCGTTTGAAGCTTCAACATTGGGTCACCATTTCGCGTTATTTGGGTTTCGATAAAAAAAAGTCTATTTAAAATTGTTTTTTTTGGTAGGCATTTTATTGGCTTATTAGATGCAGTATGAGTTGTAGAATCAGATAAAACCCACTTGCGGTAGCCTAGCTGCAAGGAAAATGCCTTAAATCGCCGTTTGAAGCTTCAACTTTGGGTCAACAGTTCGCGTTATTTTGGGTATAGAAAAAAAGTCGGATTAAAATTGTATTTTTTGATAGGCATTTTATTAGCATATTCAATGTAAGATGAGTTTGGGTATCGAAAAAAAAAGTCGATTTAAAATTGTATTTTTGAAAAGCATTTTATTAGCTTATTTTTCGTAAGATGAGTTGGAGAAACAGATAAAACCACTTCCAGTAGCCTTGCTGCAACAGAAATACTTTAATCGTTGTTTGAAGCTTCAACTTTGTGTCCCCAGTTCGCGTTATTCGGGTATTGAAAAAAAAGTCGTTTTAAATTTGTATTTTTTGATAGTCATTTTATTAGCTTATTTGACGTAAGATGTGTTGGAGAAACAGATACAACAATTTCCAGTAGCCTAGCTGCAAAAGAAATGCCTTAATTCGACGTTTGAAGCTTTAACTTTGAGTCCCCAGTTCGCGTAATTTGGGTATCGAAAAAAAAATCGATTTAAAATTGTATTTTTTGATAGGCATTTTATTAGCTTATTCGACGTAAGATGAGTTGGAGAAACAGATAAAAACTACTTCCAGTAGGCTAGCTGCCAGAGAAATGCCTTAAATCGTCGTTTGAAGCTTCCACTTTGGGTCCCTAGTTCGCGTTAATTGGGTATCGAAAAAAAAAGTCGATTTAAAATTGTATTTTTGATAGGCTTTTTATTAGCTTATTTGTCGTAAGATGAGTTGGAGAAACAGATAAAACCACTTCCGTTAGCCTAGCTGCAAGAGAAATCTCTTAAATCGTCGTTTGTAGGTTCAACTTTGGGTCCCCAGTTCGCGTGATTTCGGTATCAAAAAAAAAGTCGATTTAAAATCGTAATTTTTGGTAGGCATTTTATTGGCGTATTAGATGCACTATGAGTTGTAGAATCAGATAAACCCCATTTCCGGTAGCCTAGCTGCAACAGAAATGGTTTAAATTGCCGTTTGAAGCTTCAACTTTGGGTCCACAGTTCGCGTTATTTGTATTTCGATAAAAAAAGGCGATTTAAAATTGTAATTTTTGGTAGGCATTTTATTGGCTTATTAGATGCAGTATGAGTTGGAGAATCAGATAAACCCTACTTCCGGTATCCTTGCTGCAAGTGAAATGCCTTAAATCGCCGTTTGAAGCTTCAACATTGTGTCCCCAGTTAGCGTTACTTGGGTATCGAAAAAAAAAGTCGATTTAAAATTGTATTTTTTGGTAGGCATTTTTTCAGCTTATTCGACGTAAGATAAGTTGGAGAAACAGATAAAATCATTTCCTGTAGCCTTGCTGCAAAAGTAATGCCCTAAATCGTTGTTTGAAACTTCAACTTTGGGGCACCAGTTCGCCTTATTTGGGTATCGAAAAAAAAAGTCGATTTAAAATTTTATTTTTTGGTAGGCATTTTATTGGCTTATTAGATGCACTATGAGTTGTAGAATCAGATAAACCCCATTTCCGGTAGCCTAGCTGCAACAGAAATGGTTTAAATTGCCGTTTGAAGCTTCAACTTTGGGTCCACAGTTCGCGTTATTTGTATTTCGATAAAAAAAGGCGATTTAAAATTGTAATTTTTGGTAGGCATTTTATTGGCTTATTAGATGCAGTATGAGTTGGAGAATCAGATAAACCCTACTTCCGGTATCCTTGCTGCAAGTGAAATGCCTTAAATCGCCGTTTGAAGCTTCAACATTGTGTCCCCAGTTAGCGTTACTTGGGTATCGAAAAAAAAAGTCGATTTAAAATTGTATTTTTTGGTAGGCATTTTTTCAGCTTATTCGACGTAAGATAAGTTGGAGAAACAGATAAAATCATTTCCTGTAGCCTTGCTGCAAAAGTAATGCCCTAAATCGTTGTTTGAAACTTCAACTTTGGGGCACCAGTTCGCCTTATTTGGGTATCGAAAAAAAAAGTCGATTTAAAATTTTATTTTTTGGTAGGCATTTTTTTAGCTTATTCGACGTAAGATGAGTTGGAGAAACAGATTAAACCACTTCCGGTAGCCTACCTGCAAGGGAAATGCCTTAAATCGTCGTTTGAAGCTTCAACTTTGGGTCCCCAGTTCGCGATAATTGGGTTTCGTAAAAATAAGTCGATTTAAAATTGTATTTTTTGGTAGGCATTTTATTGCGTATTAAATGCAGTATGAGTTGTAGAATCAGATAAAACCCTCTTCCGGTAGCCTAGCTTCAAGAGAAATGTCTTAAATCGTCGTTTGAAGCTTCAACTTTGCGTTCCCAGTTCGCGTTATTTGGGTATCGAAAAAAAAAGTCGATTTAAAATTCTATTTTTCGGTAGGCATTTTTTCAGCTTATTCGACGTAAGATGAGTTGGAGAAACAGATAAAACCATTTCCGGTAGCCTTGCTGCTAAAGTAATGCCCTAAATCGTCGTTTGAAACTTCAACTTTGTGGCACCAGTTCGCGTTATTTGGGTATCGAAAAAAAAAGTCGATTTAAAATTGTATTTTTTGATAGGCATTTTTTTAGCTTATTCGACGTAAGATGTGTTGGAGAAACAGGTAAAACCACTTCCAGAAGCCTAGCTGCAAGAGAAATGCCTTAAATCGCCGTTTCAAACTTCAACTTCGGGTCCCCAGTTCGCGTTATTTGGGTAACGAAAAAAAAGTCGAATTAAAATTGTATTTTTTGATAGGCATTTTATTAGCTTATTCGACATAAGATGAGTTTGGGTATCGAAAAAAAAATTGGATTTAAAATTGTATTTTTTTTATTTTATTAGCTTATTTGACGTAAGATCAGTTGGAGAAAAAATAAAACCACTTCCAGTAGCCTTGCTGCAATAGAAATACTTTAATCGTCGTTTGAAGCTTCAACTTTGGGTCCCCAGTTCGCGTTATTTGGGTATCGAAAAAAAAAGTCGTTTTAAAATTGTATTTTTTTGATAGGCATTTTATTAGCTTATTCAACGTAAGATGTGTTGGAAAAGCAGATACAACCATTTCCAGTAGCGTAGCTGCAAAAGAAATGCCTTAAATCGAGGTTTGAAGCTTTAACTTTGAGTCCCCAGTTCGCGTTATTTGGGTATCGAAAAAAAAGTCGATTTAAAATTGTATTTTTTTATAGGCATTTTATTAGCTTATTCGACGTTACTCGAGTTGGAGAAACAGATAAAACCACTTCCAGTAGCCTTGCTGCAATAGAAATGCTTTAATCGTCTTTTGAAGCTTCAACTTTGGGTCCCCTGTTCGCGTTATTTCGGTTTCGAAAAAAAAAGTCGTTTTCAAATTGTATTTTTTCATAGGCATTTTATTAGCTGATTCGACGTAAGATGAGTTGGAGAAACAAATAAAACCACTTCCAGTAGCCTAGCTGCAAGAGAAATGCCTTAAATCGTCGTTTGAAGCTTCAACTTAGTGTCTCCAGTTCGCGTTATTTGTTATCGAAAAAAAAAAGTCGATTTAATATTGTATTTTTTCATAGGCATTTTATTAGCTTATTCGACGTAAGATGAGTTGGAGAAACAGATAAAACCACGTCCAGTAGCCTTCCTGCAATAGAAATGCTTTAATCGTCGTTTGAAGCTTCAACTTTGGGTCCCCAGTTCGCGTTATTTGGGTTTCGAAAAAAAAAGTCGTTTTAAAATTGTATTTTTTGATAGGCATTTTATTAGCTTATTCGACGTAAGTTGACTTGGAGAAACAGATAAAACAACTTCCAGTAGCCTAGCTGCAAGACAAATGCCTTAAATCGTCGTTTGAAGATTCAACTTAGGGTCTCCAGTTCGCGTTATTTGTTATCGAAAAAAAAAAGTCGATTTAATATTGTATTTTTTCATAGGCATTTTATTAGCTTATTCGACGTAAGATGAGTTGGAGAAACAGATGAAACCACTTCCGGTAGCCTAGCTGCCAGAGAAATGCCTTAAATCGTCGTTTGAAGCTTCAACTTAGTGTCTCCAGTTCGCGTTATTTGTTATCGAAAAAAAAAAGTCGATTTAATATTGTATTTTTTCATAGGCATTTTATTAGCTTATTCGACGTAAGATGAGTTGGAGAAACAGATAAAACCACTTCCAGTAGCCTTCCTGCAATAGAAATGCTTTAATCGTCGTTTGAAGCTTCAACTTTGGGTCCCCAGTTCGCGTTATTTGGGTTTCGAAAAAAAAAGTTGTTTTAAAATTGTATTTTTTGATAGGCATTTTATTAGCTTATTCGACATAAGTTGACTTGGAGAAACAGATAAAACAACTTCCAGTAGCCTAGCTGCAAGACAAATGCCTTAAATCGTCGTTTGAAGATTCAACTTAGGGTCTCCAGTTCGCGTTATTTGTTATCGAAAAAAAAAGTAGTTTTAAAATTGTATTTTTTGATAGGCATTTTATTAGCTTATTCGACGTAAGATGAGTTGGAGAAACAGATAAAAACCACTTCCAGTAGCCTAGCTGCAAGAGAAATGCCTTAAATCGTAGTTTGAAGCTTCAACTTTGGGTCCCCAGTTCTCGTCATGTGGGTATCGAAAAAAAAATCAATTTAAATTTGTATTTTTTGATAGTCATTTTATTAGCTTATTTGACGTAAGATGAATTGGAGAAACAGATAAAACCACTTCCGGTGGCCTAGCTGCAAGAGAAATGCCTTAAATCATCGTTTGAATCTTCAACTCGCGTTATATGGGTATCGAAAAAAAAAGTCGATTTAAAATTGTATTTTTTGATAGGTATTTTATTACCTTATTCGACCTAAGATGGGTTTGGGTATCGAAAAAATAGTCGGTTTAAAATTGTATTTATTGATAAGCATTTTATTAGCTTATTCGTCGTATTTTGAGTTGTAGAAGTAGATAAAACCACTTCCAGTAGCCTAACTGCAAGAGAAATTCCTTAAATCGTCGTTTGAAGGTTCAGCTTTGAATCCCAGGTTCGCGTTATTTGGGTATCGAAAAAAAAAGTTGATTTAAAATTGTATTTTTTGATAGGCGTTTTATTAGTTTATTCGACGTATTTTGAGTTTTAGAAACAGATAAAACCACTTCCAGTAGCCTCGCTGCAAGAGAAATGCCTTAAATCGTCGTTTGAAGGCTCAACTTTGAATCCCCATTTCGCGTTATTTGGGTATCGAAAAAAAAAAGTCGATTTAAAATTATATTTTTTGATAGGCATTTTTTTAGCTTATTCGACGTATTTTGAGTTGTAGAAACAGATAAAACCAATTCCAGTAGTCTAGCTGTAAGAGAAATGAATTTGTTGGAATTTTGATGCGGACGAAAACTTGGGAATCCCTCACCATTTCCCTACTTTATAACTTTTTTCCAGCAGATGAAATCTCAGTCACCGCTGGCAATTTACGGTGCCCGAAAAGCGGTTTGCTCGAAGAGATCGCATTTCAACTTTTTCCTCTCTAGGACACCCTCATGAAATTGATATCAGATTGTGAGGAATTTCCTGCTTAATCCATGAGTCAAAGAATTATTTCAGTCGATTGTGTAGAGAGGGAGTGACGTTCGATGATACGGGACCTCGTGTTTGTGAAAACATTGACTTTGATAATAAAATCTTACCGTACCAATATTTGTTCACCTGATTTAAAGTATCAAAATTTCATTTCAGTTAATAAAGTTTGTTTTTTTTGTTTCATTTCATACGATGGCAAAAATTCTTATAAAAAATAATTTTTTGAACTTTTTCTGAAATAAAAATCGGAAAATGAAAGGAAAAGAAAAATTAAATAATGAAACAGTCATATTGGTAATAAGTCTAGAGACACGGTGGAGTATTTGATAACGGCTTGGTGCCATGTTCGAATTCCCTTGGAAAAGATATGAATCCTCTTCTTCTCACCAGCTATCGGTAAATAGCAGTACAAACTGAGTTCTATAGACTAAACATGTATCGCGCATGGCACTTACCTGAATCGGTGAGCCGAGCTCGAATTCCCAGTTGAATCCATTACATTCGCTTACGTGTTAATTCCCTTGCGATAGGTATGAATGCACTTTTTCCTCCCAAGCTATGGGTTAATATCAGTACAGACCGGGTTCTATAGCCTTGGATTGCATCTGATCTACTGCAGAAAGAAATGACAGCCTACTGCAAGAAAAAATCTGCCTCATCAGTAGTGTATCGATAGGTACATGATCGCCTAAACGTGTATCATGCATGGCACATAATTGACTGGCGTGTTTATTAAGAAGATCGAGATCAGCAATATGTATCAGGTAATCTGGAGTTGAAATTATCTGGATACCAACAAGGTCTTTGAACCCAGCCATGTTGTCTGGCGGAAGGCAGGTAACAATTGTTTCCATTAAATAACCCTTGCGTGATTAGATGGATAAGTTTCAATGCTTTTTTAAATTGTAAAAGTTAAAGGAGGTTTAATTTCGCTCCTCAAATGTACGTGATGTGATGTCAGTCATCAAGGATAAGTTATTCTTAGGCTTACACAGTAAACAATGTTCCGAGATATTTGATGCCCAAACTTAAAGCATGTCAGAAACGTATACATAAAACAATAAGTTTAAATACGTTAGTTTTTTGTTTGTATTTTTAAAACATCAGTTGAACATCAAGAAAACGAAAACAAATTTGAAATGAATTAAACATTTATGATGTGAAAAGTTGAAATAGCAATCAAATATTTGTTATCTCCTTTAAATGTGCAATTATAATGACTTCAAAAAATTTCAGATACATTATTGCATAGGGAGCTTAGCTTATTTCTGAATACCGAGATGCCAGTTCAGGATCTCTAAAACCAGACATAGTTCAGATATAATAGATACTTTGAAGTTGTGCATTCTTCAAAAAGATAATAAATGGAATTGTGACCCAATTTGGACTGTAATGAGATTATTTCCTTTTTTACAAATTATTTAAGATCTTTTATTATGCTTCATTTTTACCTACTTGCAAAAACTACAATCGAAATAAAAGTTATCAGCAAGGATTTTATTTAATTTTTGTGTATAAAACTTTTCTAATTTTTAATCATATCCAGAGATGAGAGATTAAAAGAAAGTCTTAAAAATGAGTTATCTGTCTACACTGATTTTGCAAGGTAAAATTATTTCCCTCTTTAGAAAAAGAAGTTCGGACCTGAAAAAGGAATATTTTTGAAAATATAAATTGATACATTATTTGCAAACATAATCTTTGGAATCTGTCGGAAGAAGGGATGGTGTCTACATGTGATAATTTTGTATGAGTTTTTTTTTTCTTTTCTTTTTTAAGTCTCTTTCTCATTTTTTATTCCGTAATACCTTCCCTGTCATACCAAAGGGTATTTTTTGAGGGGTGGAAAACATCAAAAGTCACGGTCTTTTAGGAATTGAAGAGTGGATACATCGAAGCTGATAAATTCTATGAATTCTAGAAGCGGATACTGGATTATTAAAGTGATACGAGACAAGAATTCGGTTTAAAGAAAGCAATCAACCAATGTATTTTCAAGCCCGAAAAGTTCATGCTCATATGTTACCCTTGGTTGTTACTAAGCTGAAAATGTGTTGGAACAAGGAATATTAGAAAAAGTCAGCCAGGATGGTAGCAGTTAGGATTCATCCACTGTGCTGATATGCAAGTACAATGAAGATTTAAGAATTTGTGGCAATTATAAGATTGGCGTGAATCACCAAAACTGTTCTGATTCATTGCCACTGCCAAACACTGAAATAACGTACCATGAGTTTGCTGGTATTAAATAATTTGCTAAAGTTAACTTCAAGTCAGCATATAATCAGATAACAATTGATAGCAAGTTTCAAGAAGTCACCACAATGAACATCTTATTGGATTAAACAGAAGGACGTTTGGAGTTAAAAATTCAAAACACAAAATCAAAAAAGCCATCGAAAATGTTTTAGAGGTGATTAAAAATATAATTGTATATGAGAACAGTATTGGCATTGGTGCTTGCAGTAAAGAAGCGCTAAACAGTAAAACGGGGCAAGTTTGAGAAAATTAAATAGGACTGTATGACAATTAATCGTGATAAATGCAAGTTTAATTGGGAAAATCATACTTAGGATATCAAATATCCAAAGATGGTATATTGCTGGATGATAAACTCGTAAGATTTGAGAGATAACTGCACCCAGAAATAAGAGTCAGAATCTTTTTTTGTGATTAACCAATTTCTATAATAGATATCTACCGCGATATAGTGACCTTGTGGAACAATTTAACAAAATAAGGAAGAAGAATACCGAATTTCAATGGACAAAAAGACAGGAGGTTGCTTTCGAGAAATTGAAAAATAAAACACTCGTAAATAAAGCAGTTGTTAAAATTTGGGACTCGGCGAAAAAATTGACGTTAACTACTGATGTCAGTGACTGTGCTATAGCCGCAGTGTTTTCACAGGGGGTATCACCTTGTAATGTACTTATCCGGAAAACTAACATTGACGGAGGCGAATTATTTAAATATTGACAAGGAGGAGGCAATAGCGATTGTGTGGAGCAAAGAAAGAGCTAGAATTTTTTTTTTTTTGCTGGGTAGGACATTTCTATTGAAATCTGATCATAAGCCTTTGGAATTTATATTAAACACCAGAAGAGAGTTCCCAAATGTCAAATCTGCAAAGATATTAATATGGACGATTAGGCTGATGTCGTTTGACTGACATTTTATATATTAAAGGAAATACTATTCCGTATGTGGATGCATTATCTTGGTTAAAGTTTGGGAGTAAAAATATTGAAGTAATCGGAAATATTGCGGATAGTTTTTTGTACTAGATAGAAACGGATGTATTATCCTTAAAAGGGCTTAGGCTGGGAAATAGACAGGGACCAGTGTTGAATAGAATTATGGATAGAAATAAAGAGAAATACATGGAAGAATTGCTCTATGACCGAGAGACTTTTTAAAGAATCAAGACACAACGATAGGAAAAGAAATTATGTGTAATGAAGGTTATCCTAGTACCTCCACAGTGTCTGAGAAAAGAATTAATTAAATCCGTGCACAACGATATACATGGAAGTATATTGGTTACGCATATGTGTTTAACATTGTAAGCATGGTGGCCAGGCTATTCAAGAGGGGGGAAGAACATGGTAAAAAAAAAAAAACCAAAGTGTGCAGAAATAAAGAAATTTAGGCAAACTAAAATTCACTTCTGGCCAAAGGAAATGGAGCCCTGGACGTGAGTACATGTGGACCATGCCACCATTAAAGCTATGTAGCAGGAGTATTGTTCTCTTGACGGTCGTTCAAACAGAATGTTCCTAAGTGCCGCTTGGCCGCTATTTACATTGTTTTTCCTTTACCGGTTTTCTTACCAGTGATCACTTTATTCATTTCATCTTTTCGGTGGGCCTCTCTTCCCGACATGCTCCCCCTCCCATGACAACAAGGCCTATGAATTGTGTTCATAGGTCAGGTAATCACGTGCCGTTCCTCGCATTTGTTGGGTTAATAATCTAGGTGGTTGTGATACCTTTGTACTACGCCGTAGACCCTGATTTGTTGGCAGTTATACGATTGTGGGTTGTCTTCCGTCCACTTCCATTTTATCCAAGACCCTGTCGTCGCATTCCGGCTCGTCTATTTCCATACTTTCCAGTGCGGTGTATGGTGGTTCGTCATCGATGGCAGCGGTTGTGATGTCCGGTAGTCTGGCATATCTACGACGGGTAATATCGCCATTTCTGCTCTCGTCCATTACTTTGAGGGTAATGTACTGATGATATGTGTTTTTTTATTCCCTAATCCTTAAGGAACGAATTGTATTCTTGGGAGTCAAATTGCGTTCCTCCATCCGACGATATCTCCTCCGGTGCACCGTACATAAAGAACCAACTTCGTAAGGACTCGAATATTGTTTTAGCTTTCCCCGATGTTAATGAGGTCTACTTCCAGTGAGAAAAACAGCACCATGACGCAATCCACTCAGCCAGAAATATGTATTGCTTCAGTACGAACATTTCATAGTGTTTAGATGTCAATCTGAAGACAGTGCAGAGGGTTCCGAAAGAGTTGGATGAATCTAATGGTGATTACAAAGGCCCAGCAGCTCAGAAAATTCACTCTGATTGTTCTGATAAGAAAAGAACATCGGACTCGACACGGAGGCCTACTTTAAGAAGTAGTGCTGCCCTGAATCAAGATGGTGGCTGCTGGGAGGTCGAAAGAGCTGTTATTCCTTTGACGCCACGATTAATGAATACGCTTTCTACTCACTCAGTAATGTTTATTTATAAGAATATAAAAGTATATGATCCAAGTACAATGTGATATTTATCATTTACTATTTTATGAAAAAATATATTTAAAACAAAATATTTTTATTAAAAAATTTACAAAAATAGAATATATATATATATATATATATATATATATATATATATATATATATATATATATATATATATATATATATATATGCAGCTCAAGGCCTTTTTTACATGGGGTTTTCTGAACCAATAGGCTCGGGTAAAAATTACTCATAGACTCCGTATACACGGGCTTGGGTTGCTCTCTATCTCTTCGGCGTAGATTCTATTCTGCCCGAAGATAGAGAGGTCGACAAACTCTAAGAGTTTGAGAAAACCCGTCCTGTGTGAATTTACGTTTGACTCACCACTGAATCAAAATGTGACACAAGGTCAGTTTGTTTTAACGTGGGGACTCGTGTGTCAACACTCGGGCCACTAGATAAAACTGGTCTGAGCTAGATATAGTCGGTTATCCCACCACTACAGAACAGATTTTACGGAACAAGTCCGAGGATTCTGTCCAGGCAGTGGGGAGAGGACATGTCACCAGCACGGAATAGATACTACGACAGCAGCATCTCCTCCAACGGGAAAACCCATCCTCTGATCGATTCGACTGCTTCAGCATTTATCCGAGACTTCCCCACGAGGTTGGATGTGGAACAAAGTCGGTTTTTAACATGGGACTCTCCGAGAGGGTATGTTTGGGCAAAAATTACTCGTAGACCCTGCATACTCGGGGTCGGGAAGTTTTCTACCTCCCCAGACGATACTCTGTCGTTTGGCATAGTCTCGTCTGGGTTTCTCTCGCTCGGAGGCAGAGAGGTCGACAAGAGAGATACTGCTGGCCATGTGGACTAAAAATGCATTGCTATAATTTACAATGGAGAGAGAAATCAACAAAAAAGACTAGCATTGATGGATGTACTAATATCTTTATCAGAACCTGGGTTCAAGATATCCCTTTATCGCAAGCCAACATTCACCGAACTATACCTCAACTTCGACTCCTAACAAAGTAACCTACAATATCGAGTAAAAGTCATGTGGCGATCCAGAGACATATGAACAAGAAACGGTCAGTATAAACAGTAGCCTAAAGCGTAATAACTACCCTGTATAGATGACAAAATCCCTCATAAACTGGGAAAGAAGTATACAAAATGATAACAACACTCAGAAAACAATCTCGGTCTTCCCGCCCTATGTGAACGGTTTATTGGGAAAGGTATAAAGGATCTGTGGTCTGTATATCATTAGAGCACCCTTCCGGTGTGGTTCAACACTACGTAAACACCTCTTCCGTGTAAGACCACCTATAAAGGAGAACAAGATTAAGGACTGTGCGCAACATCATCCCGTGGAATTGTGGCAAGAAATGTGAAGGACAAACAGGCCGTCCCCTGAAGATAAGACTACAGGAACACCGCCAGGACGTAACACGAGGGAAAATAGGAAGATCAGGCAAGGCTGATCATATATGAAGGGAAAAGGAAGAACACTACCTCTGTGGGATCAAGTTGATATAATAGAGAACATTAGTGAAAATACAAAAAACTTAAGGAATCAGCGCCAGACTACAAAAATCTCGGCCAAGCATAAACATGAATGAAATATGGGAACCAGTAATACAGAGAGCTGGTGAAAAACAACAATAACATAATTGTATATGCGCTCTGGTAATGTATATTTATATATATATATATTAGGTTGGTGCAAAAATAATTTCGTTTTCTCACATAGTAACATGTTAGAAAACGAAATTATTTTTGCACCAACCTAATGTGTATATATATATATATATATATATATATATATATATGTGTGTGTGTGTGTATGTATTTACTGTACAATTACATTTATAAGTCCCCAAAATTAATTCACTGAAGTCTCTAAGGACACCTGTGTGTGGATAAAAGTGTTGCTTAAGGGATCCAAAAGAGGAAAAATAAATAAATAAATAAAAACAAAGTTGGAGGCTTGCGAATTAATATCCAAACTCATAACACGTGGAATTAGAACAATATACCCCCATGGATTAAATAAATGGTTTGGCTCGAAATTCTAGCGTATATCACCTGAAGAAGGCCTGAACGTACAACGTCCGAAACCTCGTGAATATAGCAATAAAGATCAGGACAACAGCCCGAACAATATAATATATATATATATATATATATATATATATATATATATATATATATATATATATATATATATTGAATACGGCCAACAAGAAAGATTCTTTCATTCTTTTCTATCTGATAAAAATAAGGAAACCAAAAATGTATCTGGTAAGTTGTGAATTATTAAAATATAAATTGGTACGGTGGTAATTTGCAGTTTAAGATCATTCTTGATTGTTATATATATATATTTATATATATTTCTTTATTCTATTTATCTGGCCTTTCCTTATTTTATTAACAAGTTTTGTTCCGCTAGAGCAGTGGTTCCCAAACTTTTGGGTGGGGCCGCATTTTCGCTATGAAAACTTACTTGTGCCTCAACAAATGTGATAAAAAGTACATTTAAAAGTAAAACAACAAGGGGCGGTGAACTCACTTTTCCCTTCATATGTGGTCAGCTCCGCCTGATTTTTCTATTTCCCCTCGTGTTATGGTTTTACGATGTTATTGCAGTCTTAAGGGAGCAGTCCGTTTTTCCTTTCTTACCAAAACTGCAGGGGATGTTGAACACATAGTCCTCAATCAAGTTCTCCTCTATTTCTTAATCGAAAGAGGTGTCTGCGAAGTTTTCATTAACTTTTGAAGGTGTCCAGATGTTATAAAGATCACAGATCTCTTGTATTTTTTCCGATAATCCCTTCATATAAGTTGACCGAAGCTGTTTTCTGAATATTGTTATCCTCTTGTACCCTTCTATCCCAGTTTGTAGGAGCTGCTGTCATGTACCTAGATTAGTTGTTACGTTGTAGAGTACTGCTTATACTGACCATTTCTTGGTCATATGTCTCTGAATCACCACTTATTTCTTTTGCTCGATGTTGTAGAAGCGGTTATAAATAATTTAGAAATATTATTTTTGTTATAAATTTCTATATTTTAGGACTGATATCATTAGTTAACGAACTTATTTCATATTTCTTCAAAACAATTGTTCTCGTCTGGCATTACTACACTACTACAGTAAAGTCAAACGAAACCGAAAAAGTTCTACAGAATTATCTAAATAAATCAAAATAATGTACTTAATTAGATTCTGTGAAAACTGCCTGTACCGAATTATTTATTTTAAACAGATGAAAAACAGCAAATTTTAAAAATAAAATTATTTGTTGTAGTAAATAACAATTCGGAGTAAATAACAAACATTAGTTAATTAGTTTTTTTTACATGGTAACTCCGATGTATTAATGTCTAAAAGTTTGAAATTCAAATGGACTTTTCATAATGGTAAAAGGAAATTTAGAAAATTGATGTCTTGCTGAACATGTTGTTTATTTTGAAATATTATAGAATGTGATGTTGAAGAGAAAAATAATAAAATGTACTGCCTAGCGCAAGGATTGAACTTACAGCATTCAGTTAACGAGCTAGCGATGTCAGCTTTTACTGACTTCGTGCAAATGTCACCCCTGTTGACTGAAATAAGATCATCCATAGAAGCTGTATAAAAGACAAGACTTTTCCTCTCTCGTTAAACTTTTTTGAGTTGCCGGGGGAATCTTTGTCACTCGTCATAAGCCTCCCCCCCTCTCTCCCCACTAAAAAACCAAAAACAAAAAAAAACCCCGAAAAAATCAAACCAGAAACAAACCTCAACTGGTGTTTTTATTTGCTGAGAAAAGAGAAGACGAAGAAATCAAAACAAGTAAAAGAGAGATCAGAAAAAAGACTTAATTTCAACTATGAAAGGTAACCGAACTTCTTTTCCTTTCTTTAAATTTTGAATATTACTGTTTAAAATTGAAACTTTAAATACACTTCATAGACATTTGATCATCTAGTTCCTCTTGTTATTAACAGCGTTGAATTTATTCGTCGCTGTTAAAAATTGTTTGCCATGAAGTCCTAAAATTAGAGAAATTATATAACCACAAAGTAGGGTTTTTCCAAAGAAATCAATTTATTCAAATTTCCCCATGTATAATACGCATTTTTTTCTAAAAAAAATTAAGCAAAATTAGGAGTCCGTATTATGCGCAGCAACAAAAAAAATCTTTAAAATTTGCGCTTTCATAGGTTGATTTTAGTTACGAAATGACTATTCACCACAAACAGACGTCAATTTGACAGAAACATTCGGCGATTGCGACCGCATAAGGATGTTAAATACAATACTTAGAAATGTAAAATAAAATAAGAATTATTATAAAACTAAATTAGAATATTATTCTATGTTTAAAACCATTTTGTTAATAAGAGTAGCAAACACTGGCCGTAATGAAATTGGGAAGGTACAGTTTATGGGGTTTGATTACCAAACAAGGGGTGCGTATTCTACGTGTGTAGAAGCATTTTTCCCACATTTTCAGCCAAAATTTTAGGGGTGCGTATTATGGAAGAAGTCGTATTATACTATGTACCTCCACGAAATCGCTAAAAAAAGAGCATAGCTTGATGAAAAAGACGCCAATCTTGCCGAAAACAAAATTTTATTGTCTAAATGCTTATGTTATTAAGAGGAAAGACCAAAGTTTTTTTTTATTTTTTAAAATTTTTCCTTTTTAGAACATACTAAATTTTGATTAAAAAACCTTGTTTCTGTTTGTATCAGCGGAACTAGTAAATAACAGACAATTTTTAGCACGTTTTTTTGGTATGACACACATTAATTTGAAAAATCGTGCAAAAATAGAAATAATTGTCGGATGTTAATGAAACTTTCAGGAACTATTCACAGATGATCGAAATTATTATAAATGTTTTTTTTATTAAGGTCATGGTAGAAATATTTTTTTAAAATATTTATTAAACTAATTTTATGAAAACGCTAGAAATTCGATCGCATCGGGTTTAGTGATTACAAAAATTAAAAGCACTGGGCTTTGAGGAATGCAAAGCATGTCTTTTTTTTGTTTTTAATTGGAGCCAACGTACCTGAAAATCAGCTCTGAATTGTAACATACAAAACTCAATAAAACAAAGATATTATTTAATTTCAAATACTTTTATTTGCTTTTAGTTGTTTTTATGAATATGGACAATATTTCCTGAAAGCAAAAATTTTTTTCGATGAAAAATGAATTTTTAATACAATTATTTCTTTCTTTAATTATAATAGATTTTACATTAAAATATTATAAAATTAGTTAAAAGCCCCATCGGTTTTCCTAAGTGTCCTTATGAGATAGATCTTTTTTAGCGCGTTGTAAATTGTATCATTTTGACTAATCAGAAGATCCACAGTAATTAAGAAATGTAATTATGTGCTTATAACCGGGCTGTAATTATAAAGTGCGGAAGACCAACCAGAATATAATTAAGTTGCGTTATTTGAGTTAAGCATTGTTCTCCGCTGTTAAGGCCTTTACTTTTGCGGAACACGTGTGGAGAAGTTAATTGGATTTTACAATTTCAACTGAAAAGGGTACCTACAAGTATCAGTATCATCTTATGAAATTTATATGATCTTATTTTTATATTAATCTCAGTTATGACATTTTTCCATAAATGAAATATCAAAATTAATAAAATGAATGCAAATACAAATAACAGTAAAATGTAATAAATGTACATAAAATTGTAGTATTTTATGTACAGTTCTGATAAAATTTCATAAGAAAGGTACCTATAAATGAATTAGATACATTTCTTAGGAAATATGAAATTTAATGTCACTCTTAAGTCTTATTTTAATTTCTTTATAATATATTTTCCATAAAGCATCATAAACGTAAAGATGAAAGCTAAGTACAAAAAAATTAGACCGCTGAAAGTTTTCGTTAAAAATAACGAGGTAAATAATTTGTTCGCTTAAATGTAAATTATTTCACTTTTCTCCTTCCGTAGAACAAATTAGCCTCATGGAATTCGTAAATGTGTCATTCCTCACCTGTCAAGAGACGCGAAAGTTTGACCTGCTTTGTTTTATTTTCAAATTACATCTTCTTGCCACAAAAGCTAAGTTAAGTTTGGTTGAAAATATTTTAAATAAACATTATGTCTGATTTTCTTAAAATAAGTTTTGAAAAAATGATAATTGATATTTAAAAGAATTTCAAAGTGAGATTTCTAGTTTTTTTTTAAATGGAAAAAATGGTCAATTTTGCTGTCTCAAAAAAAAAAGGTACTTATATTATACGTGGGGAATTACGTTAGTTTGCAAAATTGAATGAAACATAGTTTGTAAATCTTGACAAAAAATGTTAGTGATAACACCCTTCAACCCTTCAGTAATCCTCTACTTCGAATGGCTCTTAAACCGTCTATAAAAAATCCTTTACAAGTCATAAATGAAGCAAATATTTTAAATTTCTTCAGAAGCTATTAAAGTAACTTTGCTAGCACAATTCTTGGTAAACATCTGATGATATTTTCTGGTAGAAACAAAGATCCATTATTGCTATTGATTTGTGATATTAACATCTATGGAATATGAAAAACAACATTTGGGGAAAAACATTACTTTTAGAGTCTCAGTGGTTGATAGTTGTTTTCTGCACTGTCTACAGCCCATCTAACCAAGTGGCTCCTTTTCATTTGAAATTTTTCATAAATTTGAAATCAGTAGATGCCGTTTATGTTTCAAACTTTCAGTTTAAGCATTATGTTTAGGAATGTTATCTTTTATTAATTTTTGATAGATATCTGATGTTACTTTTCACCACAGCAGTAAACAATACGGATTGGAAATAAGGAATAGACTCCAGGTGAGATATTACTTTCAACCTTTTTACTTGAGGAAATCTATGTTCAGCTGCTGCTCTACAGATTAAGCTGCTGGGACTTTTGTGGTTGGCAAAAGACCCAGTTTAACCATTAAACTTTTACATTTTCCCCTTGGATGTTTGATGCCATACTTGCGATTATTTTTACCACTATTATTATTAGTATTAATAGTGGTGGTGGTAATACTGATTTATTCTTTATTAGATAAAATATTGTCAACCAATATTAATTTTTGATTAGTATTGTTGAGAAAATGCTCCCAATCCCCAAAACGAATGGAGACTAGTCAGGTTGAGCAGAGAGTGGGGGAGCAATAGCACATCTCAAGTTGCAAAATATATTGCCACTTCTCTGTGATGTATAAATATGGAAGGTAAATTTAGCAATAAAAAAAGATTTTTCCCTTCTTTTTATGCAACTTCAGGGATCACACAGTAAACCTGTCATGTGACCACTGTAACTCTAAAGGGTTAGTACAGAAAATAACAAGCTTTTGTTTAGTAAGCATTTGAACAACTCAAGGTAAATACTCTTCTCCTTTCCTGTCTGACCAACAGTTAATTTCTCCAAAGTATTTCTGTCAGCTTTTTTCTCTCTTAGTATTTGTAGTAATATTATCTGGAATTTTTATAAGATGAAGCATCGACAGTCATTAGTCAATTTTGACTTACTTAATTTCTATTGTTTTTCATCAAGTAGTATTAGTTTTAAAAGCATTGAAAATTATAGTTTTCATCTTTTTGTTTCATCTTAATTTGACTTGCTTTTCAAAACAAGTATTTTGAATGTTAGTCTCTGATTAGAATTAAACAAAATGGATTGGAAATTAATTGTTGACAATGCTTCATTTGATAAAAAAGCAAATTCTCTTCCAGTTATATTCCTCAATATACTCTTGCAAAGAATATTGATTTGTGCTACAATAATTGCATAAAACATTCAGTTGGCATTTGTTTTTGCTGTTGAATGAAAAGAAAACTCAATCATAAACCATGTGGTATTTAATGGAGCTTAAAAAACCAGGGTACATGTACACTGATATTTCTGAAGAAATGTTAGCTGCCTTCATTGGTATTTATGAAATGGCTTAATCTTCCATAAATAATTTAAAGAAAGAACTGAATTTATTTGAATTATTGTTAACATTATTTTTTTTAACTAATTGTTCACCTAAAACAAGGCTCAAGAGCTACTCAAGGTAGAGGGTTACTGTTTGAAGTTGAGGCATGTAAGAAGAATAGGTAAAAATGGTTAACTCCCTGTATAGCTGTACTTTATACATAAGGTCACAAACAATATATTTTCATAAAAAAAAAAATATGAAAGATACATATTTATAGTAAAATTAATAAAAATTTATCCTCCGGGTCATATAGCAAAATTGAAAACATGGCACAGATTGTCAAAAAAGATTTTTAAAATTAAAAAAAAAAACAATTTGGTATGATTAATTTCATTTATTGAAAAGAAAAACAAGTTTTTACTTCTCATTTGATTTTCTTAGGTTATTTGTTTCAAAAATGCAGATACGTAATTATAATTTAACCATGAAATAAAATCATTCTCTTTAATTTATAAATAATTCAAAAGAATGATATTATTTCATGATTTGAATTTTTAATACTTAGATTTTGATATTAAACAAGCCATTTGACTCATAAAAAAACAACCAAACCAAATTGACTTTTTAATTATATTTTCTCTGCTGATAACGTAGCACCTGGACATTCATGTATAAGATAAAGTTACATAATTCTGTTCTCTGATTTGTCAACAGAGAAGCTGTCTCAGCTAATCATTGGTTAATCAAATTTTGTATGCATATTAATATCCTTTTGGACTATATACACATCACTAAAAAAAAATATCTATTTTTCTCTGAATAATAACCATTTATTTTTAGCATCCAATTCATACCCATGAATTTGTAGCAATCATACAGCAAGGCATCAGACTCTTCCTGTCAGATCTTCTGTGAGTGCCACCAATGGGAAGGGGGGGAAATTGAGCAGGAGAGTTAAATATGTAGAGAAATAAGTAGTCGTTCATCTGCCAAACTTGTCTTTGCAATTGCAAAGCATTACCAGAATCACGTAGGAACAGTTGTGGAAAAGGAATACACTTTGTAAATAAAGAAAGTCACAGAAAAAATAGCAGTCATTACATTCATATTTAAATTACAAGATGAAAAATAAATGGTAAATTTGACATTTAGAATTTTATTAAACACAATCTTATGTAATTGAAATAATTATAGAAATAATCCAAAATCAAAAACTAAATTGATGAAGAAATTGAAATCGATTTTTGTTAGCAATTTGTTTGACTGAAGAATGATATTAGCCCTGCATTTATCAATAGTCTGATACCATATATAACTATTTATTGATCTGTTCCATTTATTGATTTTGATGAATGTATATTGATCCAGCAGTTTGATTTTTTAATGCTAGAATATTAATTGAATAATTTCCTTTGTTTATGGCATTTTCAGTTTTGATTTGCTCATCCGACCATCTCATCTCCTCTTCATCAAAATGTTTGCTGGTGTATAGAATCAGAAAATAAAGTGACAGGTGACTCTGCATGTTGGTGTCTTATAAGGTGGGTATGTTGTTTTTTTTTTTTTTTTTTTTTTTTTTTTTTTTTTTTTAAGCATTTCACCCCATGCAAGGCGGAAGTCCTACTAGCACATAGGTGGTACAGTGAATGAGAGCAAGAGTAAAGTGGTGTGTTTGAGGAAAGGAGAAAGAGAAGGACAGGAAACTAGATCAAAGCATTAGAACATCTCTATTGACATATGCATATTTGAAGATTGTAGCTATTAGGGAAGCAACTAAAAGGAAGGGAGTTCCACAGATGGGAAGTGCAAGATAAGAAGGTATTCGAGTAGAAGAGATGGCTACATTTAATAATTTCAACCTAGTAGCATGCTTGAATTCATGCAGTTTGGGAACCAGAGAATGTAGTTCATCAGAGCAGTTGCTGTGAAAATACTTGTAGAAAAGGCAGAGGGAAGCAAAGGTACATGTGTGAGAAAGTGACTGTAGATGAGATGCCAGATCAGGACCCATCATATCCTATTTCCGTCTCTGGATTCTGTTGAGGTCTTGTTACTTTTAGCTTTAATCCAATCTAAACTCTTTGTATTTCACAAACATTTTTTTTTAATTCAGGACACACTTGTAGAATAACTGAAATTCTGGGGCATAAATTTTATTAAGGAAATCATTAATCATGAAATTTGAAAATAGGAAAATACAGAGGTCTCCTGAAATAAGCATTAATTTCTTTTTTTTTTTTTTTTAGACATTACATTGCTTGGTGTCTTTAACTTTTAAAAAGAAAGATTTTTTTAAATATAAAAATGATCCATAAATTACTGTTCTGTTAATGTGGGGCACACCTTGATATCTTTCAGGGAACATTGATGTGAATGAAAGCACCAACTGATAAACAAGGATCTGAAATAATAAATGATAAAGCTATAAGTTACAATCTACTCAAAGATTCCTTGAAAGAAGTTAATGGCAAAAGCTTAAAAGCTGACTTCCTCTCTTCATGATGTAGGCAATCATGGCTCTCCACAACTTCCTATCCTTCATAGCTCTTAATAATTCTTCTTTTTGTTATTTCTCCTAAACCTTGTTCCATTTACTCAAGCTTACTAAATAGGTTATACATTGTTTTCCTCTGTCCCACTTGCCTTCTTTACTCATTATGTGCCAAGGAAATTTCAACAGTCAACTTGTGTTAAGAATAAGTTTCCTTCTGGTTTCCATTTTCTCTAAAACTTTATTCTTACTTGTTACTTACATATTCAGTCCTTGGTATCCTCAGTATCCTTCTGTAGAATCACGTTTCCGTTTTTTGAGGTCTCATCATTTTTCAGTGTTAAATTCTTTAATGTCTATTAAGTGATAATACTAGAATATTGAATAATAAGTAATTTCATTTAATTAATTAGTTAAATATTATTGTGTTTTTATGCTCAGTCAGTAAAGATCCACGGTCATTTTTCAGTAAATTTGCATATTAAGCCCTAGAAACCAATTGTAATGAAAATTTCCATTCTGGTGTAAATGTACATGATTATTCAAAAAATACCAATAAAAGTTTGCAGACAAATATGGTTTAGGAGTTACCATCAATGGTGAGTACTATGCCAACTTGCTGAGGCAGTTATAGCTCATAAATATAACATACTTTAAATAAATATATATATATATATAGTAAGTAATCCAAGTGAATCCTAGTAGTATAAAATATTAAAACTGATCCACAGAAGAGAGCTCAATATATTTTTATAGAGCAAACAGGAATTACTGTAGATAAAATTCAATACCCCATATGATATATAGCCATTTCACCCAGAATGGGCTTGTCTTTTTAAATACATTTACTCTTAGTCGTGAATTTCCCTCCTCTTTCTTCGTATTTACAAAATCATTGATTCATTTCTTTATCTAACTCCTTGGTGTTGACAAGCTGGTTCTGGGTAAAACGGCTCTTTATCCTATGGGGTATTGAATTTTATTTACTTGTAATATATATATATATATATATATATATATATATATATTGTTCAAAAGTCTGAAGCCATCCCCAGCATTAGCATGGGAAGAACTTGATAAAATAGTGAAAAAAATGAAATAGCGTCATCAGAAAAATGGATTCTCTTTTAACCAAATCTATATCAATAAGAGAGAACTTAATTTATATTAGTCACATGGATATTGGATTAATTCAAGAAACTCCTTAGTAACCCATTAGATAAAACCGTGATATTACTGAGACATTTGGGATAGGATAGTGGATGGTTTCCTTCTTTGGGAGTGAGAATAGTATAATGGTGATAATTAATTGCCAATACCATTAGAATAAACGGTACACTGCATGATTTCACCCTCCCGCACTTGTGGGAAAGGACTCTGTCAGATATCTCATAATACAAAATATGTAAAAGTCTAGCTGTAGATGCCATGAAATGTTGCTTTGTTGATCTGACTCTCAAGAGAATGCTTATCCAATCCCAACAATCTTAACCTGTTTGAGTCTAGAGTCAACAGTTATCTTCCTTATATATGCTCATAAACTGAGTGGCTTTTGAGCCTTGCACAGGGTTAACGTTATTCTAAAAAAAAAAAAAAAAAAGGGAAAAAACATCATGCAACTGTTGTTATTCAAATGTAATGCATGAATGAGGCTGCTGGCAACAGAAAATGATGAGAATGATACAATGAAAGGCAATGTAATTCAATGCCAGTGCTACTCAACCTATCAGCCTGTGCATTGTATAATACACACTGCATTCTACAGAGTTTTAGAGTTGTTAACCCACAAGGGTACCATTATTGAGAATACAGCTTCAGTTACTTCATCTGGATCAGCAAACATTGGTCTGTCAAAGACTAGCACCATGTCTCTTGACCATTTCCAATTCTTTTCGACAGACATTTGAGTCTGGACAAATGGATAGAGAAACAAATACTTCAAAGAGAAAAGGAAAGCATATAGGAGCAAGTATTATTCTGAGCAACCAAAGAAAGTTGTAGAGAGCCATAATTGCCCACATTCTGAAGAGACATAGCATGTAGGGAGAGAGAGTGAGAGAGTATTTTAATATTGTAAATGTTTTCACGATCCTACTGTATTCAAATTACACTTAAATTTCCATTTTTAAAATAAACATTTTGTGTTGATTAATGATGAACTTTTCCAAATTATGGACAATCCTTTGCAGACAAAGACAAAATTTCAATCACCCTGTATATTTAAGGATGTGAGCTCTTATAATTTTTTTTATTTATCGATAATTGTTTTCATTGTATGAGTATTGCTTCAAGAATGATAAGAATTTGATTTTACTAGTATTTGGCATTGTTTTTGAGTAGATGTTTAATGTTACTATGAGATCCTGATGCTGTTTATTAATGTTATCTGATGGTACTCTGCTCCAGTAGGTGGCAGGTAAGTCCTCATGAGAATGTGGTATATCCTATATTAGAAGTTTAATGCTTTTGAATTACAGAGAAACATTCGCTGAGTGGGTAAGTATATTCATACACAAAATTAATCTTATTAAGGACTTGGAAGTTTAGGATATATTACATTTAATGAATAAGTTGAGAGTTTTGGATTTTTTATATTAAATAATGAATCTAATGTATTTATTTTATCGACTGGTTTTATATATCTATGTATGAACTTTTTAATTGCTGTTTTGAGATTTTTGTAAATATGGTGCATTTGATTTTGATAATATATGTTAATAGCATTATTGTCATTATTATTTTTATAACTATGGTTTTATTGGCTAAAATTGTTGTTTAAATGAAATTTGATTTGTTTTGTCATTATTTTTATAACTATGGTTTTATTGCCTAAAATTGTTGTTTAAATGAAATTTGATTTGTTTATCAACTACATAATTGGGGGCCCCCATTATTGATAAATGTTAGTTGTATATTATTTAATTTTTTTAATGAATATTGTTTTGGATAAAGAAATGATTTTAGCTCTTTGGATTCAGTTATTAATGACAGCAGATGGATATTTTTCAGGCCACTCACTATCATACTTTATAAAACAAGAGTTAGAATTAGATGTTTTATATAAAGTAGTGTTTGGGCTTGTGCCACTTCAAAGCTACAAGATATAGTGAAATTATCATAGAGTAAATGAGAATATCTAGAAATGGGATATTTTCAATCAATATTTAATAAAAAAATTGAACATTATAATGTAATTATTTTAATGTTCTGTAATGACATTACGAGATTTGGTTTGGGTAAAGATGTCATTTTATTGAATGATTTGCTAACTTAGTTGGACATAAGAATGTGATAAAGGAAAGAGTGATTTTGGGTACACACACACGCGCGCACACACACACACACACACACACACACATATATATATATAAAGGGTGTACAAAAAAACTGAAGTGTGATATGTACGCTATTAGCTGAAAATTGATATGGAATTTTACTCTGTAAGTATAAAATTATTTTTCAGTGGGATGAATAGGAAAAATTTGGTAAGTGATGAAGACGCATCTTGTCTTATGGGTTTTCTTGAAATTTTTAATGCAGCCCAAAACTGTGGGATCAGTCATATTTCACTTCATTTTAAATATTTTCCATTGAATGAAATATTTCGAAAATTGGTTTTAAATTGTAGGAAATTTGTCAATTACTCCATATATAACAGGATTTTTCATTTGGTTGAATAGAGGGAACTGCAGGTATGAGGATGTTGAGCCATGTTTTGGGGTTTGATTTCATAATTTAAAGTGTCCAAAAACCGGGTTGCTATATTCCACTTGATTTCAAATTTTGGTTTTCTATGGAATAATTATAAAATTGATAACAAATGTTAAGACATTTCTTCCTTAATCAATGTTTAAAATTTTTTTCCAGTAGCTTGAATAGGGAAAACATGGGGTTCAATGAAGTTGCAACTTCACTAAGGGGTTTTATTGAAATATTTAGTGCAGCCCAAAACTGGGGATCAGTCATATTCCACTTCGTTTTAATTTATTTCCATTAAATGAAATATTTTCAAAATTGGTATCAAATTGTAGGAAATTTATTAATTAATCCATGTCTACAAGGGTTTTTCATTTGGCTGAATAGAGCAGGGTGGAGGTTCGACCATGTCGAGACATGTCTCTGTCGTCTACTTTGAAAATTAAAGGCATACTAAAAACGCTTTGCTTGATGAATCTGGAATACCACTTTTTCGTTTCGATAGAATACTTATAAAATTGATATCAAATGTTATGGATTTTTTTCCTTAATCCAGGTTTAAAATTTTTTTTCAGTCAGTTGAATAGGGAAAACATGGGATTGGATGAAGTGGCAACTTGTTAGGGGATTTGCGGGAATTTTTAGTGCAGCCCAAAACTGGGGGATCAGTCATATTTCACTTTTTTTAAATTTTTTTACATTGAATAAATTTTTTAAAAATTGGTATTAAATTGTAGAATATTTATTAATTAATCCATGTCTACAAATATTATATATTTTGTTGAATAGAGCAAAGTGGAGGTGCAACCATGTCTTTGGCGTATCCTTTGAAAATTTACGTCATCCAAAAACCGGTTTGCTTGAGGACTCCGGATTTCAACTTTTTTACATCTATAGAATAGTTATCAAATTGATATCAAATGTTAAGTAATTACTTGCTTAATCCATGTTGGAAAAATTTTTTTCAGTCGTTTGAATAGGACTTGTGATAAGGGATTTGTTGCAATTTTAATAAGGCCCAAAACTGGGGGACCAGTCAAATTTCAATTCTTTTTATTTTTTTTCCATTAAATAAAATATTTAAAAATTAGTATTGTAGGAAATTTATTAATACATCCATGACTACAAGGATTTTTCATTTGGTTGAATAGAGCAAAGTGCAGCTTTGACAATGTCACTGTTGTGTTCTTTAACAATGAAGGTGTCCGAAAACCGGTGCGCTCAGTGGGTCTGCATTTCTTAATTTCTTGCTTAATCCATGTATAAAAGAATTTTTCCAGTTGCTTAAGTATAGACAATGTGGAGTTTGATGATACGTCGACTTGTGTTAGTGGATTTGTTGGGATTTTCATGAGGCCCAAAACTGGGGGATCAAAATTTTTTATTCATATTGATTTTATTATTAATTCTAATGTAGTTAGATGAATAAGAAAAGAAAAAAAAACAATTGCAATTCTTTTCATGCAAGATATATGCCTTAAATCAGACATCGAACATTGCAGTCTTAGGCCCTAGTAGTAATAGAAGTCTCAAAAATGCCAATTTCCAAAATGATTTAATTGTACTCAATTTATTATTGATTCTTATAAAGTTAGATGCATAAGAAAAGAAAAAAGCAATTGCAGTCCATTTCGTACAAGACATATGCCTTAAATCAGACATCGAACATTGCAATTTCAGGCCCTAGTAGTAATAGACGCCTCAAAAATGTCAATTTCCAACATTTTTTATTCATATTGATTTTAATATTGATTTATATAGTTAGATGAGTATAAAAAGAAAAAACATTTACAATAATGTTCATACAAGATATATGCCTTAAATCAGACATTGAAGATTGCAGTTTTAGCCCCGAGTAGTAATAGAAGACTCAAAAAGGCTGATTTCCAAAATTTTTTATTTGTACTCTTTTTATTATTGATTTTTATGAAGTTAGATGCATAAGAAAAGAAAAAAAAAACAAAAGTCGATTTAAAATTGTAATTTTTGATAGGTATATTTTTAGCTTATTCGACGTAAGATGAGTTGGAGAATCAGATAAACCCCACTTCCGCTAGCCTAGCTGCAAGAGAAATGCCTTAAATCGTCGTTTGAAGCTTCAGCTTTCGGTCCCCAGTTCGCGTTATTTGGGTATCGAAAAAAAAAAGTAGATTTAAAATTGTAATTGTGATAGGTATATTTTTAGCTTTTTCGACATAAGATGAGTTGGAGAAACAGATAAAACTACTTCCGGTAGCCTAGCTGCAAGAGAAGTGCCTTAAATCGTCGTTTGAAGCTTCAGCTTTCGGTCCCCAGTTCGCGTTATTTGGGTATCGAAAAAAAAAGTTGATTTAAAATTGTATTTTTTGGTAGGAAATTTATTGGCTTATTAAATGCAGTACGAGTTGAAGAAACAGATAAACCCACTTCCGGTAGCCTAGCTGCAAGAGAAATGCCTTAAATCGCCGTTTGAAGCTTCAACTTTGGGTCACCAGTTCGCGTTATTTGGGTATCGAAAAAAAAAGTCGATTTAAAATTGTCATTTTTGGTAGGCATTTTATTGGCTTATTAGATGCAGTATGAGTTGGAGAATCAGATAAACCCCACATTCGGTAGCCTAGCTGCAAGAGAAATGCCTTAAATCGCCGTTTGAAGCTTCAACATTTGGTTCCCAGTTCACGTTATTTGGGTATCGTAAAAAAAGTCGATATAAAAATGTCATTTTTGGTAGGTATTTTATTGGCTTATTAGATGCAGTATGAGTTGGTGAATCAGATAAACCCCACATTCGGTAGCCTAGCTGCAAGAGAAATGCCTTAAATCGCCGTTTGAAGCTTCAACTTTGGGTTCCCAGTTCGCGTTATTTGGGTATCGAAAAAAAAAGTCGATTACGATTTGTCATTTTTGGTAGTAATTTTATTGGCTTATTAGATGCACAATGAGTTGGAGAATCTGATAAACCTTACTTCCGGTAGCCTAGCTGCAAGAGAAATGCCTTAAATCGCCGTTTGAAGCTTCAACTTTGGGTTCCCAGTTCACGTTATTTGGGTATCGAAAAAAAAAGTCGATTACGATTTGTCATTTTTGGTAGTGATTTTATTGGCTTATTAGATGCACAATGAGTTGGAGAATCTGATAAACCCCACTTCCGGTAGCCTAGCTGCAAGAGAAATGCCTTAAATTTCCGTTTGAAGCTTCAACTTTGGGTTCCCAGTTCACGTTATTTGGGTATCGTAAAAAAAGGTCGATTTAAAATTGTCATTTTTGGTAGGCATTGTATTGGCTTATTAGATGCAGTATGAGTTGGAGAATCAGATAAACCCCACATTCGGTAGCCTAGCTGCAAGAGAAATGCCTTTAATCCCCATTTGAAGCTTCAACTTTGGGTTCCCAGTTCGCGTTATTTGGGTATCGTAAAAAAAAGTCGATTTAAAATTCTTATTTTGGTAGACATTTTATTGGCTTATTAGATGCAGTATGAGATGGAGAATCAGATAAACCCCACATCCGGTAGCCTAGCTGCAAGAGAAATGCCTTAAATCGCCGTTTGAAGCTTCAACTTTGGGTTCCCAGTTCGCGTTATTTGGGTATCGAAAAAAGAATTCGATTACGATTTGTCATTTTTGGTAGTGATTTTATTAGCTTATTAGATGCACAATGAGTTGGAGAATCAGATAAACCCCACTTCCGATAGCCTAGCTGTGTGACGTGTACACACCTGGCCCAGGGTCGAATCCTTTGGTTACGGCGCCAACTGTGACGTCGCTCCTCCTGGTCGCTCCTCCTGGTTCCAAGCGTGCCGCTCCAACCTCTTGGTTAGATGATCACCAGCCTCGCCTTTCCCAACCCGCTTCCAATACCTGGTTGCTAAAGCAACTGTACTGATCTCCGGTCTGTCTACCCACGCTGTGTTTAGATCTTAGACAGACGGGACCAGCAGGGATTGGGTCGTATGCAAGTTGAGTCCGACGGGGGTGGCAAAACACAAGTAAAAGAAAAAAAAAAAACTCACGAGACAAAAAATTACTGATAAAAAAAAGGGTGACAACCTTTTATATCTAATGTCCGTTACAAAAAGAAAAATTGTTCTCATTCCCGACCCGCTCTGTGGACTATGGCACCAAGCTTCTATCATACAACTTAACGATTTCGAATTGTCTACTCTCCAGAATTGTGTATGTCGGAGTGTGGTTTAGTTCGACACTGGGGCTAATTTCTATCAATCATTCGCAGTTGTTTCTTCTCTTCGACTTGAGTTGTATTTCTTCACTTCGATCTGGTTGGGTCGAATTCTGTTCTCGGCTGGGCTTGATTTTAACTTCTTCTTCTTCCGTCCAGTAACTCTTTGGCCTTGTCTTCGACTTGGCTGCAACTTCTCCGCGGCTTTCGAGTAATCTTCTCCTTCGTCGACTTAGATAGAACTTGTCTTGTCTTTGACTTGGGCTGGAAGGATTTCTTGTTTTCGACTTGGGCTGGAAGGATTTCTTGTTTTCGACTTGGGCTGGAAGGATTTCTTGTTTTCGACTTGGGTTGGAAGGATTTCTTGTTTTCGACTTGGGCTGGAAGGATTTCTTGTTTTCGACTTGGGTTGGAAGGATTTCTTGCCGCAACCCAGCCGCAACCCTCCGTCGTCCGAGGTGATCTCTTCTCGCTGCCGTCCGGGGCTGAACTCATCTTTTGTCGATTGGGGTCCTGCTTTTATTGACGCCGCAGCAAACCGGGGTGGGTCTGTCGGCGTCAGGGCTCTCTCGATAATCCCAAAAGTCGCATTAGTTCTGATTTCCCATTATCGCTATTATTTTCACCCCTACTTCCTCACAGTGCCTCTGGGGGGAAGACGCATACCCATCTCTCCCGGTCTCTCGTATGTCAGGTGACCGTTTTCGACCAATGGTTCTTGATCGAGCATTCTCCCTCCTCTTTCCGCATATCACGTGACCGCTTTCGGCTAATGAGAGTGTGGTGGGACGCCTCCCGTCTCCAACCGGGCGTGGCTTACATCGTTCTTGTTCTAAAAAAAAACAAAATGTAATTTGGCCTTTTTCACACGTACGAAAAATGATAATCTTGGCTTTTTCTCACCTGGGTTCTGTCAAAACAGCCTGCCGCTAATTAGATGTGACTTCAGGAAAGAATATTGGCGCTATCTGTGTGCCGAGACAATCGTTTTCTTTCCTTCTTTGTTTTTGGTCAGACCTGATAGTCAAAAATCTTAATTATCTGAATTGAAAATGTCTCCACTTCATCATCGTGGGGTTCCAATTTTTAACAGGTCAGAATCTGTATACAGTTCCACCGGTCACTACCTCAACACAAAAAACACCTTTCCTCCGATTAAAATTTCGTTTTCATTGTTCAAAAAAATCTTTATTGTTTCAGCCAACCTTAACAAAACTTCCATCCTACGCGGACACGGAATTAGTTCAAGTGCTTGACCTGATAATTTTGACACTTGTTAGGTGCTGGTCGTACGTGTGTGTTTTCGCTTACGACCTGTTTTCGTATTATGTTTCTGTCTTTCCTCTTCTTTTTGCTTTATCCTACCATCTCCAAACTCTATTTCTTCAACCAATTATAACAATTTCTATTTCCCTGGATTTCGGTCAGGTAATTTGACCTAATATATTTTGACACCTGTCTTGTCTTAGTTTTACTTATGACCGGGTTTTGTATCATCTATTCCTCTTTCTCTTTCTTTTTATTATTATTTTTTGTTTTCTTCTCTTTAGATCGACTAAATACAGTTAGAGAATTATTCTAATAACTCAATTATTCTTCGTTTCTAAATAACTAACAACTGGTTAATAAACCGAATAAAAATTAAATCATATTTCTATGAATATCTCTTTTTAGTCTTTCTAAAAATGCAGGGTGCCACAGCTGCAAGAGAAATGCCTTAAATCGCCGTTTGAAGCTTCAACTTTGGTTTTCCCAGTTCACGTTATTTGGGTATCGAAAAAAACAGTCGATTAAGATTTGTCATTTTTGGTAGTGATTTTATTACCTTATTAGATGCACAATGAGTTGGAGAATCAGATAAACCCCACTTCCGGTAGCCTAGCTGCAAGAGAAATGCCTTAAATCGCCGTTTGAAGCTTCAACTTTGGGTTCCCAGTTCACGTTATTTGGGTATCGAAAAAAAAAGTCGATTAAGATTTGTCATTTTTGGTAGTGATTTTATTAGCTTATTAGATGCACAATGAGTTGGAGAATCTGATAAACCCCACTTCCGGTAGCCTAGCTGCAAGAGAAATGCCTTAAATTGCCGTTTGAAGCTTCAACTTTGGGTTCCCAGTTCACGTTATTTGGGTATCGAAAAAAAAAGTCGATTAAGATTTGTCATTTTTGGTAGTGATTTTATTAGCTTATTAGATGCACAATGAGTTGGAGAATCTGATAAACCCCACTTCCGGTAGCCTAGCTGCAAGAGAAATGCCTTAAATTGCCGTTTGAAGCTTCAACTTTGGGTTCCCAGTTCACGTTATTTGGGTATCGAAAAAAAAAGTCGATTAAGATTTGTCATTTTTGGTAGTGATTTTATTAGCTTATTAGATGCACAATGAGTTGGAGAATCAGATAAACCCCACTTCCGGTAGCCTAGCTGCAAGAGAAATGCCTTAAATCGCCGTTTGAAGCTTCAACTTTGGGTTCCCAGTTCACGTTATTTGGGTATCGAAAAAAAAAGTCGATTAAGATTTGTCATTTTTGGTAGTGATTTTATTAGCCTATTAGATGCACAATGAGTTGGAGAATCTGATAAAACCCACTTCCGGTAGTCTAGCTGCAAGAGAAATGCCTTAAATTGCCGTTTGAAGCTTCAACTTTGGGTTCCCAGTTCCCGTTATTTGGGTATCGAAAAAAAAAGTCGATTAAGATTTGTCATTTTTGGTAGTGATTTTATTAGCCTATTAGATGCACAATGAGTTGGAGAATCAGATAAACCGCACTTCCGGTAGTCTAGCTGCAAGAGAAATGCCTTAAATTGCCGTTTGAAGCTTCAAATTTGGGTTCCCAGTTCACATTATTTGGGTAACGAAAAAAAAAGTCGATTAAGATTTGTCATTTTTGGTAGTGATTTTATTAGCCTATTAGATGCACAATGAGTTGGAGAATCAGATAAACCCAACTTCCGGTATCCTAGCTGCAAGAGAAATGCCTTAAATTGCCGTTTGAAGCTTCTTCTTTGGGTTCCCAGTTCACGTTATTTGGGTATCGAAAAAAAAAGTCGATTATGAGTTGTCATATTTGGTAGTGATTTTATTAGCCTATTAGATGCACAATGAGTTGGAGAATCAGATAAACCCCACTTCCGGTAGCCTAGCTGCAAGAGAAATGCCTTAAATTTCCGTTTGAAGCTTCAACTTTGGGTTCCCAGTTCACGTTATTTGGGTATCGAAAAAAAAAGTCGATTAAGATTTGTCATTTTTGGTAGTGATTTTATTAGCCTATTAGATGCACAATGAGTTGGAGAATCAGATAAACCCCACTTCCGGTAGCCTAGCTGCAAGAGAAATGCCTTAAATTGCCGTTTGAAGCTTCAACTTTGGGTTCCCAGTTCACGTTATTTGGGTATCGAAAAAAAACTCGATTAAGATCTGTCATTTTTGGTAGTGATTTTATTAGCTTATTAGATGCACAATGAGTTGGAGAATCTGATAAACCCCACTTCCGGTAGCCTAACTGCAAGAGAAATGCCTTAAATTGCCGTTTGAAGCTTCAACTTTGGGTTCCCAGTTCACGTTATTTGGGTATCGAAAAAAAAAGTCGATTAAGATTTGTCATTTTTGGTAGTGATTTTATTAGCCTATTAGATGCACAATGAGTTGGAGAATCAGATAAACCCCACTTCCGGTAGTCTAGCTGCAAGAGAAATGCCTTAAATTGCCGTTTGAAGCTTCAACTTTGGGTTCCCAGTTCACGTTATTTGGGTATCGAAAAAAAAAGTCGATTAAGATTTGTCATTTTTGGTAGTGATTTTATTAGCCTATTAGATGCACAATGAGTTGGAGAATCTGATAAAACCCACTTCCGGTAGCCTAGCTGCAAGAGAAATGCCTTAAATTGCCGTTTGAAGCTTCAACTTTGGGTTCCCAGTTCTCGTTATTTGGGTATCGTAAAAAAAAGTCGATTAAGATTTGTCATTTTTGGTAGTGATTTTATTAGCCTATTAGATGCACAATGAGTTGGAGAATCAGATAAACCCCACTTCCGGTAGCCTAGCTGCAAGGGAAATGCCTTAATTTGCCGTTTGAAGCTTCAACTTTGGGTTCCCAGTTCACGTTATTTGGGTGTCGAAAAAAAAAGTCGATTAAGATTTGTCATTTTTGGTAGTGATTTTATTAGTTTATTAGATGCACAATGAGTTGGAGAATCAGATAAACCCCACTTCCGGTAGCCTAGCTGCAAGAGAAATGCCTTAAATTGCCGTTTGTAGCTTCAACTTTGGGTTCCCAGTTCACGTTATTTGGTTATGGAAAAAAAAAGTCTATTAAGATTTGTCATTTTTGGTAGTAATTTTATTAGCCTATTAGATGCACAATGAGTTGGAGAATCTGATAAACCACAATTCCGGTAGCCTAGCTGCAAGAGAAATGCCTTAAATTGCCGTTTGAAGCTTCAACTTTGGGTTCCCAGTTCACGTTATTTGGGTATCGTAAAAAAAAGTCGATTAAGATTTGTCATTTTTGGTAGTGATTTTATTCGCCTATTAGATGCACAATGAGTTGGAGAATCTGAGAAACCCCACTTCCGGTACCCTAGCTGCAAGAGAAATGCCTTAAATTGCCGTTTGAAGCTTCAACTTTGGGTTCACAGATCTCGTCATTTGGGTATCGTAAAAAAAAGTCGATTAAGATTTGTCATTTTTGGTAGTGAATTTATTCGCCTATTAGATGCACAATGAGTTGGAGAATCTGATAAACCCCACTTCCGGTAGCCTAGCTGCAAGAGAAATGCCTTAAATTGCCGTTTGAAGCTTCAACTTTGGGTTCCCAGTTCTCGTTATTTGGGTATCGTAAAAAAAAGTCGATTAAGATTTGTCATTTTTGGTAGTGATTTTATTCGCCTATTAGATGCACAATGAGTTGGAGAATCTGATAAACCCCACTTCCCGTAGCCTAGCTGCAAGTGAAATGCCTTAAATTGCCGTTTGAAGCTTCAACTTTG